>ML685907.1:2025126-2107802 GCA_007922175.1 Pelusios castaneus
GATAACATCCCTGGCTTGTAGCATCAGCATAGTTACAGAGGGGAGCTACCCCCAAACACATGCTTCCTGTATGGCTTGACACAGTCCCCTGCACCAGGGCCATTTTGCTTGTAGCAGGCTTAATGATACCAGGAGTTGCAAATGTTTCAGAAATGTGATTCAAACTTCCATTGTATGGGGGCTCAGGAAACTGTCAAATCTGTCTTTTACACTCAGATTTCATTTAGAGAGGAAGGATGATCTTGTGGCTAGGGCACTGGATAAGTAAGATCTTGGTTTGGTTCCTGGCTGTGCCTGCAGCCCTCTGCATCTCAGTTTCCATCTGTAAAATGGAGATAGTGATATGTCCCCTTTTGGGTGATCAGATTGTAAGCCCTCTTTCTATGTGTGGTGTAGTGTCTAATACAATCAGGTTATAACAATATTACTGGGAAAATTATTATCCCAAATTGTTCAAATCACTGTTAAGTTTTATTGTAAGTGTAGTTTAACTCTGAATGTTGAAAGGCTCCTGATTGTTCAAAGCGAAGGCTTGATAGTCAGTCAGAGTAGCTTCTTATCTGTTGATTTTTTTAAAAAAAAAATATTCACCCAGTAAAAAAATTATTTGCTTTTTTGATGCCAAGCTAATTAATAGATTGCCATTCATGCTGCATGACGTTTATTTCTCTGTATGGAGTTGGTGTGGTGACCTCTCCTTCTGAATGTCAGTTAATGGGATACATTCAGGTTACCTTTGCCCTTTGCAGTTTTTTCCCATTGAAATCAGTGGAGCCAGGATTTCACCCTATCTTTTTTATAAACTCTTACAAAGCTGGAGACCAACCGTTTATTTAAAATAACACCATTTCTAGCACAAACGTTGCAGCATTGTGTTAGGGCCTGGGAACCGGAAATGTGAAATTGTTGAGAAACTTGAGGGTGAGTAAAACTAGATAAGAAGAATCCCCAAAACATAAAGCAACATAAAGCTTAGCAATAAGGCATAATACAACATGAAGGAAAGTTGTAAAATTGTTTGCAGGTGTAATCATCTCAGGTGCTGTTAGGAAGACTGGTAAAGAAGTTACCCAAAGTGTCTCTTTCATGATGTCTCGGTGCTTTGACAGCATCCTTGTAACTGCAGGGGTGCACACACCTTGAAATGCCTGTCATGGCCTGATAAATGGAACAGGAAGAGATGCGGGATAAGGAAGCAAGCGCACAGCTGTGTGCCCCCGGAGTGAACGGGCAGCACAGCAGATGTGGGAATGGGAAAGATTTATGTACAGAGGGACGAATGGAGGAACGGGAAGATGGGGCAGTAGTAAAACAGGGTTCCATCAACACCGGGCCCCGTGGGGCCACAGGCTGAGGGGGCAGACCCCGAGCGCTGCATCCGCACGCGGGATTTAGGAGCCCCGGGCACAGCTCCAGTCCAGCGCTGAGTCCTGGGCGCTCCTGCTTGTATCAGCGCCAGTGAACTTTCCCCAGCAGGCTGCGGTGCCACTTAACTACCCGCCGCCTCCCTCTCAGTGCGGGCCCCGCAGCCCTGGCTCCTGTCCTGGGCGTCGCCGCTCTGTGCCCCCCGCTTCAGGCAGGCTCTCGGCTGCTTCTCTCTGTCGGCCCCTGGCTGCACCTCTTCTGACGGAGCCTCAGCCACGCCCGTTCCTCGCCCCGCCCCAAACAGCACGCCCTCCTTCCAGAACAATCCTCCCCTCCCCCGCAGGGCAAAGGTTTAAAGGGACCGTGTTCTCCAAACCCCCCCGGGCTTACATTCGATTTTATAAACTCCATAAATCTCTCCTCAGAGCCTAGACAAGCAATTGCTTTTAAATCCCCTCCTGGGGAAAAAACCTCTCTGCGCAGAAATATCTGACACTTCAAAGGGATCTGAAGAAATCTGATGTGCCCTTTTCTTTCTTTTTAACGGATGCAGGAGCTAGTCGTTGGCGTTCTGACTGCCTGATAAGTTGTAGGCTGCCTGGAGCTTGGGCAGGAAATAAAATTGAACGGCAAATTAAAAGAGCAATCGGCCAAATGCTCGGTTTGTCCGAAAGCTGCCAGGAGATTTCTGTGCGGAATGTGAGTGTCTGATACTGTTGGGCTGGAACTGCCCTGAAAGGCATCCAAAGCTTTAATGGCAGGGAGATCCTGGGCAGTACGTGGCTATTCAGTTCTGGCCATGCACGCTGCCTGAATGAAGAGGCTTTATTTCCCATTAGGTCCTTGCGTCTCTGACTTGGCTTTAAAATGGTTTATGAGAGAGCTGATGTTAATTCTGTCACTCAGATTGCAGTGCATACTGGTGTATTTGCAGAAGAGTCCCATGGATCTTGTTTCCTGTCACTGATGCCAGGGAGGGGATCAGCAAACATGACCCTCTCCCCAGCCCACACACACACAGTTAGTTATCTTTGCCAACTGTACTTTACTTGCTAAGTCTCTTCCTGAGAGCTCAATATGTTCCTGGGGTCACCAGCCACCCTTGCAGAGAGAGCCCCTCATTTCTACTCTCACATGTTGCTACATTATGCCAGAGCCAAATGAAGGGGTCGCCTTGTCATTCATGCCACTTTGGGGTGGCAAAGGAGCTAACAAGCTCCCGTCCCTTTGGAAGCTGAGTGATTCATTTCCTTCCGCTATTGCTGGCCTGGGAGACGACAGCAGAGTCTGCAAGTCATTCAAAACCTTCCTTCCCTATCTAGCTAGTTGGCTTGTGTTTGTGAGAGTGAGACTGATGGCAGTTACATACTGTGCCTTGCCTCATCCCTCCAGACCTGCATCCAGGGGTTGGCAAGCACTTGACAATCAATCCTGCTTGAGCCACTGGGAGATAGGGAAGCATTATCCCCAGTTTTCATAGGAGAAACCCGAGACATTGTGGTAAGACAGTTACATGAATTGGTTCTGGAAGGAAGCAAGCAAGGAAGGATTTACGATTCTAAGTCCTAAAACAGGCTCTCTTTGCTCTCTCCTGCATGTCTAGCGCTGGAAACTTCATTGGTTGCTTTTGAGCTGAGGAGACCTCCAATTTGGTGGGGCCAAACGTGATACCCCGTTTTGGGAAAGAGGACAGAAGGGCCTGAGAATTAAACAAGATATTTCTGTATCTGTACTGTTAAATTGCTGGCACAATTAATAAATGCATTGTGAATACCTAGGACTGGAGTAAATAAACACTGAGGATTTGCTGGCTGTAGATAAACTAGTCTGACATCTCCCTTCGCAAGGATAACAAGCTTAAGGAACAAAAGAAACCCAGCAGGCTTCTGCTCGCTTGCTCTTGTTTGTAAAGGAAGAGTTGGATTGTATGGAACAGGAACAGCTGCAAGAGATGCAGCTAGTATGATGGTTTTCAAACTTTTTTCCTCAGGACCCAGTTGAAAAAAATTATTTATGCCCACGACCCAACAATTACATCTTTGAGCAATGTGTTCCAGTCTTTTAGTGGTGGTAGCAGGGAGTGCTGCAACCCAGTACTGAGTCCTGACCCTAAGTTTGGGGAAAACCACTAAGCTAGTAAAATGGATCTGTGAGTTCAGTGTTGCAGAGTCTGTCTGTGGGACAGAGGCACCATTGGAGCTCTACAGGGCACTTCTTGGGCTCTTCAAGTGTTTGTTTGCCACTCTACAGAGATATTGTGGGAACCCCACTAACCGAATTCCTGGGCATTATGAGAGGGGTGAGCTCTTAAATATTGCAGAATAGGATTAAAATGCAGCTTGGGCCAGTTAAAGTGGGAAATGGAATGAAATTCTACTTCTGTACAACAGCCAGATTCCCAGTCGTCATAACCTTTGCTGTTCCGGTCTTCACACTGCTCCCGTCCGTGAACCTTCTCTCCAACACACTCCAAGTCGTAAGGGCATTGACCTCCTGGGGCAATAGCCCTTGAAATTCCCCCCCAAACACACACAGTAAGAAAAATAAGAGGTGAGAAACAACCCTTGTTCTATTCCCTTGACCTCGTTCAAGTTTTTAACCAATGATGTTCTTTCTTTCCAGTTGTGGTTGAAGTTACTGGCCATGCTCATGTTCTCCTGGCTGCATTTGAAAAGGTAAATGCCATTCTACTTCCTTTCCTTTGTGTTCACATAGCCACAGAGATGGAAATTTCCTTAGTAAATGATGTATTTTATTTGGGTTGTACGTCTCCTAGCACAGTGAACTCCTGGACCCTATCATAACATACATCCGCTCCCATGCAGTCTGCAGTCTGTCCAGAGATCTCTGATGGTCGGCCAGCCAATTGTTGACAATGTCTCCTGTCCATATGGGGCGTGGAATCAGTCCAGTATCCACACTGTTTAAATGTAGCAGTGTTCAAACATAAGAAGTCTGGTTAGAGTCTTAAGATCTGTTTGCAGAACCAGATCTGCTATAGGACTGGTTGGTCTTAGCTGGGTGGATGAGACCAAATCATTTACAAACTGGAACTACATTGTATGTGAAGACCATGGCTCTCACAGTGTTTGGGATCACGGCAATAGTAGCTTGTTCCCACCCGCCCTGAGCCATTTTAGGTTACAGTCCCATGGTACCGGGAATTATGCTATGTGGACAGGTCCTTGTATCAATTGTATCCCCCCCTGCGCCAGGCAGACCCTGATAGCGGTTCAGCCACCACTGCTCTGTCCTGTGGCTGTTATGGAGTTTTAGGAGCGATCGAAGGGAAGCAGCGTGTTTGCTTTTTTGTTGCAGAGCCATGGCCTTGTACCCGTAGTGCAGGAGCCTGCAGCACCTTTGTTCTCATTCTGGTTCTGCTCAGGCCTTGCTAGACTTGGGGCGAGTTGCACAGCCTCCCTGCCTCCATTTTTTCCAGCTCTAACACGGGGATAACTGCTTTAAAGGGGGTGGGAGAGTAAATCATTTGGAGCTGGAAAAAAAACCTTGACTGGAAGGTGCCCTGGGAACTAAGTTAATGTGGTGTTTGCTGATAAACGTCTCTTTAATCTACTTTGTGGGGGGCTCAGGTGGATGGAGAGAGTGCATAACTGGGGGCCATGTGCCGGCTAGGGAGCTGATAGAACCAGAAAAGTGGTGTTCTGACCTCCTGCCCCTTTCCTAAATTTTGCTGGAAGCAGGAAGAGCAAATTTGTTCTCACCCAGGATATGTGACCCTGCCTGGGAGGAGGTTCCCTAGGTGACCCGTTAGGTCTGTGTTGAAATTACGGGAAGGATCAGGCCTTTGTTCCATGTCAGAGAAAAGAGAGTGGTGTTGCATAGCACCTGGTGTATTAAAAGCTGCATCTGCAGCATTCACCTTTCCCTACCCCAGAAAAAACCTTCTTTAGTCCGCTTGCTGCTGTCTTCATGCCTTGTAGCTAGCACTGAATCTGCTGCCAGTGTAATTTTTACTTGGGACAGTGGGAGGCATGGGTTTGTCTAGCCCCCGTCTGCTGGGAAAAACCAAACTTGCCGGTCTTGTAGAGTGCCCAGCCTTGTGCGGTTACAGAGCTAGAGTCCTGAACTGACCCTGGCTTCGCATTCCTGGCATCAAATCTAGCACCATGTGGCCAGCCATCACAACAAACCCTTCTTACAGCAATGTATTTCTCTGGGCCGCTGTTGCATGGAGCAAGTTTTGTCTCCCGAGCTGTGAGAACTGGCACCTTGGCTGACACTGTGATACCAGAAGGTGCAACATTTCGTGGTGTGTGTTAATTGTGTTAGAAGTCATTAGTGCTGCCGTGATCATTCCATTTCAATAGCACTTTCCATCCCAACGCTCTGTACAAGTGACACCGATGTGCAACGAACTCTGGGGAAAGAGGCAACAGCTAGTTACCCACATGGTGAGGAAGAGCAGAAAGTTAGCCATGATCTTCTCTCCCAAGAAAGTGGTCCATGGGCTGCTCACTCTCTGAGCAAGTCAGAAAAGATCACTGTGTTTTGAGGCCTCCAGAAACTTTCTCTGCTTCAGAAGATCTCAGTTGACCCTGTTGGGTTTTGAACCAGTAATTCCAAGGAATCTGGGTGCTTTGGACCTGATCATAGCACACCAAAGTCTCCAGCAAAACTCAAAGCCACTTGGGTTTTTGTATCACTGAAGCTGGGCTCAGTTCAGCTTCCTGACCTCTTGAGGTCCCCGGTTTGAGCACCAGGACTCCTAAACCATAGCTCCCCATCTTTGTGCCCGCTGCCTGGCAATTGGTTTTCCATCTTGTTGAATATCACCTTAAGGGCTAAATACAGACCAGCCCTCTCCTGTTGGGCCTGGGCCAGCCAGGAAGGATGCCCTCTCCACTGGGGAAACCTCTCTCAACCTGACTGTGTTCTGAGGGACCAGGAAACCTGCTTTATTCCCTTGATTGGTAACCTGGCCCTGGAGCGGGGTTTACTGGGGATGCAGGGATGGTTGTTTGCTTGGTGTTTTGGGAATGCAGTGCAGGTGGAATTGACCTGACCCCGGGGCCCTGTGCGAGGTGTTGTGGTGCAGGAGGGTTGAAAGAGGCTGGCAGCAGGTGGAAGGGGTAGCAATGCTATCAGGTTGCTTGGTAGTGAGTGGAAGACGTGGGAGCACCACAGCTTTAATGTTTAGGGTGTTTTATAGACGGGGGGTTCTTTATCGGTCCATTCCCAGAGTAATGTGTAGGTCCCTTGGGGCAGCTTTGGTTTCCCTCAGGCTGTCAACGCTGGGCTCTGGAGCCACGTGTGTGTGGTGGCTTTGTGCAGAATTCAGGTTCTGCCCAGCCTTGGTCGCCGAATGCAGCGGCAATTTCTGGAGTGTGCACCACCCTGCTCAGCAAATGGAGCAGCTGAGACTCCTGTAGCCAGGAGTCTTGGTGGGAGAAGGAGGGAGAGTGTCAAGAAAGCCATGGAATCAGGACGTGGTCCTTTCACTTTGGTTGATGGGGTTGTGACACAGTGATGGGTGATGTGTGTTTGCAACCTACAAGAGCATGTCACGGCTCTGAAACTCTGCTCGCTGTTGGTTCTTCGCGGTTGAGATACCCTGGCCTGTCACAGTCTGCACAGGGCACTCACGAGGTGCTGTGACCATTGAGGAGTGTGGTATGTTTGTTGACTTAAGAGGGCACATCCAAGCAAAGGGGGCAGTGCCCACAAAAGGAATACAGACTTCAAACAACCAAGAGACTGCACATTTCCCCTCTACTGGCTGAAGCCTTACTTCTTCCAGACACATGCACATCCCACCCCCCACTCCCGACACCCCTCCTCCACCTGGTTTGCTTAAAGCACATTTACTGTCTTAGAAAGATCCAGGGTTTTTGAAGTACAGCCCATTAAACCACAACGGTTTTGTTCGTTGAGGATCCTGTTACTGCTGGAGTCACCAGAGCAAGCGGAGAAGGGTGCTCGCAGAACCCGGACATACCAGCAGGCTTCAGTAATTTGCTATTTATGTCTTTGTAAAACAGACATGGAACCTCGACGGTACGTGCAGTCTGCTGTCCTCGCAGCTCTGTAAAAGGTGGAGACTTGGAAGCGTGGGGCTGTTGCGTCTTGGTGTGTTTTGTGTTAGTGTGGAGTTCTTTCCTTTTTTAAGACTCCTTCAGTGATCAGATGCATCTTGTGTGTGTACACACGTATAGATCTGCCCCAAGGCTATTGTCTCTTGCAGCAAATTTTTCTCCCGCCCCCAAAATATCTCAATCAAATGCTGTTTTTGTGTGTTGTAACTGCTTCTTCGGAGTCCCCAGGAACATGGAGGAAATGGGGGAAAAAAACAGTGCCTCTTAACCCCACCCCTAGCATCATAGCAAGTAAACTTGCTCCAACTCTAGATGCAGCCAGTCAGCGGGCGTGCTAGCTCAGTGTGTGTAATGCAGTTCTGGCACCGTGTTAATTGGCTCTCTGACTCAAGAGTAAAACTATACCACTGATAAGATGGCCCACAGCCTCTGGGAAGCAGTTGGGAATTTGCTGAAGGGGGAAACCGAGGCAGAGCACAAGTCAGTCACACAGAGTCTGTGGCAGGGCCAGTACTAGGAGCCAGCCCTCCTGGTTCCCAGTCCTGTGTCTTCACCATGCATCCTTCCCTCCCACCTCATTGTGCCTGACTGTGTCTAGACCCTGTAGCAGTGGGCATAGCGTGGTTGCTGGTCCTGGGTTACCTGGTCTCTCTGTCCTGCTGGCCTTTTGATGAGAAAATTACACCTCTGGCTGCTTTCACCAGCCAAGTTGCCCCAGCACCTTTTGTACGTTTGCCCATTCACGTCCATTCTTCTTTCTAGCCCACGTCGATTCTCTCACTTGTCATTTCCGCATCCAGAGATGTACTTGCAGAGCTGTTAATTGTTTAACAGGTTTTTAAAAGCTCCTCGCTTCAAAGCTCATTCGGCGGCTTCGCATCTCCATGTAGCACACCGCCCATGTACGGAGGTGGGGTGACTGCCGGGTGATGGGAGGTGAGTTCCTCCTCAACAGAGCATTGAGAAAGATGGCACTAGAAATCTGTTATAGCCTCTCAAATAAAAGCTTGCCGCCTGCTTCTCCTGTGAATTTTTTTTAGCTGAGACTAGCTGCTTTTCACTCACGCCAGTTCGTGGAGGTGGGGCCCACCTGAAAGCCTTAAGAATTTGTACAAACTTGTAACACAGAACAATAGTGTCATCCACGGTCTTGCTGTTGGAGAGCTACATGATTATACACGCATGCCTCATGCCAGGCTGCCAGAGTCACTCACATGGCTTCCTGGATCCCAACAAACCCTGGCTGTGACAAACTTCTAGGAAGGGCAGGGTTGGGAAGGCATTTTCCCCCAGGGCGGATTGGCTAGGGCTCTGGGGTTTTTTCGCCTTCCTCTGTAGAATGGGGCATGGCTCACTTGCTGGTGGATTCTCTGTATCTTGAAGTCTTTAAATCATGATTTGAGGACTTTAATAACTCAGTAAGGTTAGAGGCTTATTGCAGGAGGAGGTGGGTGATGTTCTGTGGCCTGCATTGTACAGGAGGTCAGACTAGATGATCATACTGGTCCCTCCTGACCTTAGAGTCTGAGTCTATCTTGCTTGAAAGGAAAAGTCAGTCTCACTGTGTCCTCGGTGGCTTGCTCAGGAGGCCACAGATTAATGTAAAAACAAAAATCTAATAGTTGCTTCATTAGCTTCTGTTTTTCAGTGGATGGAGCCATCTCTTCCTAGTAATTACAGCCCTTTATATGTGGTGCGCATCCCCCCAAAGAAGGGTGGATGATATTGGACTTTTTAGCAGTCAGTCTAACATACTTCCTTTGCCCTGCAATAGCGTTTTGGGGAGTGCCAGTCTAATTAATTCTGTTTACTTAGCTTCCTTCCTTCCCTGGAGGTCCGTAAAGGAGACCACCCAAGCTGTGTGTTTGTATTTCCTCTTGTCACTGCATCTCTGGAGATGTCCTTACCCCCTTTGTACTTAAAATAACCCAGGTCCTAGATAAGACTGCTCTCCCACCCTCCTGCTGCCAGACCCAGGAGGCTCTTCCTTACTTCACATCCACCCTTTGGCTTGTGCTCCCAGTGAGTGTAACTTTTATCCTTGGATGGCAAACTCCCAAACAACCCTTTCTCCTACGTGGCTGCTTCCCCCAAAATAAGAGCTGTGGCTTTTCTTTTTCCTCTGCTAATGGTTGTTTTGGAGTGCTCATTGCCTCGATTACAGAATCAAAGGGCTCTGCAGACCTTTGAGCTGAGTGGAGGCTGAAGGGTCTTGTACTGGGCAGCTGTAGTGGGTGCTGTTCTGGTCTAGCGTTTATAGCCAATTAAGCTTGTGTTGCGCATTAGCGCTGTAGCAGTAATTAATTCACAGTGACATTCGCAGGAGCAGATGGTGACCATCTGTGGGTCCGGTTCGACTCACTGCAACATGCTCTGTGTGCCTGGCAAATGCTGGGGAAACTACAGTTCTGCCTCATTGTGGGAGAGGCCATCATTCCTGTAATGCTTCAAGTGATGCTTGCTGTTTGAGAAAGTAAAGACTAGGCCAGGTGGAGCATCGAAGGTTTGTCTACACAGGGAAGAAGCCCCTCAGTAGCTGCTCTGTACTCGCTCCCCGTGTGGACAGTCTTTGCACTAAAAGGGCCTGTGCGCACATTAGCGGGGTGCACTCTAAAAGGGTGCTGTACTAAACTGCCAGGGAATGCTGTGTGCGCGGTGGGTGTCCGCATGTGGAGCTGGAGCAGAGGAGCTTTAAATTCACATCCTAGCTTAGTGCACGCTAACTTTCCTGTGTAGACACGCCCTAGCTCTACCTCAAACTGGTGCTCTGTATGGTCTGTTTAACCTCTCTCTGTCTTTTTCCCCCACCAGCACGTGGATGGCAGCTTCTCTGTGAAGCCTTTAAAACAGAAGCAGATTGTAAGTATCCCGTTTATAACGCTTACCAAAAATTGCACGGGGGAAAGGTGTTTGCTGCCATTCCTGAGATGCCCAGTTGTCCAATGGGTAGCTGCATTTGTGGATTGCCAGGTGCCCAAGGGCTTCTCTTGATTTGCCAGGATTAAGCAGAAGGTTGGAGCCTTCCTCTTTCTATTGTGGAGTAGGGCCTGTGCAGCTGCAAGGTCCCAGCATTGCATTGTGGGACCTGTAGTGTCACTGGGCAGCACCTTCTGGACTGGTGCATGGTGTTTAGATCAACACCTGTCATTCTGTGCTCCTGTATCTCCGAATCAGTCACTAGGCATAGCAAAGTGCTAGGTGCCTTAGAAGTACCCACTGTCCTGATGTCGTCACTGATCTACGTTGAGATCAGTTGTCTGTCCGAATTGCATTATTGCTGGATGTGTCCAGCAGCACAAACAACACCTGCTCATGATCTGCTACATGGTCCCTTCAGCTCTGTATTCTGTGGGAGAGACCCTAGAAGTAAAACTGGGTGGACCACATTTTAGCCACCCCCAACGTTAGCCACCTACACACAGCTATTGGCTCTTCCCTTGCACATCCAAGTCTGTTAGCCAATGGGAAGGATCTCAACATGTTTTCTCCCTGCACAGTGTAGTCAAGTCTCCTTGTTCATGGAGGCAAGGAAAGTCTTTTTCCAGTGACTTTCTAGGACCAGCTGGATTGACGGGATCATTCTCAGGAGGTCTAAATGGAGGGTACTTGGTCCACATGCAGCTAAAAGGAAACCTGGGAGCAGCAGCAAGAAAGCAGAGATGGAAGAGACCTGGTAGCTCACCAAGTCCATCCTCCTGCCAGTGCACAGGGGGCTTGAGAGAGCTAGCATGGATATTGCCTAACCATCATGATCAACACTGACGCCATCATACAATTCCAAACAGAGGGGGAAGGAGTATCCTGAGAGCTGCAAGACTTGAAAGGCATAGGTGACCAAGGAATTCAGACTTGGAGGGAACGTTCAATAGAGAGCCCTCTGCCACAAGTAAGGTGAGAGGACTTGAGGCACTTGCAGTGCAAGGCCTTGAAGAAGACACAGCACACAGATGTTCAGCTGGGACAACAGAGACTGAAGAGCAAGACATAGTGGCTGTTCACGCTGACCCGGGCGTAACACTCCTGCAAGTCCACATTGGATACTTACTGTCTGAACATCCCTTGCATGGGCAGCTTCCACTCATGCCCCAGAGCATGTCCCTATTGGAGGACTATTCTACACTGGTTATATGATGAAGTTGCCACTTGTAAAAAGGGAAGTTGGCTTTCTTCACCATGACAGTGAACAGTTATGATCTCAGCAGATCTACTCAGAGGGCTGCGGTTAGTCCAGCAGATCTCGTGCTGAGGACTGAGGGTACTGGTGACATGGAGTTTTAAAAGAGCAGCAGGTTATTTACAGTTAGAATCCTTCGCAAGGGCGGAACAGGACCAACAGCCTGATCTTCCCCCTCTCCCATATGTCTCCATTGGCAGCCTTGCTTCCCTTCCATGCCCAAAGCTTGCGGTGTTTGTATCAAGCTGTTTTCACTTTCTCTTCCCATCCAGCCCTTTTTAAACTCCGCTGGTGTGCTCTCTAAATTTTGGAAACTCATTCCTTCCTCTCTACCCCCACTGCCAAATTCATCCATGCTGTGACACACTGACCGGTGACCACCCTTACTTTATTACGTGTGTTGCGGTAGTGTCTATGAGCCAAAGTCATGGCTTAGGACCCTGTTGTGTTAGGTGCTGAACAAAGATGCCTGCACCCATCCATTTCTCTCCTCTCCCCTGTTCCAGTCCGTCACTTCCTTTCCCTCCACTTGAATCATGTCCCCCTCTTCTCTGCACCACACTTAGAGCTTCCCAAGGCTTTGGTTGCTGGGGTTTGCTCTCTTCTAGCAGATTATTTCCTATGTGAACATTGAATGAAGTTGCATTTTCCCAGAGCATTGCCTGTTAAAGCTCTTCACCCTGATGGGCTGTCAGAACTCAGTGGGCAGAGGAGATTTAAAAATCATACCTCTCTGTAGCGTTGAGGTAGTACTTTTTGATGGGGGAAAAAAACCAAGGTAAAAAAGCCCTAAAACATGGGATGATGCGGTGCCTTGGTCTGTTGTGAATAACATTAATAAGCTGCCGCTCTGGTTGGCGAACTCGGGTTTTGATCTGTGATAATCATAATACTTAAATGGGCCATCTTCCCAGCAAACAGTAACTCCGTTTGCTTGCCTGTTTCTACAGCCAGTGATCTGGCTAGTGATCTAATTTCTGCACCTGCCACTTGTTCTCAGTAAATACCTTTCTTATTCTGATGCATTTGATGTGGCTGACTGGGCTGTTGTCTTTCTTCACTAGCTGCATCTTCTCTGAGTCGGGCTGGCTCCCAGTTGCTTCTACAAGGCTTGCACAAAGGATGAAATTTATCCTAAACTGTCTCTTAGGTTAGCCACATTAAATTTTGCTTTAGGCCAAAGCTTTGGGGGGGAGGGAAAAGGCTTGCTATGGAAACGAGGTCACACAGGGAATTGGATCTAGAACCTTTCACTTCTGTTGATCCACAATCCGGGGAGTGGCAGCATAATCTTGACTTGAAGGAAGGGACCAGTTGTACGAGAGGAGAGCTCAATCTCATTCATGTAAATCCCGGTGTCTCTGCAAAGGGGCGCAAATAGTGTAAAGAAACTTTGCACAAACAAAAGTAACAGCTGTTCACAATAAACTTCTGACTCTTGAACTGATTTTGGAAACTTTTTGTCAAATTAAGCTCCTGTGCTGTCCGTTTTGCTGCAGTAACTGCAGCCAGCAGGGAGTTAGTGGCTTAGAGAATAGTACACCACTTCTGGGGGAGATGGGCTGACAGCAGCATCTTCCTCAGCCTGGTCTACACAAAAGTGAGGTTGACACAGCTATATCCCTTGAGGGTGTGAAAAATCAACACGCCTCGGTGATGTAGCTAAACCCACCTAACCCCTAGTGTAGACGTATCTAGGCTGTTGGATGAATTCCTCCATCAAGCTAACTACCACCTTTCAGGGAGGAGGCTTACCTCCACTGATGTGAGAACCCCTCCTGTCGCCGTAGGTAATGTCTACGCTGAAACGCTACAGCGGCACAATTGCAGCATTTCAAGTGCGGACGCAGCCTTAGAAGAGCTTTCCAGAGTCAAAGCAGTGTGAAAAGTGTCTCAAGCTTCCTGCTGTGGGACATCGGCACTGTGAGAGTTGATCTCTCTTATTCAAGCTGCTGTAAATGTGCCTTTTTAAGAACTCAAGCACTGGAGAAATATATTCATTTGAGGGCCACAATGAGGGAGAAATTGCTAGTGTTCACCATAGCTTATTCTTTAATCTAAGCCTTCATAGAGTTTCAAGCCAGAAGGTACTATCAGATGATCTAATATGACCTCCTCTATATCACAGGCCACGAACTCACCAGTTACTCCTGCACTGAACCCAATAATTTGTGTTTGGCTAAAGCACATCTTCCAGCATGGGTTCCAGTGTGGTCTGAAGCCATTAGGAGACGGAGAATCCACCACTTCCCTTGATCATTTGTTCATTAATCAGTTGTGCTGTTAAAAATATGCACCTTATTTTTTTATTGAATTTGTCTGGCTTCTGCTTCCAGATATTGGGTCTTGCTCTGCCTTTTTCCACCAGATTCAAGAGCCCTTCGATCCCCAAGGTACTTAGACCCTGTAATAGTCCCCTCTCAATCTTCTTTTGGATAAACTAAACCGATCAAATCCAGTACTCTCTCACTGTAAGGCTTTTTTTGCAGTCCTCAAATCATTGTGCACCCTTGTCAGATTTTCAGCTTCCTTTTGCAAATCTAGAGACCAGAAGCAGGAGTGTAAGCACTGGTCTCACCGGAGATAAAACCACCATCTGCGTGTACCCACTCCTCCCCTGTCTACACATCAGCTCTTTGTGACACAGCATTGCACTGAGCATTCCTGTTCAGTTGCTTGTCCACTCTGACCCCTAGATCCTTTTCAGTGTCCCTGCTTTCCAGTACCCCATTCAGTAGGTGTGGCCTTCATTCCTCTTTGCTAGATGCATGCCTGCCCTTGTATTTTAAAACTGTCTCCTGCTCATTCTGGTTCTTTAGCTCCCATAAATAACTTTAAGATCCACAGCAAAAACATTCAGCCCAGAAACCAAACTGATGAAAGTACGGCTCAGAAAGGGATTCTCCCATACGGTCCCTGTACTGAATTTGAGAATTCCCAAGCAGTACAGAGCGAGGAGGAGAAAATGCCACCTCAAAGGCTGCATGGCAGCTGTGAAGGAGCAGAGCACAGTGAAATCAGCAGGGTCTCCTCTTGGTGGTTGGTGTTTTCGGGTTTTTTTAAAGCAGGAAGAAATGTTGCATTCATAAGCTCACAAAACCTGCCTGTTCTTCTTGCCAAGCTAGCTGATGGCAGAGCTTTGGCCCACATAGCAATGGTCTAGTCAAAGAAATTCTGGTTACTGCTTGTGTCCCCAGATCTCCTTCAGCACTTTAGTAGGCCAAAATGGAAGGCTGTTTTCTTTCAACTGGCCGCGCCAGAACAGTTCTCAGCCTGCCACTGTATAGTAACCCTATTCCTGCTGGGAAATAGAGTGTATTTGTGTCTGTCTCTTTGCCTTCCTGTCACCAACTTCTTCCTCTCCTCCCCAACATCCCCGTGCCAGCTCCTAAAATCTAGGGGTTTAAATGGTCCGTCCCATAATGTTCCCAGGTTTTTTAAAATAGACCTATAAGCTATTCCTACAAGAACACAGGGTACTGCAGAAACTGTGCTCCCAGTGTGTCTACAGTGAGCAGAAAAGTAGCAGAGGGAGCTGAGTGTGTCTTAGTGTAAACTTTTCTCATACCATCATTAGATGTCTTCCCTTCCCTCCCTACCATTGTGACCCTCTGTCGCTCCCTCAGATCTTCTGGCTACCCAGTGCTGCAAGCCCTTTGGCAGTGGAAGGGGGACAGCAGCCAGTGCCCTGAGCTGAGTTTCTCTGTTAGCTAGATTAGGGCAGTGGTTTTCAAACACTTTTTCTTGGGACCCAGTTGAAAAAAATCATTTATGCCCCCGACCCAACAATTACATCTTTAAGCAATGCATTCCAGTCTTCTGGAGAAGGGGGTGCCGCGACCCAGTATCTTAGAGTCTGCGACCCTAAGTTTGAAAACCACTGACCTAAAGGTGTGTCTGACAACAGCTGCATTCTCCCACAATGGCGGGCTGGATTTCCCAGTCTGATGGGCCTTGTGTGTGTCTGACTGGAGCATGATCCTATCTTCTATTTTAGAGACCTTTCAATAAAGCAAATGTATCATCCTGTTTAGATTCCAGTGCCACGCCCATCCGTCGGCACCTTGGGAGCAGACCCACCCCCCTTCCTGGCTCATCTTGATCACAGGAAGAGTCAGGTTGCTGGAACAAGGCCCTCTTTGAAATAACGGGCTTTAAACGGTCTGCTCCCACTCAGCAATTCTACAACTCCCCAGCCTGTAGCTGGGAGCCACTGCGAAGGATTTCATGCCAGAGACCAACTGCTGATCTCATTGTCTTGAAATGCAACCTCTGAAGGGGATGTAAGCCCCGTGCTGAGTTAAGTGGTGAGATGTGGGAACTGGGCTTGTCAAAGCTGCTGGACCGAGAAGCAGAGCGTTTTGAATTGGCAGACCATGTGGATGTGATTAGGCGTGGCCTGCATCGTCCATGTACGCAGCTCATTGACTCCCCCAGCACAGGCACAGCTCATCAAACAGCCCAGGAACTGCAAAACTCACCTGGCTGACTGGCGGGGGAGTTTGCACATCTGACTCCAGGTGGCTTCACAGTGCAGTGGCGGGGGATCCATTGCAGGCTAGGCCATAAAGCATTTCCGTGCCCCATCTGCAGAACGTCTGCATGGGCAGTACTGAGGGTCACGCCACTGTTTTGCCCACCCCCTGGGCCTTTCACAGGGGAACCTAGGAGAGATTTGCTCTTCTACTGCCTTCTTGTGGAGCCCACTGCATAACATCAGCCACAAGCTGCAGCGATAAATGATTGCGTCCTTTACTTTGGAGCTGCTGTGCCTGGAGGGCTCAGGTGAGATTAACGCTGGACTTGGCCACCCCTGCCCACCTCTGTAAAAGCTGTCTGGCAAGTCCTCCATGTGCTCTGAGGCTTCTTCCTCTCTCTGGCTTTCAGCATCTCCTCCTCAGTCTTTTCCTGGTACAAAGAAGAAAAGACCCTCTGCACCCCCTTTCATGCAGTTGCTGGAGGTCTCTGACCCGTCCCCCCAGAGTGGGAAATGGCAACCTTGGAAACCTTCCTCCAGTGGAACTGAACCTGTGACCTGGTTACTGCGTGCACACACGGGCCCCCAAGGAACACAGCTCTAGCTGCTGGTCCTGCTCTTTCGCAGCTTTTCATGTAGGGGCAAGGCCAAGGGTGCACAGGCTGGCTTTTCTAGTAGCTGCAGTACAGTCCATCCCAGTGATGGATGTTTGCCAGCTGTGCCCCCTTGTGCTGGCATGTGCCATGACTGTAATTACCCATGCACACTCCTGAAAGGGGGGACTGCTATGGAGACACACCAAGGGCTTTGATAGGCGAGTTCTTAACCCCGCACGGCACTCCCAAAGCGCTCTGACTCTCTGAAGTGGCTTTCTCCTGTCGAGGTGGGCACTGAACAGTCTCTCAGACTCTGTTGACGTGTGTGTCTGAGAATGGTAGGCCCTGTGCTGGTAAGGAGCACAGGCGAAGCTTTGCTGGAACGGTGGAGCATCAAGGCCTTCTGCTGCTGCCATTGTCTAGCCTTTCCTATGCACACCTGAGCAGGCGGGTCTGAATTTCAGCCTGGCCATCCAGGATGAAAACTAAGCCACCAAAGCAGGGCCTGATCCTGAGAGGGGCCAGGTGCTGGGGCACTCATTGAAGCCAGCGGGAGTTGCAGGTACCTATTGGATCAGCAAAGCCTGTTTTGAAACGCAGTTCTGTCAGTTGGATTTGAAGAAACCACTATCCTGTCCCTGAAGTCAGTTCTGTGCCCCCTCCTCAGCATGAAGCAAGAGGAAGGGGCCCTGCTGGGCTCCGGCTCGCACAGTACCTTTTCTTTAGGTAGAATCATAGGGCTGGAAGGGACCTCATGAGATCACCTAGTCCAACCCCCTGCTAAAAGCAGGACCACTCCCACTAAATCACCCCAGCCAGAGTATTGTCTAACCAGGCCTTAAATGTTTCCTAAGATGGAGATTCCACCACCTCCCTAGGTAGCCCATTCCAATGCTTCACCACCCTCCTAGAGAGAAAGTTTTTCCTAATATCCAATCTCGACCTCCCCAGCTGCAACTTGAAACCATTGCTCCTTGTTCTGTCCTCTGTTACTACCGAGAACAGCCTAGCTCCCTCCTCTTTGGAGCACCCCTTCAAGTATAGAATCATAGAATAATAGGGTTGGAAGGGACCTCACGAGGTCATCTAGTCCAACCCCCTGCTAAAAAGCAGGACCACTCCCCCTAAATCACCCCAGCCAGGGTTTTGTCTAAATAGTCGAAGGTTGCTATCTAATCCCCCCTCAGTCTTCTCTTCTGTAGACTAAATAAGCCTAGTTCCTTCAGTCTCTCCTCCTAAGTCATGTGCCCCAGCCCCCTAATCATTTCTGTTGCCCTCTGCTGGACTCTTTCTAATTTGTCCACATCCTTTCGGTAGTGGGGAGCCCAAAACTGGACACAGTATTCCAGATGCGGCCTCACCAGTGCCAAATAGAGGGGAATAATCACATCCCTCGATCTGCTGGCAACGCTCCTACTGTAGCTCTGTTTCCACTCAGCACGGCCCAGGTGATGCTATTTCTCCCTAGGCTGGAGCGTGGGTCTGGGCGATGTCCCATTCTCTCCATTATCGCAGGTCAAGTGACTAAAATGGAATAAATGAAAATGAAATAGCCGTGGTTGCTGGGCTAAGTGACGTCCTCTTCTTCTCTAGGTTGATCGGGTGAGTTACCTGCTTCAGGAGATCTACGGCATTGAGAACAAAAACAACCAGGAGACAAAGGTACCAGTGCCTAGAAACTCCCTTTTTTTCTGTGCTCTAAGCCACGGAGGGGAGGGGATGGTGGCCATGCTGCCTTCAGGGGTTGGCTTCCCCTGAGAGTTTGTTTATGGGCTGATGCTTTCTGAGCTGTGAGGCAGATGAGGGAATCAGGAATTACACCCAGTAGCCCCTTGCTCGGTTCAGAAATGAAATAGGCTGCCTTGGTTTTCTGGTAAACATGGCGGGCCAAGCCCTTTGCTGTGATGCCAACATCAGTGGAGTCGCCCTGTGGTGAGTTGTCCCTTTTAGGTGTCATTCAGCAGCAGGAGGCACCTGAGGATGGGTTCCAGGACTGTCGTTCTAAGGAGCTGGAGGGAGTCAGGCAGCAGCTGCCATTGGGATTCAGTGCGCATCTCTCTCCATAGCCCATACAGATAATGAGCCATCACGAGAAGAGCTCTGCTACTGTGCGGTCTTCCTTCGCTGCCCTGTCCAGTCAAGCTGCTTCCCAGACCCAAAATGGCTCTTTTCTCCTCCCCGTAAATAGCTCCTTGACCATTGCCTCACCTCCCTGAGACCACCTCTTGTGACTGACTGCTCCATTCACACAGGATAGGCTGAATCAACCCCCTCTTTAGAAGATAAGTCTTGGATTTGGGCCTGGGTTCTTACATCATGGCCTTGCGCAAATCACATAACTTTTCTGAGCTTCAGTTTACCCATCCAGAATGCTGATCTTCCCAGCCTGCTGCAGGGGGGGAGGGAGAGAGAGCTCATTTGGGAAGTGCTAGGCAGAGGAGCAGCCTGGTGTGTGACAGGTGTTGGCCTCTATAATCGACTGCTTTGGGGGTGCTATACTCAATTCTCCACTGCTGTGCTTGAGGGAGGGAGTGGGGCTTGGGAAGGGAATGCCTCATCCCTTCTCCACCTGGCCTTCCTTTCCCCAAGTCCTGTGCTAAAGATCTGTACCTCAGGCAGCCCTGCGGGGAGGCAGGGACCCTTTTCAAACCGTATACCTGGTCCCCTAAGTTGAGATGCCTCTTTGTGCTCCTGCTGCCATCCCCTGAGCCCCCCGATCCAGCTCTCTCAGACACAGCCATGGCTTTGGGCTGTTAATCGCCTGGCTCCCAAACACTGAGCAATCAGTGTGAAAAGGGGAGAGGAGGGAAGGTTGTCATTGTGCTACATGCCAGAAATAGATCCAGAGTGCACACGATGTGCACAGGCAGCTCACAGCTGGTCGCTAGCCTGGTCAGCCGGCCAGCTTGCTGATCTGGCAGAAGCAGATGCTACCTCTGTGTTTACGCCGAGGCGGCCCCACGGTGCATTCAAAGGGAGCTCACGTGGAAGGATGAGCAAGTCGGTGCACATGGCTGAGTTCGCGGATGGCTGAGCTCTTGCCCCTTCCTTAACAAGTGCGCCTGCCCCAGCTTCAGCCAGACAGGCTGGTGGGGCTGGGAGGCAGAGTGTCAGCAGGGCTGGAAACCCCCCACTCCCAGGTTCCAGCAGAAGGCAGCAGCCTCCTCTTCATAGCCACTGCTGCCTTCGTCGGAGCTTGCAGGTCTCTGGCTAGTGAAAGCTGGACAAAAGGCCACGACTCCAGCAGTGGTACGCCACTGGGGGTGGGGGGAGCTGGCCAGATACTCCTAGAAGGGGCTTGGTCTGCCCACTCACCCCCCCCCCCAGGTCTCACAGCTATGAACTCCCTGCAGCAGCGCTGTCCCGCCTTTGGCCCAGGTGCCGTGCTGAAGCCCTGGGGGCAATAAATTATAGACCTGAGGGCACCATGGGGCAGGATTGGATTCTGAAGGGAGTGGGCTCCCTGAGCTGTAGTGCCTGTGACATTAACGTGTGGGAATCGCAGAAGGTGGTGGGGCCACCGCACCACCCACTCCCTTGCTGCCCTGGTTTGAGCTGTGAGCAGCTGCTGCCCCTTCCCGGCTGCTGCTCAGCAGCTCTCCCACTGGTTGCCTGCTGTGCTGCAGGGGAGGAAAGAGAGAGTCATTGGGGCAGCTCCATGGCCTGCTCCCTGCTTGAGCGGTGGAGTCCCCAGGAGGGCAGGACAGATGCATGATTGGCTCTGTCTGAGCCTAGGGAAGCTCCTAGCAGAAGATGGAGGGGTGGGGAAGAGGCTGGGAACCAACAACCAACTAGAGCTCCCTGATTCTCTGCCCCTGCCCTAGCTGGAGGACATAGGCGCTGGCAGTGTCAGCCCTCGGCCTGCTCAGGACATGCTCTCCCGAAAACTGTAAAGAGCAGAAGTGGGCAGCATGGCTGCCCTCATTTGATTCCTAGATTCCAAGGCCAGCTGGGACCATTGTGTTCATCCAGGCCGGACTGCTGTAGGACAGGCCAGAGAACTGCTCCCAAATAATTTGAGGAGCACATGTTTTTTTCGAAACACTCAGTCTTGATTTTAAAAGGTGTCAGTGCTGGAGAGTCCTCAGTGACCCTTGGTAAATTGTTCAGGTGGTTTAAATATTGACGCCTTGTTTCCAGTCTGAATTTGTCTAGCTTCAGCTTGCAGTCATTGGATCATGCTAGACCTTGCTCTGCAAGTTTGACGAGCCCATTATTAAATATTTGTTCCCCACAGAGGTTCCTAGGCTGTGATCATGTCGCCCCTTAAACTTCTCTGTTATGTTAAATAAATTGAGCTCCTTGAGCATGGATTACAGCCCCTTTTGCCTTTTGAACCTTCTCTGACCTTTGATCCGCAAGGTCCTCAGTGGACCGCCGTGTTCCTTTCCTTCCCAGTGGAATGCCTGGATTCATGTGCTGATGCCTCTCCTCTCGTTGCAGCCTTCTGATGATGAGAACAGCGATAACAGCAATGAGTGTGTGGTGTGCCTGTCCGACCTGCGGGACACCCTCATCCTGCCTTGCAGACACCTGTGCCTGTGCAATTCCTGTGCGGATACCCTGCGCTACCAGGCCAACAACTGCCCTATCTGCAGGCTGCGTGAGTACACTCTGGAGAGGGTGCAGAGCTTGCTGCTATCCAGAGGGAGCAGCAATATCTCCTTTCGGGTACAAAATGCTAACCTAGCTGTGTAGGGATGGCTTTAGGTACCAGAATCGGAGCGGGACAGTAAGTTTTAGTTGGATTTTTGGCAATGGACCTGGAAGGGGAGGAAGACAAAACTGGATTTCCACTTGCGAATCTTTCAATCAAAAGAGCAATTTAAATACTGTCTTGTGGAGTGTGAAAGATGGTTGGATGATTTCATGGAATCTTAGGGCTGGAAGAGACCTCATGAGGTCATCTAGTCCAACCCCTGCTAAAAGCAGGACCACTCCCACTAAATCACCCCAGCCAGGGTATTGTCTAACCGGACCTTAAATGTTTTCAAAGATGGAGATTCCACCACCTCCCTAGGTAACCCATTCCAGTGCTTCACCACCCTCCTAGTGAGAGAGTTTTTCCTAATATCCAACCTTGACCTCCCCAGCTGCAAATTTCAGTGCTGACCATCTTACCCTGAGTGAGGGGATGTTAGTGATGGTGAGTAGTGACCCTTGTTTCTAGGCTGTCTATGGTCTAAATTGAGCTCTTAGCTTTTCCAGGCTAAGTTCCTCTGAGTCTCAGGATGGCCCAACATGGACGCAAGTTCATGTAACTGTAACCAGTGTGTCTCTGAGGCTGGCTGGGATTGGAGAGCTAAACATCTCAATGTTCTGTGGCACTTTTAAAGACTAACAGATTTAAACCCCTTTGGAATCTGTGTTGTAGTTTTAAGGACCAGAATCTGGTTTCTCTCTTGGTCACCTCACAGCTGTATGATCAGCGTCACTCAAACTGTGGTATCAGATGTATTGAACCGTCCCATCCTCACTTACTTCTTCAGTAACTGCCCCATCTCCACATACCCTTCACCTCCAAATTCATCAAACATCTGTTTCCAGCTGTTGCTCTGAGTTCCTCTCCTCCTGTTCCATTCTGGATCATGGCTCCTGAATTCAGCATATTTATTTTTTATTTAATGTTCTAAGAAATGATAATAGGTCTTAACATATATTGTATTACATTCAGATTTCAGTTTAAATGGGTTTATTTTTAAAAAGAAAACTTGATCATTGAAATACCAAACAAACCTGGGTTTTTCCTCAGAAGCATGTGTTTGGTTTGTGTCCACCTTGGACAGAAAAAATAGAGGCTGTTCCAGGGGAGTGACATGGGGTCGAGTGTGTGAAGGAGATGTTCTGTGCAATGAGACAACCTGATGCCTTTGTGTGGGATGGGCTGGGACCTGTTTCAGGCCCTCTTATAATCTTGTTGATGTACCTCCTCGCCCTGGAGTGTGAGCAGCTCATTCTTTAACTCCCACTATTGGGGGAAATGCTCCATTAACATAATGGCCAAATCCCTTTCCTTCACCTTGGGCCTGAAGCCACCAGATCTGAGGTTGAGAAACAGGCCTCCTCTCAGGCTCGGAGTGGTCACCAAGGACTGCTAATGGTCTCCTTGGAGCTCCGGGTGCAGATCTCTCCACGCTTGCTTGCTTTCCTTTCTCCCTCCCACATCTCAACGAACAACCCCGGACCTGGCTCCCTCACCATCTGTCCCAGCATGAGTGCAGCACAGCACGCAGCAGGGGTCGTCCTGAGCCGTGGTTGGGTCACCCACCTGCCTCGGGGCACTCACCTTTGCCCTGGGCCTGCATTGGGGATTGGCACAGTGTCCTTGGGTAAAAACTCCTGGCCTCCTGCTGTGCATCAGCCCCTCTCCAGGGGTCACTGCCTAGCGGCAGCCTGACACAGCCAGCACCAGCAGTAGATGCAGGGCCAGGCTCGGGTGCAGCAACACTTTGCAGTAGGAACTGCCCCCTCGGGTTAGTTCTGTCAGTGGGCACTTCAAGGAAGGGCACGGGGCTGTATTTCCCCATAAGTAGAGCTGCCATTTCATCCTCTACAGATGCTCCTTGGGGTTGCGGTGTGTCTGCTGGCAGGCTGCTCCTCCTACCCATTTCCTGCGCTGGCAGGTGAGCTAAGGGAGCAAGGCACCAGCACTGGGCTTCCATGTGTTCAACTGCGAGACCTTCACCTGAGATTGGTGCTGGTCAGCTGGAGGTAGCTCGTGCAGGGTCAGTTCTCCCCACTAGCAGGGTGTTGGAGCCATGTCCCCAGCGTAGGGGCTATGGCACGAGCTGACACTGTCTTTGCCCATCTCATCACCTATACCATGTTCCCCCCTAGCATTCCGCGCCCTGCTGCAGATCCGTGCCGTGAGGAAGAAGCCTGGGGCTCTGTCGCCCGTCTCATTCAGCCCTATCCTGGCCCAGACCATGGACCATGATGAACACTCTGTAAGTAACTCAAAGCCCTGCAACAGATGCCCATGACCCCGTGTGGCTTCTGTACCTGTGTCCCCCAAGGGAGTGGAGATCAAGTAGGCCCTCTCTTCTACATGCCCAGGCTCTATCACAATTGACTTTGCCTACCTATGGCTGTCCCTGCCTGGGGCTGTTGGCCAAGGCCCTTTGATTTGTGTTCAAGGTGAGCCCTCCCTATGTGGATGCACCTCATGCTTGAGCCTTTTAACCTCATGCTCTTGTTGAATCCCTTGTTAGCTGGAGGCAGCTCTCCCCATACTTTGTAGATTGTAAGAACGGCTGCTATTTCCCACCCCAGGCCAGGTTTCCTCTTCTTTGTTGGCCAGGAGGGAACTGCCAACAAGTGCCGTAGCACGAAGAAGTTTCTGCGTGCCCATGCAGGATACCATGCTCATCCTTGAGTGGACTGACGTGGCTCTGGAGTTGGAAGAATAACTAGTTAACGTTTGAGCTTGTGTGTAAATCTGCCTCCATAACTTGCTTTGACGAAATGGCCTTCATATTCTGATTTTCCCGTAGAATCTGTTTACATGTTAGCTAATAACCCCAGATGTGCCATTCTCCCCAGGAAGCTGACTTCCCAACCCATGTAACTGCACAGCTAATTACCATGAGACATATGTAAGATCTCCTGCTCCCTGGGGGGCTGTCAAATACAGCATGGCTAGCTGTGCTGAATGAGTTGTAACCTGAGATGGCTCTAGCCTGCAGTTCACAGACTTGCTCCCTGGCCCTTGTTCTGACAGATCGAGGTGCATTTTTGCCGCTGCACACCACAATACTGCGGTCTGCAGGTGTAGACACAGTTCCTGTCGCCCTCTCCCATTCCTTTGGGTCTAGGATGGAAGCCTGGCTCATGAGTGCTCGCGTCAGTGATGGGGTTCCAGAGCTAGCCAAAAATAGACCCTCTTGACTCTGAGTGGCTGGGATCCCCTCACCCCATGAGCCTAGACCACTCTTCTTTTAGCTCCCCTGGCTCATGTGCTGCTTTTTGGAGGGGGGAGCAGTCACTCAGAAAAGCAGTGGGTTCCAGAAGGCAGAGTGTGGGTGTGGTGTCTCCCTTATCTGGTTGAGCTAAGCGAGTTCCAGCTTAAAAAATCTCAGGGTTGACTTCCCGTCTGCAGCGAGACTCCAACGTTTTATCAGACAAAGGGCTGGGGGGCAAGACCCTGTCTGCCCGGCTTAGGAAGGAAGAGCTAGCTTGTTTGGCCAATTGCCATTCTGTGGAAATGCAGTCAGTACATTTGAAGAGACGCAGTTAAGGAGCCACGGTGCAGAATGTGGGATTTTTTGGGTGATGGTTTTCCAAACCGTGACAGGAAAAGGGGCATTAGTGGCATCTTGTAAAAATTCAGTTACGCCCAGTTTGCCCCCCAATCTTTCCCTGTGACTCTCTAGTCCAGCAGCCTTGGGCTAGTGTTGAGACCCAGGAAATGAAACTGTGTGCGTGCAGAAGTGGGGTGCATTTTAAGACTGGGACAGAAAGCCCCACTGAGAATTAGGCCAAGAAGTTATAAAATGGCCAGGTCGTTCCAAAAGCACTCACTCCCTTCGGATGTTCACTCAACCCACCTGCTGCTCCGGAAGGAAGCAGCACTATCCAGCTTTTACAGATGGATATGCTGAGGCACAGACAGGTTTGGGTGACTTGCCCAAGGTCCAAAGGTAATTGTGTCAGAACACAGCGATTTCTGACCCTCCAGCCCTGTCCTGAACCATGAGACCTACCCTTCCTTCCTTCCTTCCTTCCTTTCCTGTTCAAGACTCCTAGAACTGTGGGCAAAGGAACTTTTATCGAGTCTCTGTTCCTCCCATGGCATTGCTTGAGAATGCTTGTCTGGATTTGGCTAGCCCCAGATCTCTTGTTCAGAGGTGTTGAGGTTGACAGTGAGCAGAGTCAAACCAAGTCCCAAGGACAAGCAATACTGTTTGCAGAAGAGCCCTCTTCACACCTTGTGTCAAAGCAAAACAGTTTTTGTTGCAAAGTTGTTTTAAAAATTCCTCTACGGTTGCGTCTATACTACAGACCTTGCAGCAGCACAGCTGTACCACTGCGGGTGCACCACTGCAAAGGTCTCCCATGTAGCTGCTCTGTGCTGACGGGAGAGAGCTCTCTCACTGGCTTAATTACACCACCCCCAACAAGAAGCGCTAGTTTTTTCCATCCCTGACCACCAAAAGTTTTACTGACAGAAGTGCTAATGTAGACAAAGCCTTAGACTCTTCTGGTTGACAGCTGAGCGTTTGTAACCCGGGACTTGTTCGTGAGTGGGGTGCGACACAAAGAATCAACAAGCCCTGTGACAGGAGCTGCGCTTTGCCAAGCAGGAGAGGTATAAATGTGAGTGACAGACCTAAGGAGGGGAGGCGTGACCTGTTGTTATCCACTAGCAGACCTATACCGCAAGCCATCTTCATCTTCAGTACCAGGAATGCAGCCGGGGCGCCTGGTTCAAGGCGGAGCATGGCGCACTAGGATCTGGATTCTCTGCATTAAAGGTGATGACCGTTACAGTCTGATCTTGTTCTACGAACGCAGCCCAAAGCCTCCTTGCAAGCTGCAGGCACAGGCCCCTGAGGCCCGTGCCAGGCACCTTACCCTGGTTCTGCAGGGACAGCTGCAAGAAAGAGCCGTTGCTTGAAGATGTAAGTTTCAGTAACTTATTCTCAGAGCCCATGTGGACCCATGGCTGTGAATTCACTGCAGGACCCACCCTCATCCACAGAATCAAGTGGCAGCTTTCACTTTGAGCTCTGAGCCAGGGTTTGTAAACAATACCCTGTCTGTCTTGATGGGGCATTCATTCTGAAACCTCCTGGCAGTACAGTTAACTCTTTCTTTGCTTTCTTAGCCCACAGTCTCCCTCTTCCTCTTCAGTGTGCTCTGACTCTCTGCCATGTCCACTGGCTTGCATCCACCAACTCTACAAGGCAGTTGTGTTTTGTCAGAGCAGGCCTTTTCGGCACTGAAAGGCATTACAAAATAAACTGGTTATAACATCTCTGTTGGTGGCAGAAGAGATACTGAGAGGTGTGTTGTTTATACTCCTTGTCAGCGCAATAACATCTTCCCTTTCTGAATTTCCCAGACCACCCCCAAAACACAAGCCCCTGGTTGCAGAATTGAGATGTGGATTGCCCCTAAGCTCTCCCAACTTCAAGGATAATGATGATGGTGATTAGTAATTGCGTTAAGTTAATGCTGGTTTAAATGCTTTTAATGGGACACCATCAACTTGAAATGGAATCAGTTGAAAAGGAGAAGTTCCATGTACAGCCTCCAGTTTTGCAGTGATGTGAAAGAGCCACACAAACAGAGGAGACTTGCTGTCGGGGGAGGAAGCAGCAGGAAGTGCTGTTGGATCACAAAAGAAATAAACTGAAAAACAGCAAGCAAGTGATGTATTGTTCTCTCTAATTTTTCACTTAGAATCATAGATAATTAGAGTTGGAAGGGACCTCAGAAGGTCATCTAGTCCAACCCCCTGCTCAAAGCAGGACCACCTCCACTAAATCATCCCAGCCAGGCCTTTAAAGACCTCTAAGGATGGAGATTCCACCACCTCCCTAGGTAATCCATTCTGTGCTTCACCACCCTCCTAGGGGGAAAGGTTTTCCTAATATCCAACCTCGACCTCCCTCACTGCAACTTGAAACCATTGCTCTTAGTTCTGTCATCTACCAACATTGAAAACATCCTCTCTGGAACCTCCTTTAAGGTAGCCGAAGGCTGCTATCTAGTCCCCTGTCACACTTCTCTTCAAACTAAACAAGCCCAGTTCCATCAGCCCTTACAGAATCACAGCTGTTGTTTGTGTGCAAAACTTTAAGCTGACATGACCCTTTAAAGTAACCATTAAAGAAGCGAAGGATTTACTTGGCAAAGACTAAAGTTTAATTTATAACAGCTTTGCAAGACCCTGCTTTCTCTCCGTACTCCACCTAGGAGGGGTCACTGAAATGGTAGAAAGACTTACCTCTTCTGGTCACAGTTAGTTAGAGATTGGGCAAGTGCCTGGTCTGGAAATCCATCTCAAATGTGCTTGAGTCCTAGTGTAGTTATTCTGGTTTTGGGACTTGGCTGTGCAGCTGGTTCTGTGACAAGCTTTCTGGGGAAAGGTTTCTGTGGTGCCGGGCAATGCGGGGCGCAGTATGATGCCAGCGGGTGTGGTCCTGCACTGAAGGAGGGGTGCCATTTGCATACCGCATCCAGCTTGTATGGGGTTGCCTAACATGCCCTGTTTTCCTCACCCACAGAACTCCGACAACATCCCTCCAGGCTATGAGCCCATTTCACTGCTGGAAGCTCTGAACGGCCTCCGCTCCATCTCCCCGTCCATCCCTTCAGCACCTCTGTACGACGAAATCAGCTACACCGGGGTGGTGGATGGACTGCCCCCATC
This sequence comes from Pelusios castaneus, assembly GCA_007922175.1. Taxonomy (NCBI): domain Eukaryota; kingdom Metazoa; phylum Chordata; order Testudines; family Pelomedusidae; genus Pelusios; species Pelusios castaneus. Next base: position 2,053,169 of record ML685907.1, read on the forward strand.
CAGCCGTCCTCTAGCTGGGATTGACAGAGCCATGGAGAGTGGCCCTCAAAAGAGCAAGCGGAGCAAATCTCCAGACAGGTCAGCCCCAGAGAAGGAAGGCATGAGCCCTTCATGCCCTCCCCAGCCAGTACAGAATGCTCATCCTCCTTGGCTTGCCTGGCATAGAGTTCTGCATCACCTCCTAGCGTTCCCAACACTGCTAACCCTTCAGCAGAGGGGCTGAAGGAGGCCGTGGAGATTGGGGTGGTGCCCACACGGTTAGCTTTAGAAATGACTGTCTTGCGATTGCTAGAGGACTCCATGGAGGTCTCACTTTTTGCTGGAGGAAGTTAAATCTTTACCCAGTAAATCTGTTCTTCCAGGTGTTTTCAGGGTGTTTTCCCTCAGTCACAGTTAACCAACATCCAGAGATTTAAACAGGCTGGAAGAAACCTCTTCCCTTCTCAATTCCTCAGATATCCCATAGTTTGTAGACAGGATGCCATAAGTGTTAGTTCTCCAGTCCTCTGTAGAGGCCTCCAGGAGACAAAGGGAGATGAGAGCTGAATTTCTACTGGGAAAAAAATATACAGACAAACATTTGTCACAACTTTGAGGCCTTTTTGCTCTGTTGGATAGAAGCAAAATGGGAGGGGCATGTTTCTCACTGCAGATCACCTCTGAAGTGATTTGTGCAGGGTCCTACAGCAAAGCCGTCTCAGAGCTGGAAACAAAGTAGGTTGGCTCGTGGTGCTGTGCCGTACCCCAGACACTCTGTAGCTCTTCTCTTCCTGGGCTGTGATTTCATTTCCTGCTCCCAGAGAAATCCCCATCCCTGAGCCGTGCAGGCCTTGACCAGACTAAGGTTGAAGGGGGGGGTGGGGGGGCGGCTAACTGGTTTCTTGTTTAAAAAGCCTGGTGTGGTTAAGACAGCGTGGACTCTAGGCTGTCCCTCGGCCAGCTTCATCCATGTCAGAAGCTGGGTACCTTGTGTCCATTAGGCTAGTCAGACATATTGGCTGACCCCCTTCTAACACTGTCAGTCCTGATCTAAAATAACCCTCCAGAGCACAGAGTTTTACCACATTCTCCTGTATCATATGGTGCCATGGGGTCCCCAGACTTTCTCTCTCTCAACAGCTGTCCGTAAAGCTGCTGACCTGGGGAGTAGCCTTCCTGGCTGCTTGTCCCCGGGCGTCTGGTCTCCTAGTGCAGTGAGTAGCTGGGAAATAGAAGTTGCTGATTTTGCAGCCGTGATCTTGCACCGCGCATGAACTGTGCCCGCAGTTCCATGCCCCATTTATGGTAGTGTGCCCCCACCAAGGGCTGCAGTTCATTGCAGGTGACCCTCCCTCAACACGGGAAGGCCCAGCTGGAAAGCAGAGCCCAGACGGGCATTGTAAGAATGGGTAAAATCTCCTGGATATCCCAGGCTCAGAGACAAGCAGGCCTAACGTGGGCCTTCATCCTTCTAAGTGGATTCTGCTCCGGTGATAGTCAGCGTGTGTCTCAGATGAGACACACCAAGGGTCCAGCGTTCCAAGTGGCTGCTTATGCCCTTGTGATGTTTTCTGTGGCGGGAGGGGTTTACCTAGGATTCCCGACCACCCCTTCCCCTCCCTGACCTCTTCTGTCCCTCCCAGCGCCTGCCATGCCTGCCTGGGGTCTGAGTCTGGGGCCAGGAGGTGCTGTGGGAAAGGAAGTCGCAGTGTTTGCTGGCTCTTAGTGTGTCTCTCCCTTCCGCCCTTAGTGCATTACGATCTCCTTCATCTCCAATCCATGAAGAGGATGAGGAGAAGCTCTCCGTGGACTCTGACTCCCAGCCCGTGCTGAGTGGGGCTGAGCTGGTTCTAAGAGAAAGCAGTTCTCCGGAAGTATGTCCCCACCCTTAGCCCTGGCTTGTGCTGGGGCAAAGCGCCTGATGCGGGGTCGCAGCCTAGCGGCTGACTGCAGTGGATGGGCTGTGGGAGGTGGGTTTTGGGCAGGATCGTTCTGCATACTACGGCTTAGGGTGCACCCTTTCCTGTGTGACAGCAAGGAGCCCAGAGTCCATGTGCGACGGGATCTCCCAGGGAGGCCCAAACCCTTCCCTTAACTCCACAGCTCTCTAATCACCCCCCTCAGGCCTTGGGTTTCCTGTGCTGCCCAGATGGGGAGGCCCACCTGCTCCCCCCATAGGAACGAGTCCAGTGAATTACAGGAGGGGAGGGTGTTTCTAATCCCTTGGGGTTTGGGCCTGCCCCCTGCACTCCCACTCAGCAGCAGACACCAAACTCCTCGGATGTTCCCTGTTCTGCTGCCAGAGTGGGTTTGAGCAGGTTCTTGTTTCCTGGGCAGGTCGTCATCCTCCCCATGCCAATACTGTGCTAGTGTTGTCTTAATGCTGGAGCAGACAGGCCGCCCCCCATCCTGGGTACGGCTTTGCTGAGAGGATGCTGAATGGGGGAGGGGAGTCCAGCCTGATTGTCCTGTTCTCTCTTTCCCCAGAGCATGGCAGCTGAAGAGAATGAGGAGGTCTCATCCCTGCAGCAAGGTAGGTGCTGCCCGTATCTTTGAGACTAGCCAGTCTCAAGGGTGGAGTTTGGGGCTGGAAGTGCCTCCTTCCCAGCCCCTTGTCCCTGCTCTCTTGGTTCATGGCAGGCCTCCTAATCTCCGTGGGTGGTGCTCCTTGGGGTTTGAGGTCTCCGTCCATTGCCTGGATCTCATGCCCTGGCTCACTGGTCTCTGTCGAGGAGCAGCTTAGGGGCCTGGAGGCTTCTAGTTCCCATTGGAAAAACAAGTCTGGCAGTGGCTAGTCAGCCGAGGGCCTGTCTGGGGCGAGTGAATGCGTGCCAAGTGGGGGTGTAGATCCGCAATGCAATAGCCTGCTGCACGCTAAGCAGCCACATGGCCTGTGCCTGTGCACTCAGGGCACATGTGTGTTTGATCTGGGAGATGTGATTCCCAGCTGGTGCAGATGGACCCCACTAGCTCCACTTGAGGAGTGGAGTGGGGTACCATGGGGGACAGCTTGGAGTAGCTGCCAGAGTCCTGAACTGCCTGCACCATGCAGTGGTGAATCTGAGCCACTGAGTCTCAGCCGGTGGTGAGTCTGAGCCACTCCCTACACAGCTTAGATACAGCACTGTTTTTCGCATGCTATCTTGAGCTGGGAATCTCTCCTCCCAGCAACTGGAGACGTTCCCTAGCTCAGTGGTTTTCAACCAGTGAATAGTCCAAGTGTGCTGTGAAATTTTTTACAAAGGTCATGAAAATCAGTGTAAAACAAACATTGTTTCATCTTAAACAATATTCTATCCAGCCAAAATTACAACTCATAAAACTCGTGAAAATTAATCATCAAATTAAAAGTGAGGTATCGGTTTTACAATTCTAAAACAGGCAAAATTGGTTCTAAAATGGGCAACGGGCAAAATTGAGATGATGGATATTTTTTTTCCAGTGGATTTGAAACGTTAATGCATTTGATCCTTCTTTAGCTTGTTGTATGCACTATTTTGCAAACCTCTCTAGTAAGATGGTAACCATAGTAAATGCAAGTAAATGTGACGGTTATGAGCAATCAATTTGGCTGGAAAAAGTGGGTGTGCCGTCGAATTGTTTGTCTCACTGAAGTGCAGCCCCCAGCTCTGGTTCTGGCATCCAGCCCCTGGGCAGTGGCCCCCAATTGCCAGAGCGGGGTGGGGGCAAGGAGTGGGCTAAGCCCATCAAACGGGCCCAGGGAAAGGGCTCAGCCCCGGCCACAGCCCCCAGACTCCTGAGACCACTGGCCTCTCCTCGGAAGAGAAGGCAGCATCACCAAGAAGCGAGCGAGCCAGGTCTGACCTGTCCGTGCTGTGTGCTGACTCCAGGTAGCTGCACACCCTTTGTAGAAGACATCCTGCAGGACAGCAGCTGCAGTGAGCACAGGAGCCTTACGCCATCAGAGAGCGACCCCCCAGCTGATGTGTGCCTGCCAGGTAACAGCCCAGGCTGGTACGGGAGGGTTCCTGGATGCCGGCACAGTGCTGTTTGGCGGGGGGCTGCACTGCCAAGTGCCATGGCTTGATGGGGTCTGCACTGCGAATGCTCACTGGGGGCTGAGCCCCCCTGTTTGCAACTGTCTCACCTGGCCCCATCCCTCCAGTCAGGCAGCTCGTGTCTAGTGGGGACCTGGACTTGATGCAGTCACTCCCCTAAAGCAGCTGCCTTTCATTTGGCCTGATCGCACAGAGCCAGCTGCTGCCCCAAGGGGCCATGGGCGATGGGGCCCCTGCTGAGGTTACTTCCCCCTCTCTCTCCTTGCTCTCCCCTCCTCCCTCACTCTTCTGTCTTGCTGCTTCCATCCCCCCTTCCCATCCCCTTTCCTCCTTTCTACTCTTTGGGCTGCAGCCAGTAGGGGGGACACAATTACAGATGTGACAGTGGCCTCTCCAGGAGAGTGGTAAATATACAAGTGGAAGCATGATACTGGGGTGGCTGAAAACCCGTGGCCCCCTCTAGTGACAACCGCATCTCCTCACGGCCCCTGGTTCTTCAGCTGGGGGCTCCAACAAGTGGAAGAGCCCTTCCCCCCAGGCACCCCCAGAGAAGAACGTGGCTTCCTGGCTTTGTGTCCACATCCCTGGGCCTGCCATGCTGGGGTCACTGAGCAATGATTGTAGCTGGGTGTCTAGGGGCGCAGGGGAATCTTCCTCTAGGGTGCCGGTGTAGGAAGGGCTCTGCAAGCAGGTGGCGGGGGCTCATGGCAGGTTCCACACATGGGCACTGCTCATCTGGGCATGCCTGGCTCCCCCCAACCCTCTCACCATGCCTGGGTTCGGGACTGCCCTTCGCGGGCCTTTGCGGCTGAGCTGCTCCCAGCTTAGCCCCCTCAGCTGTCGTTGTTGCAGCCTGTTTTCTCCCATAGAGCCGTGGTCTGTTCTGAGCATCTCTCTAATGTCTCCTTCCTTCTCTATCTGCCTCCCTCCTCCTGGCCTGGGCAGCATTGGGTCCTGACTCCTGCTCTATTGGGATAGAGGATTAAGCTGGTACGTCATCTCATTCTCTTATGCACAGGGTATTGCATGGGGCAGCAGGAGCCTGTTGGGGTGGTGCAGGGGGGCAGGCCAGCTGAATGTGTTGGTGCCTGGCTGGCCCCATCTTCCCTCCAACCCCTCCCAGCGGCACATGCTGCAGTGTTCTCCCCTCCCCACCAGGTGACAGTAACAGGTCCCGCAGCAGGGCCTAGGAGACTAGTAAATCCTGGGGTTCAGCTGCCCCAGGGCTTCTCACTCCAGACTGCATCACTTTATGCCTCCTTTGTAATCTGCCTGCAAATGGACCTGGGGCCTGTGATTTCCCCCTCCGGGCTAGAGCCCGGCTCCGTGTTCCTGAGTCCCCTGCTCCCAGCACTAGTCAGCCCTGAGGAACAGCTCCAAGCCGAGGCTGCCAGGCAGAGCGCCCATGTCCCTTTTCCCTCTCCCCAAGACAGCGAGACGAGTTCAGCCCACTGCTGCAGAGACATGGGGTGAGGGCGCCTGTAGCCTGCGCAGCTGTGCCAGGGACAGAGGAGCCAGTCCCTGCCACGCTGAGCTCCCTCCCCCACCCCTTGCCGCAGTGATACTGGATCCACCCATGATCCTGTGTGTGAGCCCATAAGAGTGCGGGTGTGACAGGCTGGGTACTGGGGTGGCTCAGAGCCCCCCTTCAGGGAGAGCTGATCCCAGGTATGCACCTGCTCCGCACTCTGCTTCTGCTCACCCTGTGCAGGGCATCCCCAAAGGCAGAGAAGCCAAGAACCTGAAACCAGCCAGGTTCCCATCTGGGCCCTGCTCCTGCCCACAGCATCCATGACCCACTGAGCTGTGACAGAGGGCAAGGGGCTCGTGCATTTGTCAGCAAAGCCTAGAAATCCTTGTGGGTCCCCACCCATCCCCTCTCTCTTAGAGCCAGGGCAGGGCTGTCCCCTTCCTGGGCACTGGGGATTGTGGCATATCTAGTATCCACTGGTGTGTGGGGAGCATCGTGTTTGCAGCCTGAATCCTTCTGCCCTATCCTGAAAGACCCTGTGCGCACAGGGCTCCTCCGCTGCCTGCACCCTGGCTGATTTTTCCCTCCAGCTGTGCTCCCAGTCCAGCCCCTCCTGCATCCTCTCGTCTCACCTGCTCCCCTCTAGGCTGATCAGAGGGCAGCAGGACCAGTGAGGGCGGTGAGCTGTTTCCCTGGGCTGTGACGTCTCTCTGATTCTCTTCCCTCATCCAGGGTCATCTGACTCCAGGACCCTGCCAAGGCACGGCGCCAGCAGTTCCACCCAGCCCCTCCTCTTCGACCAGACCCATCTCCACTGGGAGGATGAGCACAGCCTTTCCTTCGGCCCTGGCCTGCGGGGATTTAATCCATGTCCCGAACCTTACGCACAAGCTCTCCTCTCCCCACGCCTGCCAAGGGAACCGGGAGCCACCCGTGCTGAGCAGGGCCCCACACTGACACTCTGATCAGGGCTTGGGTGTGGTAGTAATGAATCTGCAATTGGGGCACGAGGAAGGCAGGTGCTGCCCCCCCAAGACCCCATAGGGGCTTCTTGAACAGGCTCCTTGGTGCCCCCTTTCCTCTGGGGACTGGCCGCTCCCCTCACCAACAGGCACAAGGTTTGCTAAGGTTGGTGTTTTAAAGACGTGCATGTTTAAAGTACTTCCCATTCTGCCCCCTGCCCCCCACGCACAGTGGGGAGGATTGGGGTGCAGTGAAGGACACACCCCATGTACAGCGTATGCACACGCTGACAGTTCACAGCCTTGGGCTGACGCCACTTTTCCCCTGTAAATACACCTGAGGTAAATTGCCCGACCACTGCCTCCGCCCTGTGCCTCTGCTCTTTCTTGCAGGTGCACAGCCGCGGGCAGTCTCTGGGTGGGCTTGTTAGCCTGGCACCCCCTTTCCTCCAGGCAACACCATCCCCTGAATCTGCTGCCCCTCTACCGGGGCTCTTGCCATCGATTTCCACTTGCCCTGGCCCGTCCTGGGAGAGTCACGGCCATGGCAGGTGGGTCCCAGCACCCCCTAGCTGGCGTGTCTCGGCCAGGCCCTGGGTCCTCAATGTGCCATGCGTGGCTGGAGGACAGCTCAAGGTGTCAGCCGATGGCCTATTCTGTGGGCCCCAGGGGTGACTTTGAGCGCCTGAGACACAAGCACAAACGCCTTGCCGCAAGGGGGGCTCTGCCAAGCCCAGCTGTGGGCAGCCCCCCAGCAGCACCTTCATGGATCCTTGCAGGTCCAGGGCCCGCAGTGCCCTGCTGAATGCCAGGGCTGGGTGGCCTGCAGGGAGAAGAGCCCGTTCCTCATCCCTTTAATGCTGCCCATTTTTCCTGTTGCAATGAGACCCTGTCACCTGCTCCTCCCAGCTCCGGAAAGACCCTCTGTGGGCCCCTGGCATCTCCCCATAGCCTCATGCCCCGTTTGCACCCTGGAAAGGGCAGGCAGCCCAGCCTGCTGAAAGTGGGTTCGCTACAGGTTCTCCCTAGTGCTGTCTCCACGGGTGCACGTCTCTGCCCCTTGCCCTGACCTGCTGCTGCACCAGCAGTGGGCAGGGTCCTAGCCTGGGTGCAGGTGTAACCTGTGGGACAGGGTGATGTCTGTGCTCTGTGGTCCTGGACCCTGTGGCATTTGGCCACCTGCATTTCCCCAGTGTACATAACCAGTGCTCCAGCCTTGTAGGTGCCCTCTGTGCTCGTCGCTCAGTGCAGTGACCTTCCGTGTGCCTTGTTCCTGCTTTCTGTGCTATGAGGAGCTCCCCCCGCCCTGGGGCTCGCCCAGACACAGGGTCCCTGTCCTTGCTGAGAGTTGTGCCCCAAGGCTGTGTCTGCGCCTGCTGGCCCAGCGGCAGGCGGCTTTTTGCACGTGGCTGGTGGGCTCTGCCTTCTGTTTCCGTTTGCCACCGCGCCTTTTGTTCGCTCTGCTCCTCCCCTGCGAGACCTGCCCAGCCCTGTCTCCCAGCCGTGGCACAGAGCTGCCGGTCTCCCCTGTGAGGGCTTTCGGGGCCTCCTCCCTTTGTTCCTCTATTTATAGTAATAAATCCATGGAGCAATAGCCTTGGGTCGGCCGTTATTGGCGTCTGTGCTTCCCTCAAACCCCATGCAGGTGCAGCAGAGCCTTCTGGGCCTGTGTTCTTTGCAACACCCTGGCCACCAGCCTGGGTTTGTCTGGGTGCAGGGCCAGGACACGCATGGATACTAAGAAAGGGCACAGTCAGTGTGTGGCGCACTGCACGGCCCTGAGATCATTGAGGGCTGAGACACGTGGTCTGGAATGGTGCTTAATGAGGTGAAAGAAGCAGATGTGATCAGAGAAAGCTACGGCCCAGGGCACCCCCCCCCATTGTCCTGTGGGGCCTCGCCCCAGTGCCCGCATACCATGGCAGGACGCACAGGGTGGTGCCATGGCCTGCCCCCAAGTCCACCTCCCTGTTCTCCAGGGCTGTCGATGGGACTTGCGTGAACCCCACCAAAGGAGCCCTTCAAGTGCTTGAACTCTTGCCTGCTGGCAACACCAGACCTGGCCCACCAGAATTATGCCCTTCCCTTCATAATGTTCCAGTGCTGGCAGTGTGGGGTGAGGGCAGGGCTCTCAGAGCACACAGGCGCGCCCTATGCCAGCTGGGGACTGAGCAGCTCAAAAGGGGACAATGGCTGCTACAGCAACTTCCCACTTGGCCTGCTGGCCCTGCTCAGAGGTTTAAAAGCTATCTGGCAGCTGCTTCTGTCACCCTGTAAACAGATACAAATCTCTTGGCTCTGCCATGCTGCCTGTTGAGGAGCTCCAGGATGACAGTGGGCATCACAGCTGGCCGGCTACACCCCAGAGTGCAGGTCAGGCCTAGCCAAAGCCATATCAATGGGATGCTCTGTGTAGGCGCAAAGCACAGGGGTGCCTGGCATGGAGGGGGAGCGGGAGAGCAGAGCTGCTGGCAGTGGGGGAATTGAGTGTATTGGGTGGGGGGAGTGGAAATGAGGATGCACACTGTGCCAGGGGCAGGGGGGCCCAAGTGGGCTGCGAATGGTGGCACACAAAACCCCAAGCAGTGGGGTGGTTGGAGGGCTGCATGGATTCCCTGCAATAGAGGAGATGGAAGAATGGCCCCCAGGGAGCTCCTGGGGCTCGGCTATGGACACAAGGAGTGCACCCCATTGGTTGCCAAACATCAGCTTGGTGTGTGCTTGCCCTGCTTGCTTCCCAAGTCTGCCAGCTGGCCTGGTGAGTACAGGGTCCCAGTCCCCTTGTGGCTGACCCCAGCTGAGTCATTCTCAGCTACTCTTCCAGACTTGGCTGGAGCCTGCTTTTTGGATCATCTGCCTCTGCCTTGGCCCTTTCCGGGGTGGGAGGGGGCTACTAATCCCCACACCCATCTGGGCTCAGGCCCTGAATGGAGCAATGACGTCACTTGCCCAGTGGGGCAAGTGCCTCGTGTTCCTGTCTGGGGCTGGACCTGGGGTTTGCTCTGTGTCCCCTGACCCATGTTGCTTCAATCTAAAAGGGCTGGGCTTTTCCAGAATCTGCGCTTTGTGGCATTGTTCACTTTGCCATTCAGAGCAGAAAGCGCCTTGCACTGCTCTCGATGGCGGCAGAGACAGAACGACTCTGGGGCTGGGGAAAATGAGGCACAAGAGTTAGCCAAGGGGAAGAGTTGGAGGGGGGAAGTGGAGTCCAGGACTGGATCCCCCCAACCCTGCACTGCCAACAGGGGCTTCAGCTGGAATCCCGTCTGTCCCCCCCCCCCCCCCGTTGAGATGAGTGCCTGGAGCACAGTGCCCTACAGCCCCCAGGGGCTGTGCCAGAGAGGGCAGGCAGGGTCTTTCTGCGTCTGAACAATGGCTGGGAGGCTGGGGGGGCAGTGGCTGGAATGCGGAGCAAGGCGGGGGCATGTGGTGGGGCAGGCCCCAGCTTGATCTGTGCTAAGTACTTTGCAAGAGCTCTCCTAGCCCAGGGAGAAGGGGCTGGGCGAGGCAGCGGGAGGGAGCTGGTTTCCGCAGCCTCCCCTGCCCATCTGGCATGCCCAAGCACGGGGGAGGGACCCCATTCTCCTTCCCACCACCTCTGTATCTTTTTTACTTAAAAAATCCCAAGTCTCTGAACATATCCTCCACCAAATGGGATGTGCCGCCGACCTGCCCAAGGTGGGGCAGGATGTGTACTTGTTTGCGTTTGGTTCAGTCCCATGGACAGCCTGGCATCACACAGGCTGGAAACATGCTGTTAGCTCCGCTGGGGCTTTGTGGGTCCCTCCAGACCTCCTCCCATGTAGCTCAACCCCACCCCACTCCACCCCCTGGCATTGCTCTGGCTCAGCAGCGGGTGATGGGCTAGGACAGCAGGGGTGGCCCCGATGCTCTATTCCAGGAGCCTGGGGGGCCCAGTCCGAAAGGTCTCCCTGCTCGAGGAGTTGCTGTTCCATTCCTTCCCCCTGGGAGTGCAGGGATGGGGCCACCCGCCCCCTCTTTGCCTGCTGCCATAGGGCAGGCCAGGATACTGCCACACTGCAGCAAGGAGCCAGCACACTCTAGCTTTCATGTGACGTCTGGACTCCATAACAGGGACATCTCTAGATTTCCACTTGAAATGAAAATGGGCCCAAGCTACTGATCTAGACCCAAACTTCCCCGCAGGGGTCTTTCTGGCGCCAGGCGTTTGCCTCAGGCTCATCTCTAAGCCTGACATCTCCCAACATGCTTTACCCACTGTCTACCCAGAAATCACTTTGCCCACCGCAGAACTGCAGCTGCCTTTGGTGTAGAACACGGCAGCTGTTTACTTTAGCACAGCAGGTCAGAGCAGGAAGGGAAGAAAGTAGTAACCCAGTTGCAACAGGGCAGGCAGGTGAGAGGCACACTGTAATTAGAGCCAACTGACAAGTACAACTCTGTGCCAAATGTTTGACATGGTGCCGTTTTTTTGTGTCTGTGCCCCCCCCCCCCCACTATTTCTGTTGAAAAACGCTCCAAAGGGGTAGCTGTGTTAGTCTAGGTCAGCAAAACAAACAAGGAGCCACTGGACTCCTAGTTTATTTTGTTGAAAAACAGTTACTGAGAAGTTTTGAATCCCAAAGGAAAGGAAATGTTTGGAGAATCATTTGAACAACGTTTCTGGAAACAATTACTTCTTTAACATGGAAAAAATTCACATTTTTTTATTTGCAGCCCATGAAAAATTTGGACAATTTTTTTTGGCCAAAGGTGGATTGAGCAGATGTGTGTTTTGTATTGCATAGTTGGGGTGGGGTTTTTTTTGTTTTCTTTTGTTTTATAGCTGGTGAGTGAGTATTGCGGTGGCCATATTTTAATATTGTATTTAAATTAGTATGTAAATATGTATATATTTTGTAAGTTTTTATTTAGTAATATTAATAGTATGCAGTGAATACCATTATATAACCACCCTTATTTATTATTTGTAGCTCAGCTTACACTAAAACACCCTCTATCTTTTATAACAGTTATGATTATGAAATTCCTTACCTAGCAATTTGCAAGAAAGGGAGGAAGAGAAGGAGATAAGGATGGGAAGAAAAAGGGAGGTAGCACAACCTTGACTGTATCTATTTTAGCCTGCCCATTCTATAATCCCGTTGCCATGGTAGCTATCATTCAGCCCAACTTTACTCCCCTACAGCTAAAGCCAGCTGGTTTTCGTGGAAAAGCTTTTCCTTGGAGACTTTTGGCAGCAACTCGAATATTCCTCCAGGCTGGAACATGCCTGGGCAACACAATCGGCCTCTCCACTCTCACGTGCTGCTAGGAGACCCCCTTGTGAGCCACACACTCCAGACAGCACGTTTCCTTCATGTGAAAAAGCAGCCCAGCGCCACCCACACCAGCACAGGGCCTGGGAACTCTCCAGTCCAACCCAGTTCTGCCATAGACGATCTATGGAACCTTGGCCCGACGACCCTGGGCCTGGCAGATGAGAACCGCACTTGCCTTCCTAGTGCACGTCCTTGAATGAGTCGCCACAGATGGTTCCTGCCAGAGCCCGGCCGGGACATTGCTAGGGGCTCAGCAGGGCTGGAACATGCTTTCAACACACGGGTGCTGTGACATCTGGATGCAGGGCACTGGGGGGTGGCCTCAGTACTGAGGGCTCATTACAGCAATGAGTCTCAGGTGCTTCGCCATCACCCAGCAAGGCCGTCCCAGCCCATTGGTGCTCATTGCCCTTGTTCTGTGCCTAGGCCCTGGCTAACTGCTTCACGTACAAGGGCCAGGGACTCCTTTAGCCACCCCAGCCTGGCACTGAAGCTGGGAGCGAGCAGCCAGAGGCCTGCCCCGCTGGCCTCACCCCGCCAGATGGAGATCCAGCTTGCTGACTCCTCACTCGCCGCAGAGGGCACATCAGTCAGTGCAGGGTATTTCTGTGGGCTGGGAGGAGCTCGCACTCCTTCCAGGCTCAGTGGGCACAGCGTGTGGTGCAGGCCACTGGACTCATGCAGGCGGGGGGGGGAGGCACCTGACAACACGACTGTGCACTGTGATCTCCTCTGCCCAGATCCCCAGTAGCCAAGAAGTTGCAAAACTGGGCGGCCCCGGACCCAAGAGCAGCTCTTTCTTGACTCCTCCTGGCCCGGACTGTCGCTGCTCTAGGGCCCCACACACAGACAGGGCTCAGTGACTCGGCACGGCTGTGTCCTTAGTCCCACTGTACGCTGCCACGTGCCCAGCCATGGAAATCTTGGCTGGAGGAGCTTCTCGTGTATCAAGCTGGCCGCTTTGCAAGACTCCCTGACTACTTGGCAGGGATCCCCCCACTCCCACCAACACCCCAGTCTGGGGATTGAGCAGCAATCCCCTCCATCTCCCACTCCGTTACTATCCTCTCTCCCCCCCCCCGCCTCCTTTGTCTGACGTCCATCTGCCCCCCACTTCCCTGCCACGACCCTCCAGTCTGCCACTGGTGCCATTCACTCCTGACAGTGGCTCCACTGCGTGGCAGGCTGTCCCCTCCAGCTCTGAGCCGTGGCACAGCAGCCGTTCTGCCTGTGGGTGTCTGGCACTGCCGCTGGTCGTGGAGTGCCTGAGGCGCTGGGCACCCAATCAGAGCCACGCTGTCCAGCCACCTGGTCCAGCTTGCACAGGGTGAATGGGGGTGGTGGGGTGAAGAAGCCTGACCTGTCTGGTGACCCCCAGGAGGGACTTTGTCGGGGGGAGGCGGGGAGGCCACAGGCACTCCTTGCACAGGATGGGGTAAGTCAGACTCTCGTTTGTGCCAAGCCAACCAGGCAGGAACAATGCGGTTGCACCCAGCAGGTGGGCTGCTGCTCCCCTGTGGGCCAGGACACTGTGCACATTGCTGTGCCCGTGCCGCCCGCTCAATCACCCTGGCACGCTTAGATCTGACCACCACACGGGAGATAGGGCGGGCGCTGCTGGGCGAGTCCAGACATGCAGCGTGCCGCTGGCGGAGGGGGGGGCATTACATGCAGCAAGTGGGGGGTGGGGGAGGCACAAGTGGTGGTGGGAGTGCACACTGGGGTGGGGGGAGACACACTCCTGGGGCGGGGGGTAGGCAGAGTGGGAGGCACACTGAAGTGGGGGGGGGTGGCAAACACACAGGGGTGGGAGGAGGCATCCAGCCTACGGATTCAGGGTACTGTCCTGCCAGTAGCTGCCAGAGACATCTTTCCCTCTTCAGCCATGGTCCCTTCCCCAGCAGACCCAACAGTTCCGTCCCCCCCCCCCACCCACCCAGGAGCCTGTGCGCCCCAGTGTAGTGTGTGATAACCTGCATGGAGCGCTGTAGGGCACTAGCTGGCAGAGGCTGCCCTGTGTGATACTGGGTGGGCTGGACTGGCCCACCCCCCACCCATTTCCATATGGTGGGCACGTGGCCCTTGGCATCAGCACTGGTGGGGGTGGTGTGAGACACCCGCCAGCAGGGCAGAGCTGCTGTCATAAGCTCCTTGGAGGGCCAAGGGTGGCGCCAGCACCCCAGGGACACTGAACTGCGGCAGCTCCTGAGACGTGAACTGCCCAAAAGCTGAGATTTGCAAGCTATAGAGGGGCCCCCGGTGTCCCTGCTGCAGCTGGCCCTGGGGTTGAGTCCACCGCAGCCAGCTTCTTCAGGCTCCCATGGGCCTCGTGGGTCCAGTCTCTGGAGAGGCTCCAGCCCAGTTTGGAGAGCTGAGCTCACTAGCTGTGCCCCAGGCACACTTCTCTGTGCCCTCCGCCACCCTATCCTAGGCTGCCCCCCGACATTCTCATATATGGGTATGTCTACGCTGGCAGCTCTGTTACGTCGACTTAACAAGGTTGACTTTACATCGTCCTTGTTACGTCAACGTAGAGCGTCCACATTGAACACTCCTGTCAACTGCCTGCATCCACACTGGCAGGTGCTAGGTCGATGGAGAAGTGGTGCATTGTGGGTGGCCCTAGGAGGGGGCCTGGAGGCCAATTAGGGCGACGTAAGAGCTTTCCCCATCTTCACTGGATTACATTGCCATAATAAGGTTGAGTTAAGTGTTAAGTCAACCATAAGGGGTGGTGTTATTAAGTTGACTCAAGGACGCACTTACATCGACGTAATAAAAGCCCAGTGTCGACAGCAGTCTGTAGGTTGCCTGGGAAGCCCCGACACCTTTTGTCCCCCGCTGCCTGGGGGAGCTCTCGGCAGGCACCTAACAAGCTCGCACAAAACAGGTCAGGCGTCTGAGGGGGACTCCCTGGCTGGGGGGTTGCAAGCAGAGGGTGCCTCCTGGGAGCTGGCAGCCTGTGGCTCAGTTTCCCTGTCCCACAGTCCTGCCCAAGCCAGGGGCATTGGCCCAGGGCTCTGCAGTCTCTCACATGTGAGTCCCTGAGGTTTGTGGTAGTCGGAGGCGGGCTGGTTCTTGTAGTATCGTGAGGCTGTGCCACTTTGATTAAACAGCCATGAGAGCGGGTGGGGCCTGAGTGCCCCCTGCAGTCCAATGGTCTGGGTATTTACCCAGCGCCACGTGGGTGATGCCACGCCTCTCTCAGCTTGTTCGCAAAGGGCTTAAATGGATGTCTCCCGGCTGGTGCGTAAATATCCAGTCATTGGCCTGCAGGGCCAGCCCAACCATATAGGTGAACTAGGTAGTCGCCTAGGGTGCCCAACTTAAGCGGCACTAAAGTAGAGGGCCGTGAATTTCTTTTCACTATTTAAAAAAAGACTGCATTAATATGGTATCTATTCAACTATTGGGGGGGGGGGGGGGAAGTGAAAAAGCCAGGAGAGCGGGTGGGGCCTGCGTGCCCCACTCCTGACCTCCTGCTAGCCCAGCCTCCCCAGCGGGCTGTGGTCTGTGGGGGCTCAGCTGTCTCCCCGCCTGCCCCAGTCAGCACAGCCGGTTCTCTGGGCTCTTGGACGCAGCCCTACAAGTAGCTTTGTGCACCACGGCCCAGCAACTCTTGGGTTAATCAGCCAGTCGTTGGTGCACCCGGGTCACACCAGTGCTGGGCAGACACAGCCAGCGCCCGCCTGCTGGACGCTGCGCCCGCCTGTGGGACGCGCCAGGCAGCCCTGTGCCCTCGTGCATGACGTTGACAGTTATGGGCTGACTGCAAATGCGTGGCTCACATTTCGCCTGCAGCCAGCATGCCTGGCACGGGAACAGTGCTGTGGGGGCAGGGGTAGGACCCATGGGAGCAGGGCGTGCTAGCTGGCAAAGAGTACCAGGCACTGTCGCCCTCCCTGCCAGGGCCATGTGCCCATCTTCCCAGTGATGCTCAGAAGAAATTCGGCGGGGGGGGGGGGGGGGGGCAACCAACCCCTTTTAAGGGGGAAAAAAATGCCCCCCTGTTGGGGGGTGGGAGGTGCCCCCCCCCCCCCCCCCAACGCCCTCTGGCCAGCTGTTGCCAGGTAAGAGACAGCAGCACAAGGGGTGACTGGGAACAGAGTTTGAAAAGGGCCAGAAGGGGGGGGGAGGGGAACACTAGAATCTGGTGCCCAAAACCCATCCGTCAACAACCCCCTCAGACGCCCACTGCCCCCAGAATTCCCTGACCAGAGCCAGGTGACGAGGCAATGGGAGGCAGGGATGGGTAACCTGCCCCAATACCCTGCAGGGAGGGGGGGCAATGGGCAGTGCTTACCTGGGCTGTCACCCCCGCCCTCCCCAGCTGCTGCAGCGGCTACTAGGTGGGGGAGAGGCGTGTGCTTATGTGGTGTGTTCATTTCAAATATGCAAAGCTGTGAATTATGTGATTTACCTAAGCGCTGCCCCATGGCATGCCCGACATGTGAGTAATGCATGGGGCAGCTGCCTGAGCTGGCCCTCCACTGCGGGGGGTCAGGCTGCAAAGGGCCACAGGAGAGGTGTTAAAACGCCATGGCTGAGCTCACTGGCCCAAGATACAGTCCCCACCAGCCCTGATCACTGTTCCTGATCTGGTCCAGGCTCAGGGGACTCCCTCTGCCAGCTGCAGTGCTGAGACAGCAGGCTCGGCCCACTCACACTGTGCTGGATTTGTGACCACGCTGCCCCATGGACCCGCAGACCCAGCACCACTGAGGTTGGAACCTCGCTCCCTGCCCTGGGAGGGGCTCAGAGCCAGTTTCTGCTCGCACCACCAGCCAGCCTCCTGCATTAAGTCACAGCTCATGGCTTGGCAAGGCGCCTGGGCCGCAGGGCATGATGGGCTCTGGCGTCTGGGGGCCAGCAAGCCATTGGCTCAGGGACCCGGAGTAACGTGATGCTGGCGGAGTGGGGCTAATGGTGCTGTTTTGCTGCTGTCCCAGGGGCAGGGGGAGCCTGTCCGGGCCTGGGGGAGCAGCCCCCAAGCTCTGCCAGCAGCGCTAATGGCAGATCCCAGCGTGCACGGTGGGCATGGCTTCCCTCCAGGCCAGGCCTGAGTGTGCTGTGGCAATGGCCCACTCCCCCTTTGCCAATGTGCTGCCATTAGGGGCAGAAGAGGCGCGAATGCTTGCCATGCAGCATCTCCAGGCAGCCTTCGTTCCGCACGGGACATGCTTGCCAGCCTGACGCGGCCAGGCAGTTTGAAGCACAATAATGCCCCAAGCAGCAGCACCATCTCTTGCTGTGTCATGCCCTCAGCCTGCTGGGAGAGCTGCAGCAGATGCTGGGGCCAGACCCATCCAGCGAGAGCCCAGTGGCTCCGGCCTGTTCCCTGGTTGGGCTTGGCACAGTTGCCCTCTGCCCTGCGCCGTGACAACAGCCAAGAGCACTATAAGAAATCCTGCAGGGGCTGCTGGCACAGTGTCCCCAGCCTGACCAGCCCCCACCTTGAGCTGCGCTATCAATGCCAAGGTCCTGCCTCCGTCACCCCCCCAGGCCGAGCCGGTGCAGGCTTTTCACCAGCAGCTCATGCTGGCTCCCCTGGCTGTGCGCAAAGCAGTGTGCAGGTACAGGGGACATGGGAGCAGGGCACAGCTCGTCTGGCTTTGAAAGAGACGGTAGCTTTTGCCCCTGGCACAGAAGGGGCAGCTGCCCAGACAAGTTCCCCAAGGCCTGCCGGGCCTGGCGATGGGTCCCTGGGCAGCCCAAGTGCAAAACTCCCCCAGCTCACCCCTCCCATCCCGCACCAGCCTGGGCTGGGTGGGGCTTGTGAGTGAGGCTACAGCGATGCTAGAGATACAGCAGGCTGGAAGGGCCCATGCCATGCAGGTGGGGGTGGGTGCAGGGCTTGTGAGGGGCCAGTGGGGGAATGGGCCTGTGCACTGCGTGGGAGGCAGTCATTCAGCTCTGCTTATAGCCTAGTGCTGAGCACAGAAGGGGGATGGGGCTCATGGGCAGGTCTCTCTGCAGCTGGGTGTGGCAAGGCCAGAGCCCTGGCTGGTCCGTGGGGCTGGGGAACAGTGAAGGGGGAATGACTGGAAGCTCTCCATGGGGCAGGGGAGGGGCAGCAGGGGCTGGACTCCAGCAAGCTGGAGGCACTGGGCACCAGCTTGCCACCCAGATGGTTCAAGCTGGGCAAAGCCAGACAGGTTGGGAGCCAGTGGTTCCTGGCCCACTCACAACTGGAATGGGGTGACCCTGCGCTGGAGGTGTGCACGCCTGCAGCAATGCTCACATGGTGTCAGCCCTGCTCCCCACCACCCCTAGCAGCAGTCTGGAACCAGCCGGGCATATTGCAGGACGGGTGCAGACCAGACTTGTTCCCAGCCCAGGGTGGGGGGCAGCCAGTCGCGCTCCTGGCCGGTGCAGTGTGTCATGACCCCACACTGAATGCCTGCTTTAAGAGTTGGAACATTTTATTCCTTTTTGTCCTTTACAATTAAAAAATATAACAAACCAAGGGAATTAAATGCCAAATGCTTCATGAGGGGCCACAAGGGTGAGGGATGTGGGCACGCGGCTTCTCCCAGTACTTCAACACCACTCTGGGACAGCAGGTCCTTTAATGGTCTGCTTGCACACCAGCAGGGAAGCGACACACTTTTTCACACCCAACAGTGGGTCATACAGTGAACCAGCTCCATGGAGTCCTGAGAACTGCTGTTTGAATGTCTGCAGGGGACACACGGACGGTGCTGTCTTGTGGACACCCTGCTTCTGCTCCCCTTAATGCACATGTTGGTCTAAGGGTGGAACAGCCCTGAGTTGATCATCCTCAACCCAGGTCCCACCTCCCTGCCCAGGTTCATGGCCAGACAATCTGGTGGGGGAGGCCATCCCAGACCCAGCTGTGGGGACTGCCCAGACAGGCAGCTCATGGGTAAGCGCCAGGATCTGGCATCAGCAGGATCAAGCTCTTGGCTCCCTCACCACCAGCGGCTTTAGCCCCCTTCCCAGCCCGTGGCTGCTGCACTTCCCCAACCTACAGCTGGGCGTGCAGGAGCAGATGGAGAGGTGACCTCAGGGGCCTCCTTGGAACAGCTGTTGCCTGGCAGGGGCCAAAGCTGCAGTTGTGTGGGGGGTGCCTGGGAAAGCTCAGCTCAGAGCAGCACCAGCCAGGCCAGTCAGGAAAGCTTGCTAAGGGCTGTCCCCACTACAGCTCCCGGACCAGTGGGGATGGTGCAAGCTGTGCTCGTGGACCTGCTGGGTTTGTACCTGGCCCATACGCCAGGGGGATGAGGGCGTTTCCCGTTTCCCTGCCAATACTCATTTCAGGCCCCTGCTTCTGCAGTGTGGGTCGGTCCCCACTTGGCTGTGTGGCCGCCCTGCTTGGAGGCTGCTCTGGATGCCTGGCTTCCCAGTGTCCCCTGCATGAGGGCTCAGGAGCCAGGAGCTCTTCAGCTTGCTTGGGGAAAACGTGGGCACTGGCATCTAGGGAGAGGCTGGGCAGGAGCAGCAGGGAGGGGAAGGGCTGTGGGCTGGGACTCCATGCACTGCAGCCCTGGGGTGGGGGTTCAGAGCCAGGCCCACCCCAGAGGGAGGGGGTCACAGGACGGCGTCTGCTTTGTCCCAGGGCTGCATCTCACTGAGGAAGCCACCACAGAAGTTGTAGCCTTGTTCAAAGCCCCAGGGGTTGCTGAGAGCCTCCTCCCAGGGGTGTCGCAGGCTGTCGGCAAAGGGAGGGAAATCCTCCTCATGGGGAGTCCCCGGGCCAGGGTGATCAGTAGCCGGGGCACCCAACTTGCCAGGAGGAGGGACGTACTTGCCTTGCATTTGGATGGCCAGGTCCACCTCTGTCGCCAGCGAGCTGAGCGCTGCGTTAATATCCAAGTCCTCAAAGTTGCTGCCGTTCCCATGGAAGACATCGTCGAAGGCCATGGCCCTCTCGAAATCTCCCTGCAGGCCTCCCTTGTCTCTGCCACCAGGGGGCAGCAATGGGGACTGGGGAGTTCGGGCTGCCTTGCGACCACGCTTCAGTAAAGATGGCTTGCAAGGGCCGGGGGCTCCAGGGGCATCTAGCAGGGGGTCTTGGCCTTGCTGGCGCAGAGGGTGGGGGGCAGCATGGTAAGGGGCGTGTCCTGGCTGCATGGAGGACAAGAGGCCGCCCCCGGCATCTGGGGTGGGTGTAGCAAGGTGCCCCTGTGGCGGGCTGAAGGGCGCAGCCGTGGTGCGTCTCCTCTTGAAGACGCCATTGACGAACATGTCAGTGTATTGGGGGTCGATCTGCCAGAAGCCTCCCTTGCCCGGCTCATCCTTCTGCCGTGGCACCTTCCGGAAACATTTGTTCAAGGACAGGTTGTGCCGGATGGAGTTCTGCAGCCAAGAGGAGGAGGAAAAGGACCATGAAGCACCTGGGCCTGCCGAACCCTCTCGCATCTAGAGAGCCAGCACACAAGTGCCACATAGCACTAGCCCCATTGTACAGATGGGCAAACCGAGGCACTGGGCATTAAGGCCTATGGGAGATAGGTACTGAACAACCTTTGAGGGACTAAGTGACTGACCTGGTGTGTAGGGAGGAAATTGGGTCAGAACCAGGCCTCCTGGCTCCCTGTACACTCCACCAGCATCCTAGCCAGTCCCTTGGCCTCTCCGTGTCCCAAGCTGTGGAAAATGGGCTCTTACCACCAGCAAGGCACTAAGCATGTGACCTTCTGCATCAGTGAGCCAGGGCTGAGGCCAGGAGATTTGGGCACTCCAGGCCAGGTGAAGGCCTCCATCATGCACAGAGCAGCATCTCTGTTTTCAGTCTCGACAACATTTGTCTAGCCCCCCCAGGGGGAAGAAATGGGAGCAGAAGGTGACTGATGTGGGGCTGCCAGCCTGAGGCTGCTGGGAGCCTGTCCCCACATTCTACGGGGGGGGGGGGGGGGAAATGGGGCCTTAGTGCCAAGCTCTGCTACTGGGAGGGGGCCTTAAGGAGGGCTGGTTAGTGGGTTCAGCCCCACATCCCAGGAGATACACCAGAGCTGCTGGGAGTGGGCCAAGCTGCTGCCCCTGTCTCCCTGAAAGGGCTTTCCGCCCTCCAAGGGCACGAAGGCTGTGAGGAGAGCATGGGGTGGAGCCCAAGGGCCCCCTATCATAGGACACGAGCGATGGTGCTGCTATCAACAAAGCTGCGGCCCCGGCTCCTTGTCCCATGCCAGGGTGACAAGCTCGGGGGAGGGATAGGTGCCTAGTGCCAGGTTGTTCCTGCCTTGGGCTCCCAGCGCACTGGTCTTCAGGGCACACATGGGTGGTGCCAAGGGCTGTAGCTATGGTGGTGGAGGCACTGGTGCCCGGCCAACGTGCCAAGCCATGGCATGGAACAGCTGCCCAGGCACCTGCTCCCTGGCGCCCATTAGTCCGGCTGCTTTCCTGGCTCTGTTCCCTTCTAGGGTGCGAGGGTCACTCCCAGGGCTGGAGGCAAACCCCAGCTGGTGGAGTAGGATCTGAGGTTGGACTCTTTCCCTCTCCTCATTTGAGACCTGGCTCCCCGCCCTGATCTGAAGCCCCAGGCCTGCCTCCCACGGATCCTCATGATAAAATCATCCCCCGTGGCTGGTGCTCAGCTTCGCCTAGGAAATACCAGAGGCCTCCCCACCCTGTACTACCAGGGCCTGCATCCGCCCCCTCAACCCCTACATGGCTTTCCCAAGAAAGAAAGATTGCTGGAGCTGGTGCCTATGGATCAGCTTCCTGGAGCGGGTTCAGGTTACTGTGGCCCCTGGGCTGGCCCAAGCAGCGTAATTAAAGAGACAACCAGACCAGGCAAGTTAAAGCCCAGGCCAGCTCTGCTTCCGGGGAGATGGAACAAATCAGGGCACGGGGCTCCACGTCCACAGCCAATGTGCAAGGCCCCCGGGCAGCCTCTGCCCGTGGCAGCACTGCACAAGCTGGCACGTTGGCACTGGGGACAGGGAGGCCAGCTGGGACTGGCCTGGCTTTATGTGACGCTAACCTCGCCAGCAGGTCGGCCTGCCCTAGTGAGACTGGGAACAGGGTCCCGGGCTAGATGCCTCCAGCCCAGACTCTGCAGGTGAGGCAGAACCACCTGGCAGTACCAGGAGGGCCCCCTCCCTGCATACACCCAGGGAGGAGGCCAAGGTGCCCAGTGCTCTCTCCCATGGAAGCCCTGAACTCTCCCCACCACGGGAGCTCTGCCAGGAGAGGGGGTGGGCCAGGCTGGTCTGCCGGGCCAGGCTGAAGTGCCCTTTTCTGCTCCAAGTGCAGCTAGGGGCCCTTCTCTGTCCACTGGACAAGCAGCCAAGTGCGGCGAAGAGCCTGTCAGCCCAGTGCCTCCTGGGGTCCCCTGGCCAGAGCCCTCCCTGCTGGGAGCCATGTGGCCCTGGGTCTACAAGCCAGGTTTGCTGATCCCCCGCTCTTTATAGCGGGGGGTGCTTGGTGAACCCAGAGACACTGGCTCCCAGGGGACTGAGTCCTGTTACTTATCCTGCCTCTGAAAACAGGACAAGCTCTGTGCTGTGCAGCAGCCCCCGGGATGGGCAGGCAGCAGAGAGGCTGCTCAGCAAGTTTGCTGGGTTCTCTTCCGCCATCAGGACCTGCCACAGAGGTGGCTGTATTTCAGTCACAAGTGGATGCCCTGTCTGCCCTCTTTAGAAATAAAGGCAGATGAGCCACCTTTCCAGTAACCCCCACTCCAAAACACACCAGGTGGAATAGCCACATGGCTAAATACAGTGTCTGGTGGGATCTGCTGAGAAGCAAGTCAGAAAGAGAAGCGGTGCTCTCCGGTCCCCACCCCCAGCCCTTGGCACACGCAGCCTCTCCAGGGGGGCGACTGAGGCAGAAGGAATCAAATACTGCAGCTCATTTATCAGGCTGCTGCTGAGCCCTGGCTCTGGTGGTGATAGACAGACGGAGGCCTCCATTGTACAGTGGCCATTAATTATTCACGCCAGCCACTCACCTGCCAGCTGGGGTCGGCATGTCGGTAGTAGCAGAAGTTCTCCGTGATCCAGTGGTAGATGGCTGACAAGGTGAGCTTGGCCAGCTTGCTGGCCTGCAGAGCCATGCAGATGAGGGTGGCGTAGGAGTAAGGAGGTTTCACCCCAGGATTGTTCTTGTAATCGATCTCCTCTGCGGAGCCGGGCAGGAGCTGCAGGCAGCTAGTACCAGGGGAGGTGGCGGCAGAGGTTGGTCTGCCTAGGGTCAGAGGCATCCCCTTGGCAGCTGTGTCTCCTGCCGGGGGGCTGGCCGGGGCCTCAGACCCTTGGAAGAGCTTCTGGTGGAGAGGCTGGTCGGGGCCAGGCGGCCTCTCTGGATCGGCGGTGAGGATGGAGAAGTCTTGTAGCCACTGGAGGCTGGTAAGGCTGTCATCCAGGGTCACGGCCCCACCGACATTGTCCCTGTCCTCTGGGTGCAGCAGCAACCACTTCTCTTTGAGCTTGGCAGCGATGTCGGGCGAGGCGAGGACAGGCATCCTCCTCAGATGCACTCCCTCCACTCCCGCTGCGAGGCAGAGCGGAGACACGTCAGCCCCAGGCCTCCCCACTCCCCTGCTGCCCAACTCCAGCCTTGCAAGACGCACCACAGAGAGGACGGCTGGGGGGAGACGCAGGCTGCAGGGATTGGGGCTTGCAGGAGCTGCTGGTAGCAGCACAGCCCTGAAGAAGTGGATTTGAGCATGGGAGGGGAATGGGAACCATTCTGCCAAGGGGAGTTGGCAGCAACCAAGGCCAGGGTCAATATCCAGGGGTTCCTCTTAACAATACAACACAGAACCGGCATGAACCCCCCACCCAGTACTCTGGGAGAATTCACCACCACCTCGGGTGTCTGAGGGGCAATGCTTCCTCACTCGCGAGCACTGAGTTTGTGTACAGCGGAGAAAGCTTACTAAACAGGAAAGGGGGCATTGATCTGGGCAAACACCACAACCATGATTCAAACACAGCTCATCACAAGCAAAACCTTTTCTTGTGCTTTGCCTCCACTTCTCACCTCGCAATATGCAACTCCAACCACCAAACCTCTCTTAAACGCGCCGCCCTTCCTTCCTCCGCCAAATCCCACTCCCAGCATAGCCTAAGGCCTTTTCGTAGTGTGAAGAAAGTCCAAGTAACCTGCCACCTTTAGCAAAGAAGCCAGGAGTTGTGTACCTTCTAAAATGCACTAAGCAGCTCCACGCCCCACCCCACATCCTGCCCCAATTGCACCTCCTCAGCAAGGGAAAGGGTCACTGAAGGAGCTGCTCCCCATCTGCCCAACCACCATGTATCTGGACCCCTAATCAAACATTCCGGCCCTGCGAGTGGATGCTGCCAACACTAAGAAAAAGCAGCAGATCTTGAGATGTTTTAATGAAAACCTGCCTAAAGAATCACGTGTAAAAGGCACGATTAAGCAGGCATTGGGTGCGGGAACCCCTAGAGGATTACATGTTATGTACGATGATTGGTTAGAAGGGTGGCATGGTCATATTTTAAGCAGAATAATCTACACATTGACTGATAAGGAGGACCATGGCCAGATTTAGGGGCAGGCAACCCAGGTGACCGCTTGGGAGGCAAATTTTTTTATTTGCTTATATATGGCATGAATAAATACAGACATACAGATCCTAGCATGCAAATTGATAATCTCATGTGACAGGGATAATCATGCATGCAAATCATGCACCAGAGTTGTGAAATGGGCTACAAGTGGGACAAAAAAATAAGGTATCCAAAAGTTTAGCAAATGGAAGTGGGGAGGGGTGCCGAAGACATTCCTTGCCCGGTGCACCATTTGGTCTAGAGCCCTGAGAAAGACACTCACTTCAGCCATGTAAGTACACGGGGGGGGGAGGGGGGGGAACCAAAGGGAATCTGCAAGAGTGGCCATGCATCTTTCCCCACCACTATGGGTGCACTGTTTCGGGTGCTTGGAGCAGCTAGCAGAGAGGTAAGTTACTGGGGTGGGACTGGAAACACCCTGGCTGGTGGCTCCTACCCTGTGCCAGGCTCAGCTGCTACTCTGGTGGCCGGGGACGATGGCACTTCCTCTTCCCATGCAAGGAGTGGCCACGCTGGGTCAGACCCACTCCCAGAAACCTCTCGTGACTTCAGGAAGCTCCACGCCCCACCCCACATCCTGCCCCAATTGCACCTCCTCAGCAAGGGAAAGGGTCACTGAAGGAGCTGCTCCTCATCTGCCCAACCACCATATATCTGGACCCCCCATAGACAGACCCCTGCTGAGCCTCACCCACAACCTGTACCTGAGCCTCCTGCACTTGAACCTCCCCCAGCAAGCCCCACTCCTTGCACCTGGACCACCCCACTGAGCACCCTGCACCCCCTTTCCACCAAGCCCCATTCCTCCAGCATCCCCCATCTCTTCATGCCAACCTCCCACTGAGCCCCATTCACTTTCACTTGCACCCAGCTACACAGTCCCATTCCCCCTGCACCCAGGACTCTTCAATGAGCCCCTGTGCATTGATTCCCCCTCCACCTGGACCCCCAACCAAACCACCCACACCCAGACTGCCCCACACAGAACCCTCACCCCACAC
Organism: Pelusios castaneus; assembly: GCA_007922175.1. Lineage (NCBI taxonomy): Eukaryota > Metazoa > Chordata > Testudines > Pelomedusidae > Pelusios > Pelusios castaneus. Next base: position 2,078,407 of record ML685907.1, read on the forward strand.
TTGGATCCTGCTGGGTTGTGGCTGCCTGCCCCACACCTGGATCAGGAGCCAGGGCTGGGCATGCTATCTTGGTACAGCTGTTGCAGAGGGGCAGGACCTGGGGGAGTTTCTAGGGCCCACCTGGCCCTTGGCTCTATCAGGCTTGGGTGCTGGGATGAGGGATAGTGAGGGGTGGGGGTGGCAGCAGGTATCAGTGGTTACTGAACTGGTGACCACCTAACAAAACAAACACCTCCCATCAGCTCTGTGTTCCAACAGTGGGTCAAATGGTCCCTAAGACCACACCGGGTCCTCACCAACACCTATCCCCAGCCCGCTCCCCCTGGGATCTGGCATCCCAGCCCCCTGCTTAGCGAGTTTAAGCAGCTGAAGGTCGGCGACCCCCTTGATCCGGACAGGCCCAGCCCAGCCCTGCTGCCCCATCCTCATACAATGAGGATAACAACTTTACCCTGCATTCAGCTGTCCAGGATTTTTAATCCAGCCCCAGCCAAAAGTGATCGCTTGGGCAATCCAGCTCTGTCGGCTCATGTGCAGGTAGTGGGTATGTTCAGGTTAATAGTCTGGTCCTGAAGCCTCTCCCACCACCTCCCAAGCTCATCACTGGACGCCAGAGAAGAGCTTGGACCCACCTTGCTGGAGGAGGCACAGCGTAACAGACCTATGGCATCACCCTTTGGGGACCTCAAAGCACCTGCCAACCCTGTTTTACCATCTCATATGGGAAACTGAGGCAGGGTGCCCAGGGCCACCTAGGGTGTGCCAAGAAAAGCACCAGCCTGTTCTCCCTCAAATGCAACTCCCCTTGTGCACTGAGTGTGCAGAGGTCTCATGCTTGGCATCCGCTGCTCCTGGGCCCCGCGCGTGATGGATAGTCAGCACAGAGACAAAGGCAGAGTGAATCCATCTGCTGAGAGATGAGTTTCTGTGGTGCCCGCCTCTGCCCTGCTCACTGGGGACGTACAGCCGGCTTGCACGTTTGGAAAACAAAAGTGCTGAGGAGGCCTCCAGGGATGTTCTCCTGTTACCGCAGGTGGCGGGGTACTGGCACAGAAGGGCTCATGTTGACACTCATGTAAGGTACTGCGCTCTGCAGCCACAAATATAGGACCGCCAGCGAGGGCCGCCCAGCCCCACGCACTAGCAGCTTGTGGAGAGCACAGCCACCATGCACATGGCACAGAGCCTGGGAGCCAGAGCCATCGGCGGGTTGGAGCTATGGCAGGATGGGGGCAGATCAGAGAGCCCCCCCCCTCCTCACTCCAGGGCTCCTCAGCCAATCTCCCAGCAGCCAGGAGCCAGGCAGAGCCAACCAGGCACATCTAAAAGAGGTGCCATTCTACTCTATGCCGGGCACTGCCAGAGCCAAGTAGGCTTCATGAGAGTCCCTTATTGCACCACAGTCAGGGGTTAGTGCACCCTGGGCGAATACCAAGAGCAGACTTTCACAGACAGGGAAACTGAGGCACAGAGCTAGTCTCTTCAGGCCGCACAGCAAGACAGTAGCTGATCTGGGATTGGAGTCCAAGAGTTCCCAGCCAAGCCCTGAACTCTGTGCCAAAGGCCACCCCCCTTCAGGGGATGAATCCAGCACAGCTCCTAATATCTGACAGACCCCTCCAGCTCCCGCCCCCAACACTGGTCTGGAGACACTGATGCGTCCGGATCCGATCTGGTCAGACCCACAGCGCCAGTTCCTGGGGCTCCAGACTGGCAGCTTTGCCAGACCACCCACCTCAGAACTGCCCTCCCCCACGCAGCCCCCCGGCTTTCCTTTGCAGGCAGGTCAGAAACAGTCACATCCAGTCAAGAGACCCAGATCCAAATCTGAAACCCGCGCAGCTGCCCAGACCCACCTGTTGTGCTTGTTGTGTGGGGCCCAGGCTGGGTTTTAACCTGGGTACTGGGAACGGCAGTTTCTTGGCTCAGCGCCTGAGCAGGGAGGGGCTGTCAACAACAAACGGGGAGTCTGGTCTTCAAGTGTGCCAAGGTCAGGGATGAGGGGCAGGGGAATAATTGTGGAGAGGTGAGGTGGGGGCAGGCATGGTGACCTTGAGGTACTTGCCAGGAGCAGCGGAGCTCTTACCTGTCGAGAGAGGTGGTCTGGGGATGGCGTTGCTGAGGGGCACCTATCTGAACTGACCCAATACAGATACACTCCGTGTCCCCTGCTACAGACCCATCAGCAGGGTTGGTCTGGCTGGGAGATTGCTGTGAGCACCTGCACCTTTTGTAGGGCTGGAGGGGGCGGGGAACAACCCTTTAAACAGATCCTGGGCGTCTCACTGGCTGCTTATGTCTGGCCTCCCTTGTGCCTTCTGGCCAATGATGCTGGGGGGGAGGCTCCCAGCCCTCTCAGCAGCTAGGGATTGTCAATAAATTCTTATGCTGGAAAATGAAAAGTACCTCGACTTGCAACCGCAAGGCCTGGAAACGGATTTTAAAATGCAAGCTGAGATTCCCACGCCATCACCTGACTCCAGGAGCTGAAGCTGGAAGGGAAATGCCAAGTGTTGGGAAGGTCACCGTGAAACCGCCAGAGCTGGCCACCTGTGAAAGGAAGCAGGGACGGCATCTTCCCAAATGGGTCGTTGGCCAGTGGCCAGGCTCAGTCCGGCCTTGTGTGGCCAGGTGAAGGGGTGGGGTTAAAAGATATTCAGCCACCTTCCACTATGGGGTCTCAGGACCTCTGTAGATCAGCCCTTCAGAGGAGGCCCACTATAGTGTGACCTTAGGCCATGCATGTTGCGGCTCACAGAGACTACAATCCCAGCATGCAGTGTCCCATTCTGGTATGTCCATGGAGATCACAGGCACAGTCCCAAGATGTGGATTGCAGAGGGCATATATCCTACCCCAAATGAGGCCTCTGAGTTGCATTCCAGGTGAGCTGGCTGCCAGCTGTATTTAAGTGTGGCATCTACACCATGTTCTATCCATCGACAGCAAAGCACATGGGACAGGTGGGGTAACACCCAGCCACAGAGCTGAAGTTACTTGCCCAAGGTCACACATAGCAAGCCCAGGTCAGGGCTGGAATGGTATCCAGGAGTCCTGGCTCCCAGGCTCCTGCTCTAGCCACTGCTTCTGGAATGAGATTCCTTCAGTGACAAATGACAGACCCCAAACTTTTCTTAAACCAGTTCAGCTTTCAATGCTCCCTCCCCAACAGAGCAGGTGGCCTTGGATGCTCCAGGTTCCAGCTGCTCTTCAGAGTTATGAAGTTTGGCCACTGATCTTACCCCCTGCTTCGCATTTCCTCTTCAGTCCAATAAAATAAGCAGCCCAGCTCTTGGCTAGTCAGAGGCCAGAGAGAAAGAGAGCTGGGGAAAGGAAGGGGTGGGGAGTCTCTTGGAATGAAGAAAATCAAACAGCCCAAGGAAGCACAGATAGGAACTTCAGTGCATTCACTGCTGGCTCCTACCAAGTCACTTCATGTTTGGAGTCTCCTATTTGGACCCACTCCCTGGTAAGCCTGGCAGGAGGGCTAGGCAGGGGGCCCAGCTCTGCCTGGCAGCAGCAAATTGTCTGAGCAACTTTTCTTTGATCCCAACTTATCTAGCAGCTCCTGGGGCCCGTCACAATGCCCCACAGTCACTCTCCCCTGGACTCCACTCTGCTTAACCCCACTATTCCCCTCTGTACCCCAGGGCCTCAAAGGGGAGGTGAGAGGTTGAGTGTGGTCACCAGGGCTAGACTCTGGGGGCCATTAACAGCCAGTGAGCACTGGGGAGAGTGAAGCAGGAAGAGCCCAGAGACTGGGATGGGGTCTGGGCCAGGGACTCATCTCCAGGTCACTGGTTCTGACCTAACCCAGAGAAGCACACTTCAAACTGGCTCTACAGCAACACGATCAGACAGAGGAGGGTGTCTGGGATAGGCCCCCCCCCCATGGGGGTGGCTTCAAAGTGCCACCTCACCATTTCCACTGAGAGAGGCTATGTGATGGCTTCACCCCACCTCTCCGCCATTCACAGGTCTGCTTACCTCTGCTTCCAAAAGGAAGACCAAGTCTGGCAGCAAACACTGGGTGGCTTTTGACACACTGTGTGCAAGGCCACTCCTCCTAGCTGGACCCTCACCAGGGATCTTGGGGCATATTCCAAGCACACACACTGCTCTGCCCACTGCATTGTTGAAGGAGACCGGGCTGCACTGGGCAGGTCAGCCTGTGCATGTGACCCTCTCCCCAAGCACAATGTAGGCACCTCTTTTTGGCTAAATGGAGTAACTAAAGAGGGCAGTTTCCTCCCGGTGTAGACAAAACACCCTCTCCTTCTCCTGAGCCTTTGATGTCCACCCCAGACCTCTCCATCCACCAACAAAAACCGGAGTTCTGTAGCACCTTAACAGGAAATTTCCTTTGTGGGCTCCAGCCTACTTTGTCAGATGCAATTTGCAGCCCACGAAAGCTCATGCCCAAAGAAAGGTGTTAGCCTTTAAAGTGCCACAGGACTCCCGTCGTTTTTTCCATATACAGACTAACCCGGCTACCCCTCTGGAGCTCCACCCCCAACGCCGTGATGCCAACTGCAGGGAAAGGAGCCGGCCTGGTGACAACAGGCAGCCCCAGGCTGTGAGCCAGGCAGGCCCGTCCCTGGCAGCCCAGAGGGGCAGCTGGAGCTTTCCTAGCTCAACTTTGCAGTCACTGACAGAGCTCGAGCCTCCAGCCAAGGCCGCCCTGCTCCACGTGCAGCCAGGGACCAGGCGCAACCAGCCCCACCCCAGCAGCAGCTGCACAGCAATGGGCTGGAGAGAGGAGCCGGGCACGGAAGAAGGGCAGCCGGCCGAACCCGGCTTGGTCCCAGTGCTCGGCTCCTAGCAAGGCCCAGCTCCCACCACGCTCCTGCGCCAGGACAGACGGGCCATACAGACACGGCTAAGCTCGGCTCGGCTCGGCTCGGCCCCGGCCCGCCCACGTATGGCCCTCGCCAACCAGCCGCGGACCCAGCACCTGTGGGCTTCTGCGCCGGTCCCGACGCTCCATAGGGGGCGCCAGAGTCTGAGAGCGTCACCTAGCGGGGGAGCAGGACATTAGTGTCCATGCAAGGTACCCCCAGGCCCCGCCCACACACTCGGCAAGCCCCGCCCCCAGCCTTCCCCATCCATCTACCCGGCCCCAGACACCGCACAACCCCGCCCGCGAGTTTCCTGCCCAACGCCACAACCTCTCCCAACAGGGGCCACAATGTCCCGCCCGTAGCCTCTCCCCGGGTCAGTGCCCCGCCCCACAGGGACAGCCCTGCGATAAATAAATCTGTTAGTCTTTAAAAGTGCCACAGGACTCTGTTGTCTCGCTGCCTTTGGTAGCTGCTTCCCTCCTGATTGGCTGTTTCCGCTACAGCTCCGCCTCCTGAGCCCCAGCGGCCAATCAGAGGCCCCCTCCTCTGCTTGCCGCCCCTCCGGGCGGGGCCCTGCCACAAGGTCAGCCCTGCCCGGGGGGAGTGAAGAGCCCCAGCCACCCTCAGCCCGCTCACTAGAGGGAGACACTGAGCCGCCGCAGCTGTCCTCCCAGCATGCCCCACGGCCACTCCTCGCTCCAGTCGTAGCGGCCCTGCCCACAGTTTTGAGCTGACTGGCTACTAGGTCCACTGATGGCGTCACAGTGCCCGACTCCTCTGCGTGGGATTGGCTAGTTTGGATGACGATAACCGTTGCATTTGCGGAGCAACCTCGTGCCGTGATTGGCCGCATCAGGCCAGCGGCCGCGGCGACTGGCTGCTGCAGCCGAGGCTCCGCCCCGCCGCGTGGTGATAGGCCGGCTCCGGCCGGCAGGGCTGGCCTTGGGGTCTCGCATCACTGCTTCTTGCGATGATGGCGGCTCTGGCGGCGGGCGCGGGCGCTGCGGGGCTGCTGCCGCCGCTCTCGGTACCCGGCGTGACCGAGCTGAAGCCGCTGAGCCGCTACGAGGCCATGCGGCTCGGGCCCGGCTGGAGCCATTCGTGCCACGCCATGCTGTACGCGCCCAACCCGGGCATGCTCTTCGGGCGCATCCCGCTGCGCTACGCTGTGCTGGTCAGCGGCCGGGCCGGGTTTGGGGTTCGGGTGGAACTGGGCGGGCCTGGGGCAGGGAGCCGGGTGGTGGGAACCGTGGGGTGCTGGGACTTTACCTGGCCTGCTGCACCGGCCCCCTGCGAGGCGCTGCCCAGGCACAGACTGCCCCCCACCCCCGCCTTGACCTAGCTGGCCCCTTTCCGTGCAGCTCCCGGTCGGCACAGCTCGTGAGGGGACCAGCAAGTCTCCCGGGCCCGCCTCCAGGTTAGGCCTGTGAGCCCATGGCTGGCGGGAGGGAGCGCGAGTCTAGCCAGACTAACACATGGAGCCCCAGCCCCCATGGCTGCGAGGATGTGGCCTGCCCGAGGCTGCAGATAGGCTGTCCTGGTGCCTCGATTGCCGCACAGAGTTTCGCTGAGCAAGGACAAAGGACCTGCAGGAGAGGATGGATGTTGCTGCTCCTCAGTGTTGTGAAACTGCCAGGTCCCATCCATTTCACTCTGCTGCATCCTGGGACAGGGCTGAGTAGAGCTTGGGTGAGTCAATGAGAGGGATTCAACCCCAGATGTAAGGGAGGGGCAGAGCAGCAAAAATGCCCTCTCACCACAGCTTGGAGCAGAGCCCTCCATCTCCCGTCCAGTAGGCAGAGAGAATGGATCTCCAGGCTTCTTAGCCATTCACTAGCAGAGGCTGATCCAAAATATGGAGCTCCTAACTTGGCTTTCTACTTCTGAACAGTAGCTAGGAGTAGGTGGGAGCCAAATGTGCCCCTTTTGCTCACTGGTGACTGTGTTTTGTGTGTCTCTGGTTTGTAGGCTTGGTTTTCTGGTTGTTGTGTGTCTAGTGTGTTTGTCAAGATTTGGTGCTGGCTGCTTAAAAATCTCCTGGTTCCAACAGTAGCACTAGGCTGATGGGTTTCCCTTCTAGGCTGTCCCTATGGCACAGTATTGGTGCATCAGGATGACCCAGAGAATCCTCGTGCAGTTTTGGGGATCTCCTGAGGGGATCTGCTTGAGGAGCAGCTTCACCCTGCAGGGAAGTAGGAGTGGGTTTGCTGAGGGTACCCCTTGCAAGGGGGAGGTGGAGGCTGGAGGGGGCAGGCAATAGTCACTAGATCAAACTGCTCAAAATGTTTTCAGTGGAGGACCTTTCTGGGATTGTTGAGCATTGAGGTGAGTGGGGCAATTCACACCTCTCAGCTGCAAAAACTCCCATGGCCCCACACTGGAGCATGTTCTATGTTTTTCTTCACAAAGACAATTTAAAAAGAAGCTAATGTTGGGCAGAAGCTAGTACAGCAATGGAAGATGTAGTCAGACTACAGACCTCCCTGATTAGGCTGCCAATTGCCTTGGTGCCCCTTTGTTTTGGAGAGGCTTTCTGTGCTGGTGAGTGTTCAGCTCTTGGCTGGGGGTACCCTCTCCTCTTCCACGGGGTCCCTGGGGCTACGTGCTGTGCCCCGTTAATGTGATGCGTCTCTATTGCAGATGCAGATGCGTTTTGATGGACAGCTGGGCTTTCCTGGGGGGTTCGTGGATCGCCGTTACTGGTCCTTGGAGGATGGTCTGAATCGGGTGCTGGGCTTGGGTTTGGGCTGTGTGCGCCTGACGGAAGCTGATTATCTGTGCTCGCACCTGACAGAGGGACCGCATCGTGTGGTGGCGCACTTCTATGCCAGGCAGCTGACCCTGGAGGAGCTGCACACCATCGAGATCTGCGCGGTGCATTCCCGAGACCACGGCCTGGAGGTGGGGCATTTGAAGGGGTGTGGGGTGTGGCTGAAAGCCCTGAGACTTTGTGTCACAGGGAATGAAGCTTCCCTGAGTAAGCATGCTGGGCTGCTCTCCAGTGCAGCTGGGAGGGAGAATGCATCACATTTAACAGCTACTAGGGGTGACTGGTGGGTGCTATGCACTGCCACACAGCAGTCCCTAGTTGTGGCCCTGGCCCTCTTATGGGGGAGTGGGCAGGGACTCAGTAGGAAGAGCTCTGTTTGGCACCTCATTGCTCTAATCAGCAAACTTTTGGGCCCCACTTGGATTGCACAGAAGTTGGTGAGGTCAGTGAAGGAGACATGAGTTTCTGTGGACCTTGGTGCTGTAGGATCTCTGGAAAGGCTGGCGAGTTTGGGTGCTGTAGATCACGAGTGGTGGAGAACCCTTTGTACAGCCTGGGTATGATGATGTGATGTGCCAGGAATGAAGTGGCATATGCACTAGATGTGACCTTGGGTTGTGGCCCCTTTGGAGGGGGACATGGAAATGAGCCGCAGAGTGGTATGTAGGGTGAGACCTAGGCCAGGAAAGCAGGTCATCCCTGGGGAGAGTTGGAACACCTGAGATGTGGGCAGTGTTGGGGGGTGGGGGGGGGAGAGTGGGTTGGAACTTGGTAGAGGGGGAGATAGAGCAAAGGCTAGGGTGTGGGATGCTGCGGGGCAGGTATGGTGCTCACTCTGGGTGGGGGGTGGGGGTCAGACTGGGGCTAGGGAATGTGAGGCATCACCTGGGTTTGGCATGGAGTAATGGGCAAGTGTGAGAGATTCATGTTGGGCATTGGATGTGGCACCTCTGCTTATCTGGGGGGAGGTAATAGATGGGTGTGGGGAGGACATAGCACCTTGAGGTGAGCTGGTGCTCATCTTGTGTGGGTTGGGGGGTGATGGGGATCATGCTGGGAGTGCAATTTGTTGTCACAGAATTACATGTGTTTTTGCAGGTGATGGGAATGGTCCGTGTCCCCTTGTACACCCAGAAGGATCGCATGGGCGGGCTGCCAAACTTCCTGGGGAACTCCTTTGTCAGCACTGCCAAATTCCAGCTGCTCTTTGCCTTGAAAGTCTTGAACATGGTGCCAGAGGAGAAGCTAGCAGAGGCTGTGGCTGCTACCCAGAAGCAAAAAAAGCCAGCAGTTGAGCCGGCAGCTGTGACAGCCAATCAGATGGCAGCTAAGCCAGCAAATGAGTTGGCAAACCAGCCTTTAACGGTATTGAAGGTTGAGCCAGCAGCTGATCCAGCAAATCAGCCTGTAGTTGTGACCAAGGCTGAGCCAGAGGCTGATCCGGCAGATCAGCCTTTAGACGTGTCCACAGCTGAGCTGGCAAATCAGCCATTAGTTGTGTCCATGGCTGAGCCAGTGGCAGATGCTGCAAACCAGCCTTTAGCTGTGTCCATGGCTGAGCCAGCAGCAGAGTCCTTGTCTGAGCCAGCAGCAGGATCCACAACTGAGCCAGTGGCTGGGCCAGGAGCAGCATCCACGACCGAACTGGTGGCTGAGTCTATGGCTGAATGATGGATTTTTCTTTTTTGACTTGGTTTAAAAGGGGTCAAGAGACTAGAGCCTTTCTTCTAACTTTCCAAACAGTCACTGGCTGGAAAAGCTATCCACGTGACTCCGCCTCAGTGCTCTCCAGGTGGATGGGCTCAGATTGGCCTGAAGCAATAGGAAGCTGCATTTTGTAAGGCCCATAAAGAACTTTCCAGATCACAATTACTGGCGCGCCCCCCCCGCCCCCCCCCCCAAAGAGTGTGTGTGCTTACATGACAACTCCTAGAATGCTTTCTTTTACCAGGATGCTCTGCCCAGGTCAGGTCCCAGCTTAGGTATTATTTTAATGAAGAGAAATATTCCTTTTTAAATTGTTCCAATGAGGGGTCTTTGCTCCCACTGGTATTATCATCCCCTTCATGGCTGTGTTGTATATGTGTGGGGTGGGTGCGGGAGGGGAATAAATGAACCCAGTCAAAAAGCAAGGTCAATCTGCCAGGGCTAGCGCCATGCCCTGTGCACAAAGGAGAGGGCCTCTTGTAGGAACAGTCCAGCAGTGGCTTCAGGCCATCGGTATCACATAGCGGAGTTCAAGGTGTCAGCCCCGGGTGGTTTGGTCTGAGCTTCTGGGAAGGCGGGCTGTGCGGCTTTGCATTTGGAGACTTGGCAGTGGCCCAATGAAATAAATGGCTTTGCTGTACTTACTGCACTTAGGGTCTTTCATTTTGGATCAGACACACTGAAGAGCAAAGCCCAGCTCTGCCCTCTAGCACACCTCAGCGGCTGCATCTGCCTGGGATGTGGCAGGCAGCACTTGGCTGCTGGGAATGTCCCTCTGCAGAGTCACCCTAGGACACCTGGGTTCATGCAAGGGGAGGGCAGCTCAGCAGATGAGCTCTTGCATGGCTCATGGCAGCCCTTGCATCACATGGAGATGGTCCTGAGGGGTTTTTTTGCCTTCCTCTGTAGCATGGGGGTGGAGCTCACTTGCTGGTGGAGTCTCTGTATTTTAAAGTCTTTAAATCATGACTCAAGGACTGACTCAGTTAGGGGTCAGATGTTTATTACAAGGGTGGGTGGGTGAGGTTCTGGGGTCTGCATGAGCAGGTCAGGCTAGATGAGCGTATTTGTCTGTTCTGATAGTCTGTGGGAACTGGGGTCCACCTCTGGACACACAGCTCCACTTTGCTGCAGGAGGAACAGCAGGTACAGCGGTCAGCTCACTGTAGCGCCCACACTCCCCTCTTCATCCTGCAGTTTATTGCCTGTTGTTCCAGCCAAGGGCCTGTTTCTCTCAGGGTAGCTACTCTGGAGTTTTGTCTAGAGTTGACTGACTTGGTTGCTGGTGAGTTTCTTTGTAGGGCCAGTTTGTTGAGGCCAGGCTAATCTCTAGGGCACACTGCATATGGAGTGCTCCAGAACACAGCCAGAGCTGGCTCAGCTGGGAAAAAGGCCTGCTCCCCAGCATAACTGGCAATTGATTAGCTTGAGGTAAAACATGAAGACAACCACTATTTTCTCTCTTTGCTCCAGCAGCTACTTCAGCATCCCTGGTTGGTGATTGAGCTTGTTCCCCCAAGGAAGAACCTCAGTCCCCACATCTCTCCCCACTTCCATGTGAGATCTGCCCATTCTCTTGAACTGTGCACCTTGCCTAACTGGCCTGAGACTTCTTCCATTGGTCTGCTCCCCATTTATTACCCCCTCTCATGCCCCTTTGTGCTCCTTACCACTTAACCCACCAATTACTACCATACCTACCACCTCTTTATTTTGAGTCTTTCTTCCTTCTCGCCTATGCCAAGCCTCTGCCCCTGCATCCTTCCACAGGTGCTCGACACTCTTCAGGTGGGTGGTGGTTCTCCTTGATTCCACTCTCCCTTGTTCCCCCCCTCAGCAGCTGTCATGCCCATAGTGATATTGAGGTTCCTTGACTAGCTTCAGGGCGGCTCTGTAAAACTGTCCCCTGGTGGGATGCGACACTCCTCAGCTGGGAGGGACTTCTGTATCAGCAATAGCTTTAATGATCAGGGCCTCAGGCCTTGTCCTAGCAGCCCATGGAGGGCTAGGAGTGCAAGGCTCACTGGCTGTGCTCACAGAAGAGAGCAGAAGGAAAACTCCAGCAAGATTGAAGGCCTTTTTGCAAACCACTAACAAGCAGGGGCCAGTATGAGGGCAGTATTCCCAGGCGCTTCTTGTTGCAGCCTCCAGGCAGAGTCCAGAGATATTAGCCTTAAGGAAATATCTCACTTCTGGGCCAGCAGCTCTGTATGTGGTTTCAGGGAGGTCACTTAACCTCTCATGCACTAGCAACCCAGGCCCTTCTCTCAGTCCTAAATATGACAGCACAGTCCAGTGACAGAGCAGCCCCCCCCCCACTCACTCAGGAGGGGGTTAGTTCAGAGATAGCTCTGCTAAAGGCCATAGTGTGTCAGAAAGGGAGGCTCCATGTGTGCTAACAGGACCAGAGGAGACCAAGTGCCATCAAGTCCTGCATAACCGAACCCCCCAGCCATGATAGCACTGGAGAGAACAGTGGGTGGTGATACTTGCCCATGAAGGGAGTAGTCTGACTTCCACCTAAGCCCTGTTCTCCTTGAGCTACATGGGGAGGAGAGGCAGAGAAGAGGGTGAACTGCTATGAATCTCACTGACCTTAAGAGAAAGACCTGCTCCTGAAGTGGTGCAAATGGGCCTGAAGATGAAAAGGCAGAAGGGCCCAGGGGTAGGATACAGCACCTACCAGTGCTGAGGCTGCTACTGGGTCCCACCATCAATGGAAAGCAGCACAACTCACTTCAACTGCAATTAATCTGGGTGCAAGGATGGGTGGGAGACTCAACCAGCCACTTTCCAAGGGGAAGTGAGTTGCCTAAGCCATGGTCCTTGCAAGGACTGGCAGGGTGAAACCTTGGCTGGGAGGATGGCCCAGATGTGGCACCCACAGCTCCACAGAGCACAGCTGCTTTGTGCTTGTGTAGTAGCAGTGTTCAGGGAGCACACCACTGTGCAGTTGCCATGGCCAGGAGCCGCAGTTTCAATCCACACTTGGGGTTAAAAGCAAGCAGGAGAATCACAAAAAGTCCTTTTAATTGAAGACATTTAGAGAGATGGGCTGCCTGGGGCAGCTATGTGCCCTTCAATAAATAAGAGGGTACAAGTGGGGTGTGAGGGACGACAAGCCTTTGCAAGAAGGACAGAGTTTAGAGAGGGGGATTGCAGGTAGGACAAGTTGCTCATCTCTGGACACACACCATTGCTGCAGCACTGGGGGGTTAGAACGTGCAGCAGACATGGGTACAAAACAGCTGTAAGAGTTCAAACGCCAGGAAGAAATAGATTCCTTAGTGTACAGCCATTTCAGAGAGACATTAAAGTGCAAGGAAAACAAATGCAAAGCACACCGGTGCATCTGTAGCAACTAAATGAATCCTCAAGCACATGTAAACCTACATTTTTAAAAATGAGCTATGTAAGAAAAATACAAAAAGTACTGAAAATTAGGTTAAGATGTCTTGAGACACCACAGCCTCTCTAGGGAGCTGAGGCAAGGGAATCTGGCTAGAGCCACTTGATCAAGGGTCCTTTACATTGGTCTAGTCATGGTCCTCTGTAAATAAACACACCACAGTCACAATACTGCAGTGTAAGATACATGATTTGAGAGCTCAAACTGCATCTGGCTAAGGCAGCTTGGGCTGGGCTTAATTAATTTCACAGCCAGGAACATCCATACAACACTACTAAGAACAGTTTCAATTGGCACAGGCCCCAGATAAAGCAAAGATCGCCACATTCTGCCTTTACCTGGGAAGATCTCACCGGCACAGCTCATTGCTTTTTCCATCAGGGAAGAATCAACACCTAAAAGCATGTTGCGAATAAAGCCATCTGTTACAGACTGTGAATGGCGAGGCCTCTCCAAGAAGGGTTGGTAATGGCGTTCAGCCCAACCAGATCCAGTGTCAGAGTGCCCCTGTGACACCAGACTGAAGGACTCTTACTGGCAGCCGGTGTATATTAGGAGAATCTGTTTCTCTCTGACACATGGTAGTGCAGCAGCTGCCCCCCACCTCCCTTTTGATTCCTCACAGAACAGGCTAACAGCCACATGGCCCAGCACTTCATTAAAAATGCACTGCTAGGATGGGGGGGGCGGAGGGAGTGAAGATGGAGGGTTCCACAGGGTCATTTCCGCTCCCCCAGACCGGCCCATCAGTCCCAAGAAATTCAGGTCTCCACCTTCCATCCATGAAAGCTAGAGAGATTCCACTCAGGCCCAACCAGGAGCAATACAAGTTTCCTGGCAATCAACAAGAGGCTGAATTTCACCCCCTCCTACCTGCAGCTGCCAGGCAGTGCAAGCTCACTCTATTACCGAATTCTCCAGTCTCCTTGCCATCTTAGCCCAACAGCCCCGATCCAACAGGGGACGCAGTGAGGGGAAAGGAAATCCCAGGCTGCTCTTGGTTAGCCAGTCTGGAGCCCTTGATGGGGCAGATCCAATGGAGACAGCTCTGCCCTTTGGCAGAGGGATGTATTCAGGACAACTGCAGTCCTTAACAGCCCACACAGCCAAGTATAATGAATGCTGGGACCACTCCCCTCTGCAATCAGTGCTGTGAACAACTGCTTTCAGCTCCTCCTAATGCACATCAGCCATTCCACCTGGCCCCTGCTCCTGGCTGGGTCCCAGCCCAGTCCAGCTTCTCTGACCACAGCAAACAGTCAGCATGTGCGCTGGTTACTGGTCCCCTCTCCCTCAACGGGGCTCAAGAATGTTAAAACTTTACACTGATCCAAATTTGCTAGATGTTTCCCTTGGATGATTTGCAAACAGTTCTTCCTCCCCGCCCTCCAAAACACAGAGCACACTGGTGTCTGTACCAGGCAGCTGTGCCCAGGAAAGGAGGAAAAACAAGGAGATGGTAGAACGAGGTCAGAGAAGTTCTGCTCTGCTATGTGTTGGCCGGTCCCCAGGAAACAGGCTTGGCTCAAAGTAGCCCTTTTAAAAACCTGCTTCTAAGCTACTTAACGGTTCCCTCCCAACCAGCTACCAGCTGGATCCAAGGCATTTCAGCATCCCGGGGAGAGGTCTGTCACCTTGGCCAGACTGCTGGGGTGGGGTGGCCCTAGCCAGAGAGCAGGGAGTGCACGTACATGTGCAGAGATTCCACTCCTCTGGGGAAGCAACTTCTTTGCAAGAGAAGGTCTCACACACCAAAGTACAGGAACAAAACCCAAGCAGGGCAACAGGAGGAGGGTGGGCTTCTCTCAGTCAGGGTGGATGAAGAACATCACATTGCTGTGCCTGGGGAGATCACTGGGTGGCCCTGTCTAGATCTCCCTCTTCACTGAGAATGGGGAAATAGCGTCCCCACAAAACTCTTCCCTCTGCCCTGTTTCTCAGGCAGGGGCTCTATTTGCTTCACTACACTGAATTAGAGACACGGGGCCGTGCAGCCTTTCCTAACACCAACCATACTCACTTCCCACCGAGCTCTCTCGAAGCCTTCAGTGAATCATTAGCCTTCTTCAGTCCACATGATCTACACAAAGCAAAGAGCCCCTTCTGAAGCTCGGCCATTTCCTCACTGATAGCAGCAGTCTGTCTGACTGCACCAGCTCTCCCACAGGCACTTGCCTGCTCCAGCTGTTCCCACAATGCACGTTCTAAAGCATCTCCTTTGCGATCAAAGGATCCATTCCAACGACAGAACAGACGAAGCTGAGAGTCCTGCCATGCTGGGAAATGAACAGCACCTTCAACAAGGGTTCCCACTGCTGTCTCTAGGCAAGACGCACACCACCATCCCAGGGACTGAGCGAGAAAGCTTCCTGGGCTTGGCTCCACACCAGGTGGGGCAGGATCACAGAACGCACGCTGTGTTGGAAGCAGACATTCTGGACAGGAACATCAGACGCTATTCCTGCCCTTTTTAGATACCGACTGGCATGGGAACAGCGAGGGGACAATTACCCGCTACAGTTACACTCTGACTCGCGTTTAAGAGACATCTGGAAAGCCAGTTCTTCCATCAGATCTGAGTTACTTTAGGAGGCCAACTTTGTGCCCTGACACTCCTGCTGCCACAGTAACCTTCACCCATGCTGCTAGTTTTAGTACCAGGCTGCCTGCCAGCAGCTGGAGACAATTCCCAGCTTTAGTTCAAGACTTCCTCTGCCAACTCCCAGTTTCCAAGTGGGCAGAAGAACAATGGGGATGCAGAGTAGAGGGGCACAGCCAGGGGGAGAAGAGGCATGGGGCCAGTTGCTGGAAGGAAGCCAGGCATTTACCCACACTGTGCTTTGTGCAGCCCTAGATGCTCCCTCTAGCAAAGCCAGGGGACAGCACTATTCCAATGTCATGCTAGCAAACAGGTCCCCCTGTGGCTATGGGGACTTTCTGCTCATTAATGCAATATGTGGGGAAGATCTGGGGCCTTTGGCCTATTGGGGAAGCCAGAGGCTGGTGAGTTCCACATGGGGAGACTTGTGTCCTACACAAGTATTGTGCAAACGACGATCAAGTATTTCACTGTCAACACAGCCACGCTGCAGCTCCATGGGGACGTCAATGCCAGATCCTGCCATGGACCCCACGAACTCCCCCCACCCCCCGCCACTCAGGGCCTGCAGCCTCTACAAACACAGCTCATTTTCTTCAAAAGCAAAAGCAGCAATCTCATCCCTAAACACCCGGAACGGGAGTTCACTTCCTGCAAAGGGCAACAACGTGAGGAATACCACTGTGCATCTCCCCCATCCAATCCTAGCAGACTCAAGACAGAAGGATTTACACCGTATCTATATTTCACTGTGAAACAGCGATTTCACTCTGTCTTCAACTTTAGTGCATCATGAATCAGATGCTTCTTTTTAAAAGTCATGGGTGGCAACTGTCCCTGGGCCGCTCAGCAGCAGTTTCCCTCCTGTGAGCAGGAAGGAGGGTTACCAGCAGGAACACAGACACAGCAGCGTGTGCACAGGAGCACAAGAGATGCATGCTCCACTCCCACCGAGAGGCTGGCCCGCTCCTAGCCATGGCACTGGCCCTCCGCTGTACTGGGAGCTCTAACATGGGTGGCCAGTGCCTTACTGTGCATTCCCATCATTAGCTATGCTATGGCAAGGCAGAGGACTGCGTCCTGGTGCATCTTGTACACAGCTACGTGCATCTAGGTGAGAGGCAGGGGAGGGGATGTGTAATGTGCACACAGAGCTGTAGTGGGAAGGGCTACTTGCTTACAGCACAGAGACACCCCTTATAGAGTGCAATAGCTGTCAATCCGCAAAGGATTCCTTGGGACTTTGGGCCAAGAAAACGGCAGATCAAGGCTATCCCAAGTCAAGAATAGGGTCTGACAAATCTCGGTCAATCCACAGATGACGGGTCAGTTGTAGGAGGCCAGGTTGTTGATGGGAAGCCAGCACCAATGGAATCAGTGCAGAGCCAGATGATTCTGGAGACAAAAGGAAAAATGATCCTATTAAAGACAAGAGAACAGCTGTCTGAAAACCATGGAAGGGCTGACACAGAGGGACAGGACAGACAGTGTCCGTAACACCACCCTGCCCGTAAGAGCTTACATTTTAACTCACCTGGGGCCTTGCACATTTGCACCAGTGGGAACTGAATGGGTAGTTTATATGATTTCCAGACCCTGTGGATCTGGGGTGCGGTGGGGGACATTCTCAAATGCTCATGGCCCACCTGCGCTGCTCTAAACACTCAGGAAAAGGGGTTATCTACAGCAGGGGGAGGTTGCTTTTAACAACATTCTTGGGGCTCAAATAAACAATATAACGTTAGTTCTGGTGTGCACCTCAAAGCAATGGGCATTCTGCTGTCAACCACAGCAGGAGCGAAGAGGCCAGACTAAACAGATATCGGTGTCCAGCCATACTCAGAGGAGCCCGGGGCGCAGCTCACACAGAAACTTGGCTCCAGTCCTTTCCAAGAGGCTGAGCTGCACAGTATATTGCAGAGGCCCTTGCTTTAGCTTCCTGCCTCAATTGCCCGAGGCGCTATGGTGAGGCTGTTACGCCATCCGTTTGTTGCAGTGCAGGGCTCCATCACTCAAGCCACCTACCTCTCACTTTTCCAGCATCTTTGGATTGGGTCACGTGGCCCGGCTGTATTCAATGCCGCTCTTGGCGGAAATGCCAGACCACGGCAGCAGGCTGCGGAGGAGGCTCTGGGCTTGGCGGTAGATCCTGTGAGGAATGGAACATGGGCTCAGGCTGGCAAGTGTCGAGCCAATGTGCTGTAGGTAGTCAGTGGGCCTCAGTTAAGGACAACAGAGACATGGACAGAGAAATGTAAGAAATGACTTAGCATGTTGTACGAGACAACACAAGGCAGTGAGAGCGTGGCCAGGCAGATACCTGCCCTTCGTATTGAACTAACTGCCCAGTTACAGATCAGCAGGGCTGTACTGCACAGTAAGAAACAGACACTGGGAACTGTCTGTGCAGTTTGTCCAGGAGATGCTTTAGCTGAATAACCCCCAGGTCCCATTCACCCCATAGCAACCCAGCAGAGGCAGCCATGGTCCATCAGGCTGCAGAGGGATTTTGATTGCTCAGAAAGAGCTACACAAGGGGTCAGGGAGATGTTCTCCGCTGACTGACCCAAAGCATAACCTATAGTTTAGCGTGCCATCCCCATGCTGTACTCACTTGCCTCCTGGAGGAGAGTCAATCCTTAGGGCCAATCAGAATGATGGAGCAAGTGTCCCTACTGACTAGCGTGCCTCCAGCTATATCTGGAGCCTGTCCTGCAATTAGCATTGGGAAGGCTCCAATCTGCATGACCCATGATGGTTAACAAACTTCTGATCTACCCAACAAAAGAGTGGACATTCCCTGTCTTCTTTGGACAGGAGGAGAAGAGCTCACTAGCCTGTCGTCTCCAACTATATCAGGAGGGAAACGGTTTGGAAAGTGCCTGGGCGAAGCCACCAGTCAGTGGAGCAGTTTCTGCTCAAGCTGAAGCCAAGACTGGATCAGAAATTGATGCTGTAGGTTAGGATTAAGGCTTTGGTGACTAAGTTGCTACCACAGTGATGCCAGCAAGGAGAGTGAGTGGGTGGGAAGGTGGAAATCACACCTTCCAGCCAGCACAGCAATGTGAGCAAACCCCGTGGCGTAGACAATTAACCTAACTGAAGGGTGCTTCTGCTGGCACAGATAATGTCGGGCTGGGGGGTGCTATCGCTATGCTGGCAGAAGAACTGTGTGTTTATGCTCCATCTCCACTAGAGGGCTCTGCTGACACAGCTATCCGAGCAAAGCCTTTGTCATACACAAGCCCTAAATACACTCCCAGAGCCAGGAGAGGGGCCCAGGACTGTAATAGCTGCAGGTCTTGGCTAAGGTGCCCAGCAGACCTGTGCTGAGGGAGCTTTGCAGAGTGCCCGTCCACATCACACCTGGCTGGACATTTCATTGGTGGTAGTCACCCAGCTCAGAGGAGATATGTATGCCTACCCCCCAAGAGACGCATACTGTTCTACTGAACAGATCCATAGAGGACCTTTGATGAAATGAGGCATGAACACGCCAGAGACAAACCCAAATCTCCAGTTCAGTGAAGGCCACCATTAAACACAGATCAGTGTCCAAACAGACTTGCTTTGCAGGATTTGCTTTACCGCAAGTACCATGTCTGGTTCTCTTGAACCGCAGCTAATCAAACCAAAGCAAAGGATATAAGATTGTCCAGGGAGGATGGCCGCCATTGATGTAGAGGACGTAGGTGAACCCGTCTTTGAGGACCCCTCTGATGGAATAGTAATAGGGCAGGTAGTGGTGCTGTTTAAAGTCTCTGTTTTCATAGAAGTGGATGGCCGTGTTGTTGGTGGTCAGGACGTGCAAGTAGATGGCTTTACAGTGGTCTTGGGCCGTGGTTGATATGTGATCCTTCAAGCTTTCAAGTAAGAGGGAACCTCGCAAAGGAAGGAAGAGCAACATTACACAGAGCAGCAGCCCTCTCGCTGGATAGCGTGGTTTCAGAAAAACCAAGGGTTCAGGGTGGAAGCAGTTCCCCCAACAGTCACAGTGGGAGTCTGGAGGGCTGGATTTTGACTGTAGCAAGGTCACACATGCAGCTGTGGCCATGCAGTTATGAGCATTCCAGGCCCAAGCATCTACCAGGAACAGCTCACTGCCAGCCAAACAGCCACTCTCACTGGGCTAGCAAGGGGCTGTTGGAACCATTTAGTTTTCGAGTGGCTGAGCTGTCCCCTTGCCTGGCAGCAGGTAGGCCACAGGAGTGTGTTATTGCATTTTCAACACATTCAGTGTTTGAGAGAGACATCTTTCATTGAACCAACTTCTGCTGGTGACAGGCACAGGCTCTTGAGCTACACAGAGCTCTTCTTCAGGCCTCAGCACTCAATGTTTTAATGTCATTTTGAAATTGTAAGGGAGCAAAATGCAACTGACAAGTAGGTCACACACATGTATCTTGCTAACTCCTAGCTAAAAAATTAAGGAGGCTTCAACTGCTGGGAGTTTGGCTCCAGCCATCTAGTGCAGGGGTCGGCAATCCACAGGGATTGGGACTGAGACCCATCTAATCTTTTCAGAGGCCACTGAACAGCCACCAACAGGTAATGACTCTCACTCAGTCTATAAATTAAACAGTGAGCTAGAGTGATGCAATGTGACTCCCATTTCCAGTCCCTGGAGACATGACAAGTTGTACACAAGGTTAGAGTGCAAGCTTATCTGAAGGGGACAGAGTCAAGCCATTCAGTTCTGTACTCCTCACCCATTCAGCTACCCTGAAAGATGAGCCACTGGGGCAGTGGTTCTCAACCTTTTGTGGGTCACAACACGCTTGGTGGCACATCAGGAGGCTACAGGACACACCAGCCCACCCTCTCCAGGCCAAATCCAGCCATCTCCCTGGCTCTCTGTGACACTTACCACTGTGTGGACACACAGTAATGTGTCCTGACAGTGGTTGAGAACCACGGCATTGGGGAGGGGGGGGGGGTAAATAAACCACACAATGGATCAGTGCTAATCAATAGACACAGAAAAGTTATTTAGAATGTTCTTACCTATTCCGTGTTTCCTAAATTCTTTCACCACCCCTAGACTTAAGATGTAAGCCACTTGAGTATCAATAGGAAAACTGGAAGCTAGGATATCTCCATCCTGAGTAGAGACATGACAAAACATTTAGTAGCATACATGTGCGAATCTCTGCATAGCGCAGCGTATGTCAAAACAAAGCAAATGCCTATTAACGCACGCGTTTTCTTATCCCAGCTCCCTTTATGGAGTTGTTGGAACTGGGGAGACAAACACAGCCCCCTAACTGGAGGAAAGGGAAAGAATGTGCTTTTTTCTGCTGTCTGCGCATAAAAACATAATACAGGCTGGGTCAGACCAATGGTCATCTTGCCCAGTATCTGTCTTCCAACAGTGGCATCCATGGTCGTCCACTCCCGTCTTCTGCAAAAGGACTCTAGCCTGAGTCAAGATGGGATCCCCTTTCTTACACATCGACTGTAATACAATGTTCTACAGGCCATGTCTTGCCCCAGCAACATCACAGCCTTCCGTGGGGTTTGCACAGATGTAACCAACTGGAGCTTAGTACAATGAGCTCCTGGTCATGCACCATAAAAGGTCTTGAAAAATTTAACATCTTCTTTAAAAAGCTAACATCTTCTAGCCCAAGGATTAAGCCAGCCATCCAGGACAGGAAACAACCATGGCCACCCATGCCCCCAGTTATTTAAAAGAATAGCTGTGCACTGGGTTATATTTAGTTGTAACGTATCGTCAACCAACTTTACGTAAAGCTTTAAAATCCCCTACACTTATAGCAGCTCCCTTGATTTTGTTTGATCTTTTCCTTCCAAACTTCTCCTCTACAAGAGTCTGGTGTATCCATGGTCTTTAGTGTCTGTTTCCTCTTTCCCCTCTCCTCCTAAGCTCCCTTTCCCTTCCCCAACTGCTCTCCATGTCTCTTCTCACAGGCACCAGAGCACTCTGGAGATCTAGGAAAATAGACCCACATTGGTTACACCTGAAAAGCTATCTGTGTTTCATTAAAAGAGGAACACTCATGCTCTGCAGGAGTTAAATGCTCATGACAGGCGTTCTTTGGCTACGAATAGTAAAGACTCAGTTCAGCCACCAGCATGATCATCAGTGATGCTGAACACACACGTGGAGCAGGAACAGAAGGGGCCTTTCACAGATCACTTTTTAGCAGAGATGTGAACTTAACACAAAGGTCATGAGAAGTAAATGGAAGATTCTTACAGCAACACTCCCTTGCTCATATCACACCTTCTGGTTATATTCAGATATATATTTTAGGGCCTGATTCTTCAAAACAACAAGACCCTCCTGCACCCACAACTGCCAATGGCTTATAGCAGAAGTTGCCTTGCGGTAAAGTCTCCTATTTCCAAAAGTCCATTACTTTCACAAAACAATGTACAGCAGAACATTAGGAAGTGAAATTACAGGTAAAGTGTATTCGTCCATTGTCCCTTGATATCTCATTAGCTCTCTTTTTTCAAAGTTAAAAGTCTCTGCATTCTTAGTCTTTTGGCTGCTCACATGAGTAGCCAGGCAAGGCGAGAAAAAGGCCCCAGTTGGGCGATGTGTGCACATCTCATCTTCAGCTATGGCTTGCCTACCTCTTTATGCACTTTTGTTCTGCTCTTTATCTCAGCTACTATCATTCCCACGATGGTGCCTCTGTACGTGGCTCCAAGGGAAAAGAACTTCTTGTTGGAAGTGATGTCCTGATACCATGAGTCAGGATACCTGGGAAGAAAGAGTCAGGAATGTTTGGGGAACACAGCATTTCAGCTGAGCCACAAGCCCGCAGCTAGGAATCTGGTAGGGTTACAGCACAAGATGGGCCAGACTAAGACTTCAGTGGGGGACCTGAACTGAAAACTCAGACGCTGCAGGAAGTGGTGTTTAGGAGTTTAGGAGGCCACACACTGGTAGCAGAGTCAGCAGATAGCCAAGCGAGGAAGCTTTGCTATGGGAGGCAGTAAAAACTGAATTCGCACACACGTAATCGTTAAAGGGTTGCTGGCCCTTTTGTAAGGGCCTAGGTGTTAACCCAGGTATCTGGATCCCATCCCAGCTTGAATAACTTCATTCTGTATTACCAATAACCTATCTGACAAGTATTTAGATTTCTTGTGGAAACAGAACTCCACCCCCACCAAGTACTCTCTTACTGCAGCAGCGTAATGAGGGGGAGCAGTGGGGGGCCAAGCCCCCAGGTGCTGGGCTGCAGGTGGGCATCGGTGCCAGATTAGAGGGGCCCCAGCCCAGGCTGCCCATTCCCAGCATGCCACATGGTGCCCCCATCCTCCCCCTGCATGGGCCAGACTGGCAGGAGGGGCAGCCATGGCCCCTAGCGCTGGAGGGGGCCATTCAAGACTGCAGGGGGAGGGCAGACAGGCCGCCCTCCCTCCACTGCTTTCTGCAGTGTTCTGGCCTGCTCCATTCCTGGCTGGCTGGCCCACCTGTGGGGGGCAGGGGAGTGGGATGTCCCCCCCCAGGTCCTGCAGAGCAGAGGCCACACACCAGCCTGCCCTGTCCGCTGAGCGGACCAGCCAGCTGGGGACAGGGCAGGCTGGAACACTGCGTGGAGCAAGGACAGCCTGTCTGGCCCTGGTCTCCTCCTTCCCACCCCAATGTTGAATGGGCCCCCTCCAACACCCCCCCACCAATCTGGCCCACATGGGGGGAGGGTGGGGGTACCGGGCAGGGCCCCAGAGGTAGGCAGCCTGGGCCAGGGCCCCAATCCAGCCCTGCTGCTTCCCTGAAGCCCCTAAGAGGGGTCCAGGGGCCTGGCCTGTACAGGTCTCCCATCCCTGACGGGGTGGGGCTGAGACCCCCTCCTGCCCTGTGTGGCGGGCTCTGCAAGGTGTGGAGCCCCCAGGCGCTGGACACCCTCGCTACACCACTGTCTTAATGCAAAAAGGAGCAGCGCTCTCCCCCTTATTACGAAGTTCCCTGTAAGAGGCACACAGTCCACGTTGTGAGGGCTTTGGGATTCTTTAGGAGGTGACACTGAAGAAATACAAGAGCTTATCTGCTCCTTCTGAAGACGGACGGGCCATCGGCAGGGCTGTACAGATGAGGCAGGACTGGACTGGCAGTGGGCGAAGGTCAGGACTGAGGTGCTGTCAAGTACCTGCCCGTGTTCTCAGCTCCACACCAAGTGTTTACAAGCAGTCTCTGCACCCGCCCCCCAATCCCGGCCCGTGACATACTCTATTGGGAACCAGTCACTGCAGAGCTGTTTCACTACATCTATGTCATCGTGGCAGAGAAGACGCAGGTATATGTCACTAACTGCAGTTGGGGGCACCTCCTCTGTCATTCACGCCTGCAAAGAAAAAGGAGGACATATCAGGAAAGATGCTACTGGAAGCTTCAGGTTTGAGACCTGTTAGTATCTGGAACAGGGGCAACACTGGGGCTAGGGGGAGTTTTCACTGCTGAACGAGTTGGTTCTTAGGCCGAGCTGCGTTCTACATAGCAGAGGGGGATAAAAAACAAGTCTTTTTTCATTGTTATTTAAATTATGACTTTTTAAAAAAATATAATATTTTAAAAAAATCAAAATCTGAGTTTATTACAAAATGTTCGATAAAAGAATGCTGAATCTATGAGCCTCCATCTAAAAAAAGCTCTGGGTTAAAGGCTGTCTTTCTACATAGAGATGGAATCTTGGGGAGAACGTTCAACTTCAGAGGTCAAGCTTTATAAATCCGGCACAGTCAGTCATGCACTGGATCAGGGGCTCAAACCTGGGCTGCGCTACTGGATGCAAGACACTTGCTAAGTCATCAGACATTGGAAGCTGGCTTCTAACTCCAGAAGACATTATCTTGCATTCATCAGGAGCATCTGCTGAGCTCACCTGGGTGATCTCATATTCCTATTTTATAGCGTCTCCCTATCAGAGCTGTGATTGGCTCAGTTCTCAAATTATTAGTATTTGATGCCACCCATCACAGAAACTTACTTCTGATAGTGCACTTTCCTAGAGGGCAAAAAGATGATCAGATTTTAGAGGGGTGTGTCTCACAGCCAGAAGCACCATATGTACCCTAACGTGACTCAACTCTGACTTGAAGAGCTCATCTCTTTGGCAGAAAGGAGAATACATTGTCCAAGGTCCATTCATCTTTGATGCTTCTGCTTACATGGGATAATTAAAGCCAACTGAAAGTGAGGTTTGTAATGTAGACATCTGTTCAACAGGAACTGGAGTGGGACCAAAAGTTCATTTCAGGCAGGCCATTGAGCAACCTTGGTCAGTTTCACTGCTACAGGAGATGGGGTTACCAACTCTGACAATTTTACTGCAAGCTTTGCAATATTTATTGTTTTTCTTAAAGCATCAGCTCCCAGGTTTGTATGACTGAAAATCTCCATATTTTAAAATTTCTAGCCCTCATAGTTAGAGAAAAGCCCTGAACATGACTCAAGTGTAACCTAAACCCTCAGAGATCAGAAGGCAAAAGGAAATAATACTAATAAACAAAATTTTAAAACCCAGTCTTCTAATTTTTGGAGGCCTAACTCATGACTTTTAAATGCCTGGGGACAGTGATACTGAGAAGTGTGCAGAGAGAAGCACATGTATAATCCCCTATTGCTGAAGTGGGGGCTCTGCCCAATTTCCTGGTGCTCCAGGTAACTATTGAGCCAAGTACTCTGAGACGGAACAGATCTGATTACAGTGCATCTCCCAAGGTGCATATTGTTGCAAGTTGGGCAGAGTCTGCAATTTAAAACAGTGCCTTGATGACAAATTCACTTCAATTCCATAGAGCTCTCTACAGCTGTCCAATAAAAAGTAACAAACAATGGAAGCAATAATTTGGATTTGAGCTGCTTTGATAGCACATTCAGGGCTGGCCATTCCTCCAGGGAGCAGGGAAATGTTCCATGAGGGTCCTGGAAATAATTTTTTAAGTTGTGGTGGCAGCAAAGAATTTGTTTAATTCAACTCTCTGATGAAGCGCCATTGAAGCAATCCAAACACACAGCTACAGTCACAATGTAGACTACTTCCATGCAAGACTAGAAGATCCCCAGAATACTTAGTTCTTGGAATACAGTAAAGACCCCAAGAAAGAGACAGTTACTAATCCTAGTGAGAACCTTCAGCCATGACACTGGATCCCAGCATTCCTCCAGCAACAAAACTTTGCCAATCTTTCCACCACCCAGAAAAGCTTTAAACAGATCTCAGGCATGTTTCCCAAATGGTGGATCTCAATCTACTAGTAAGTCACAGGAAGTGTCTTGAGTTTCCTCTCACTGTCTGTCCCTACTGCATATTTCAGAAGTGTACTTTTCCCACCCGCGAACCACCCAGAGCAGCAGAGGAAAAAGGGGCATTCTGACTTGAGCCCTCACATTGAACAGCATTGTGATGTGGTGCAGGAGATTGCAGTGCCACTCAGGTTTGGCCCAGCTGCCGCTCCATCAAGAAGGATGGCAGGGCTAAACCAGAATGGCACTGCAAGCCCATTTGCCACATCTAGAGCAGGGCCCAAGCCCTTGGAAAAGGAGCAGCTGCCTTCCCCTCACACCCACCGGGGCCTCCTTAACTAGGCTGGGAAGCAGAGGAAAAGGTTGGGACAGAGAGAGCAAGGGGGAGCTGGGCTGGGCTGGCTGCAGTGCAGAAAGCACATTATGTCTTTTTTTTCTTTTGTGTTTGAATTTTTAAAAATGAATCTTTTATGTGTACTCCTGCAAAATCTGTAATAGTACGCCTTAGCAGTTGGTGAATCATCTTATGTTTGGGAAGCACAGCGCTAGGGAAATATGGTTGCTCCAGTTACAGACCATTCCAAATGAGCGCTCCTCTCCCAGGCCCACTGTCTCTCCCCACTGCTTAGAGTTCTTGAAATATTTCATTCTGCAGAGCACCACAGAGGGCTGACACAGGACACTTCCTCACGTGCTAGGAAGTACTCTAAAATTAGAAATATAGTTATCAAAATAAAGAGTGTATTCTACATTTGTGCTTCTTTACTTGCTGAGCCATTCATAATGGGGTCATCCAACCAGACCCGGTGACTTACTTACTGCACAGCTGTTTTAAAAGAAAGCGTGCCGAAAACAACGGGAATTTCATACTGGCCAAAGCGGCTTGCCAGCCCTGGAGGCCAGAGTTCTCTATACCCAGAAAAGATGCAGCAGCAGCAGGGAATACTCTTCCGACACTCACCTGTCAACATGCCTCTGCACTAACCCAGAGATTAACACCGCTCTGTGTTTATTTCCCTAACAATGCACTACCCAAAGAGAGGACGTTAGAACAGCTCTGGGAACAGATTTGGTTAGGTAACGGCTGCAGGTCCAGCAGGGGAGCGCACATTTTTGAGAGGATTAATTCATGGTTGCACAGTGCTTTGAGGACCTAAGAGGTTGATAAGCATTATGTATTATCCTGTGGCTCTTGCATTTAAAAACAAAAACATCTTCAAATAAACAGAGAAAAGATATGTGGAATTGCCTGCTGAGTGATCCAGGGCAGATGAAGTAGCAACTTACTGGGCCAACTTCTGTGGGAGGAAGGGACAAGCTTTTGAGTTAGAGTTTTTCCTCAGGTGACAGCAATTTTGGAGCAGAACCAATCTCTCGGTAGGGCCTGGAAGCTATTGGGTATTCTAAAGTCAGTTTTGGACACATCTTACACCACATCCACAGCAAAATCAGAGGGTAGCAGGATCTTTGAAGCAGGATCTTGGTCATGGACTCTGCTGAGTGTAGGACAAAGAAGCAGAGATAAACATATTTCAATAACAGCTATGAACTGAGAGGGACAGGAAAATTGTACTCAGACAGGTTTCCTCTCCCTATACATACTAGGTTTCCATGTATGCTGGATGGTGTGCACCTGAGGAGGATTTACCCCTTGAGCAGTCAAGGCAACCTTTAGCCTGCTGGTGTTCCCAGGAGAAACAACAGTTTTAAGATGTTGCCACAGTTCCATCTGAGCCCTGCTGAGAGGAGCTGACATCATGCCCTCTCCACAGCCAGCCAGCTTTCAGGACTCTTCCCTCAGTTGCATTGTGTTGGGTGCTGTACAAATACAGGCAAAGACAGTCCCTTCCCTGAAGAGATTACAATCCAAGTATAAAATGAGACTACAGTGGGTACGACATCTTGGGGAAGTACAACAGTCAGAAGACACCAGCAATCGAATAACTGTAAAGCTTTTTGGAGGCATTATGGCAGAGACCAGCTGTGAGGAGGGATCTGAAGGACAACAACATCCTTGCATATGTACAGAGCAGCATGACAGAAAGGACTCTGGTGTTCATTTGAAAGCTTGGCAAATAGGCAGCCAAGATGGGCGTTGCTGGTGCAGGACAATGTCTGAATAGCCCATCAGATAAAAGAAGTGGGATAGGCTAGGAAGGGCCTTAACAGGAAAGATAAGGAGTCTCTCTCTGGGCAGTGGAAAGATTTCTTTCTAGTACTGGGGCCTCTCCCTCTCCACACGGAGCAGATAAAAATTCTCAGAGCCCCAATCATTTTATGGGACTAATCTGGCATGTCAGTTAATTTTATCTGCATGGTATGTGCCTACCATTTCAGCTATACAGTGCTTTAGTTTTAAAACAAATTCTCATTTGGCTTTGCCACCCTCATTCCTCCATTCTCTCTAAATTAGTGGCCCAATTTCCAAAGATGTTGAGCACCTGTAGCTCCCAGTCCATTGGGCTTTTTTAACACCAATTTTAAGACAAACATCAAACAGAACTGGAAAGGGTAGTTAATGAAGGGAGCTGCTAAGTGTCTGGCCAGTCAACATATCAACACTTGATAGAAACTGAAGTTCATGACACACCCCACTATTAACATGGTAGGGAATCAGTGAAAAGTGGCACAGAAAAGCCAAACAGGGCATTCATGCATTCAGTCCCATACCTCAAGAATAAGAGGAGATGAAATCAAAGACAACACATTTACACAGATCAGAAACTACTTTTACCCAGTCTATAATGAACACACTTTCTTTAATATCCTAATACAACTCAGTACCTTTCTCAAGAGGCCACATATGAGCAGAACAGTGTAGCAGTGGTACCCAGCTAGATTAATGACTGCAAGATCCATCAAATCCTCACACTTGAGCAGATTATCAACTATAACTGCACTGTATTCACAATTAAGATACTTTGATGCTTTTACGTCTGCCTCCCATATTGCTATTGTCACAGACAGGACACTTGACAAGAAGAACCATTAGTCCTTTCTGGTTCTGCAAACCCTGTATGTTCTGAAGGCTGACAACCTAACATGTCTCTGAGCCAAGATACCAAAGATGCAAGAGATTAAGCCAATGCAAGCACAGCCATACACATCCAGTTACATCATTCACAACATTCAACAGCAGTCTCCAATGAAAACACAGCATTTGTATCTTATTACTACACCTTCTAGTTTGTGCCCTGCTTTTGTAATTGTTCCCAGCATAACTTGCCTCTTGGGAACGCAGGAATCTGGGTTTGGTTTGATCTGTAGGTAACCCTCAAGTCCTTCTATAGTAGCTGGGAAGGGTTTCAGCGTTCTCCGTAGGGATGTAACTGGAGAGGAGAACAATTCATAGTAAAGTACACTCAGGAAGAGCTACTGCTAACAAGGAGGAGAAACAAATAGGTCAAGTTACCAGCAGAGGCAAGTAAAGAAGAGCATGCTGGTACAATTTTGTTTTCTCTCAGGTCATTAAATAAAATTATATTAAATAGCATAGGGCAAAGAACTGATCCCTGTGGGACCCTACCAGAAATATACCTGCTCAATGATGATTCCCCATTTACAATTACATGTTGAGACCTAACAGTTAACCAGAATTAAATCCATTTAATGTGTGTCACGCTAATTTTTTTATCATTCTAGTTTTTTTAAATCAAAATGGTGTGGGTATCAAGTCAAAATTTACAGAGGTTTAAATATATTATGTCCACACTATTACCTTTATCAACCAAACTTGTAATCCATTGAAAAAGGTAAGTTAGTTTGACAGGCTCTGTTTTACATAACTGCCTGTTAATAAAAAACAGAGTCCTGTGGCACTTTTAAAGACTAACAGATTTATTTATCGC
>ML685907.1:2107902-2160254 GCA_007922175.1 Pelusios castaneus
CCTGTTAACTGGCATTACATTCGCTTCCTTTATTTCTTTACTAATAGAGTCCCATATCAGCCACTCCATTATCATGCCAGAAATCGATATCAGATTGACAGACCAATAATTAACCAAGTCAACCCATTTACCCTTTTTATATATTGATACATGAGCTTTTTTCCAATATTCTGGAAGTTCCCCTGTCTGCCAAGGCTTATTGAGAGGAGGGAAAAAAACCCACCAACATTAAGAGTCCAGCAAGCTCCACAGAGCCCAAGTTTAGCAACATCTGAAAAACTGTAGAATGTTATAAGATCCTTCAGAATGAAAAACATTAGACAAACTAAAACAGCCTCACCTCACTATGAGGGGATAAGCCCTTCAGAAGGAACTAGACCTTAAAACTTGCAGCCACTGCCTAATCTAATTTTAAAGGTAAACGCTCAGTTCACAATATTATAGGTAAAATGAAGTTGCACCTTAGAGCAGCTACCAAAGCAAAGCCTAGTAGCCTAGAGCAGCAAACCACACTTCCATGCAGGAATCAAGGTTTAAGAGTTATTATGCAGGAAACAGTATGATTTAGAAACTGATTTAAATAAAAATCAGATCTATTTTCAATGCCTTAATATTATTATGTTTTCTCCCAAGAAACCTCCTTGTCTTCTTTACTCGAGTACCAAAGGGGTAGTAGCTGTGTTAGTCTATGGCAGAAAAACAGAGTCCTGTGGCACTTTTAAAGACTAACTGATTTATTTAGTCTTTAGAAGTGCCAGAGGACTCTGTTTGTTTTACTTGAGTAGTTACCCATGAGACAAGAAGTAATTTCCTTTACACTTAATTTACAAATCTTTTTTATTTTTCACACTAAAGTTTATATTAGACAATGAGAGGTTAAGCTGTCACACTCATACCAGATGGCTAGTCAATCACATAGGAAGTAAAATACTACCTACACTCTCACAAATATGTGAACACACCCCTCTAGGGCAGGGAAGTAGTATTACCACCAAGTTTTTTAAAAATCAGGAAGTGCACAAAGAAATCATCTTGATTGGGAACTGGATCACTGCAGTCAATGGGAGCTGCAAGTGTTCACCCTGTCTGAAAACTGGGCCCTAGGTGACTTGGTTAGACTGGCCTCAGAAGCAGCTTACAATGACAGCAATAACTTCCCTGGCATGGTGGCACCGAAGGAGACGGATCCCAGGATCAAAGCCTTGAACCCTCCCCTTCAGACCTCAGATCTGGCCCGGGAGCGCCTGACGAGACAGGCCCTGCAGGGACCCAGGGATGACGGGCCGGGTTCAGAACAGGCTCTGGAGATCAGCTCTTTCCCTCTCCCCACACTTGGCGCCAACTCGTGCCCCCGCCGTTACCCCCGGCGGACAGTGCAGAAGCGGCGCGCCAGGGCCCGCAGCTCCCCGGGGACACAAACCCAAAGGTCTGGAGCTG
Source organism: Pelusios castaneus (assembly GCA_007922175.1). Lineage (NCBI taxonomy): Eukaryota > Metazoa > Chordata > Testudines > Pelomedusidae > Pelusios > Pelusios castaneus. The sequence goes on from ML685907.1 coordinate 2,109,340, forward strand.
CGCCCTCCGGCCGGGAAGAGCTCCGGGAGCGATCCCGGCAGCACCAGGCGGAGACCGCGTCCCTCCCTCCAGCCGAGACGGGACAGAGGCTCCGCGGCGGGTCCCGCCTCACTCACTCACCACGGGCGGGGCGGCTGCCTGGGCCTGCGGCGAAATCGCGACGCGCGGGCTCGTCCCTCAGCGCATTCCGGGTCGGCGGGGGCCACGGGTCCGCCTCTGAGCAACGAGCAGAGCCGCGCCAACCCGGGCCAGACAGACAGCGTCCTGCTACCGGCCAGCAACCCCGCAGCAAGCCGCCGCCCCATAGGCTGCCTGGCCCACGTGACACGCGCTCGCGCAGGGCCGGACCCAGAACCCTGTTCGCGGCGCATGCGCAGTCTCTGATCTCCCGCCCTCGGATCGTGGCTCGGGAAGGACTACAGCCGGCCTGAGCACTCAGCAGCCCCACCCGCCTCGGCGCCAGCCACCGGCCCTGGCCGCGCCCTCTCGTTGACAGCTAAAGGGTACCCGGCTGCAGATCCAGACCATGCACCATCGGCACAGGGCGCGGCTCACCTATGCCCGGGGGACTCAGCTCGTTCGGTGCCATGCTGGAGAGAGCGACCCCAGCCTCCCTTCCCTTTACAGGGGACCCGCCGCTACTTTACCGGCTGTCAAAGCCGTCCTGACCCATGGGCCGGAACTGACTGACCGCAGCCACAGAGAGAAGCTGCGCGAACTCATCACCTCCCCCCTTTTTAATTCACTGTCCTATACGAGGCCGTACCTTCATTGCCTTATTATTTCTCCCTCACAGTTCTCCCGAGTGCTGATCAGCATCAGACAGATGCCGTCCATTTGTACAGGGTCCTCCCTGGGTAACGACAGTACCCTGAAGCCAGCACGGACCCAAGGAGGTCCCAGTTACAATCCTCCTATAAGAGACAGAGAGAGGCAGGGAAGCAGCAATACAGCATCGTGTAACTCAGTGGTTTTAACCTTTTTTGGGCTGTGGAACCCCTTAAGGCAACAAATGAATTCACAGAACCCTAAACTTTTTGTTATGATCTCTTGCACAACGAAACCACAAAATATACAATTATACATTGTAAAGTTATAAAGATAAATAATAGAATAATAGTATTGCATAGTAACCTATTGCAAAACAAACTGCTTGAGCCCCACCATCTCCTTCCTTTCAAGTGAGGCACAGCCTCAAACCCACATTACCCCAACCTTGTCCGCTAGTGCCCATATCAGACCCCTTTCCCCATGTTCTCCTCAGTCCCCATCCCCATTCCTAAGCTCCCTGCTGCCAAGACCTCACTCCAGCCCTCCTAACTTCCCACCCCCCAGCTCCCCTGTCTTCACTCCACCCCCCCTTCAACTCCCCAGCCCCCTCTACACCTCCCCAGGCCCCTCTGTCCCTAGCCCCCACTCCAGTCCCCCAAACTCCTCCATCCCTCTCCAGCCACCCTACCCAGTCCTTCCTCCACCCATCCATAGTCCCCTCCACCACTACCCAACCCCCACCCAGGCCCCTTGTCCCCAGGCCCCCTTAACCCCTCCCCCTTACCTTACCCCTGGACAGAAAAGGCCGGGGCCAGCCCCGTGCTCTGCTGCTGCCGTCGTAGCCTCCAGGGGCCACCCAGATCAGGCCACTGCAGCCACTGGCGGCTCCCGGGGCTGGCTGGATCGGGCCGCTGTCGCTGGGCCAGTCGGATCAGGCAGTGGCTGTTGCAGCAGCCCAATCCGACCAGCCCCGGCGGCGGCCTGATCCAGCCGGCCCCAAGACACAGCAGTGGCAGCCCGATCCGGGCAGTCATGGGAGCTGCCAGCAGCAGCCTGATCCGGGCAGCCATGGTGACCTCGGGAGCCGCCAGCAGCTGCAGCGGCCGATCTGGGCAGCCACAGCAGCGCCCCGACCTAGATGGTCCCAGCAACCCCGGGAGCTGCCACTAGGACCCCCAACAGCTCCCCCAATCCCCCCCAACCCTAATTACCTCCTTTAGCCAGCCCACACCTGTATCTGCTGCAGGGTCTTCCCGTTCCCACCCTGCACAGCCCACGTGGCTGGCTGAGCAGGGCGGGAGATTTAAATGACCCTGGCTCCTGACCGGCAGATCTCGCAGAACCCTAAGGTTCTGCCTATGGAACCCTAGGGTTCCATGGAACCCTGGTTGAAAAACACTGATGTAACTCAATCACCACAGAGGTTAATTCAGGAGAGCCAGGAAGTTGGGATGGGTACATAGAAGAGATACACTTTAGGAACTGGAAGGGGGAGGAACATTATTTGGATGTATGGATGCACATAATCCCAACTCTCCATACAAGATGATGTCTACATTAGCAGTTTCCACTCAAGAAATATCTTGGAGCCATTGTAGATAGTTTTCTAAAGAAGTATTTAATGTGCAGCAACAGCCAAAACAGCTAACTGATTGTTAGGAATCATTAGCCAAAGGATAGAATATAAAACAGTAAATAATATGCCACTTTGTTAATCCAGGGCAGGTCCATACCTGGAGAACTGTGGTCACCACATCTCAGAAAAGATACAGAAATAGAAAAGGAACAGAGGGCAACAAAAGATGATTACAGTAGGGAATAGCTTCCATATGAAGAGAGATATAAAAGGCTGTGACTGTTAAGCTTGGAAAAGAGACTAAGGGGGATATGATAGAGATCTATAAAATCATAAACAGTGTAGAGAAAGTGAGTAAGGAAATGTTTTCCTCTCCATCTAACACAAGAATCAGTAGTCACTTAATGGAATTAACAGACAGCATGTTTAAAATGAACAAAAGGAAGTACTTCTCACAATGCCCAGTCAACCTGTGGAACTTCTTGTCAAGGGATGCTATGAAAGCCAAAAGAATAACTTCGCTCAGACAAGAATTAGAAAAGTTGATGGAGGATAGGTCCATCAATGACAGACAAGACAGACAGGGATGCAACCTCATGCTCTAAGCCTCTGACTGGATTTGGATAACTGGCTGTTGACACGATTGCTCTGTACTGTTCATTTCCTCTGAAATACCTGGCACTGGCCACTGTCAGAAGAGAAGATGCTGGGCTAGAAGGAGTATAGTCTCATGCAGTATGGCCGTTCTTAAGTCTTGGTGAACCAGCTTTGGAGCTCCTTTTGTGAGAAGAGCCTTTTCTGTGAACAAGATACCGAAGAGTGATCCTGACCGCCAGGTTAGGACATGCAGGCTTGCACGATTCAAATCTTGATAATGATGTATGCCACACTTGATTCTTCCATTGGCATCTAGTCAATGGGAGAGTTCTCCCATTAACCTAGAGCTGTTTACATTTTGGGCGAGGCTGGTTTAACTAGATGGCTCACTGACAGTTATACCAACGTAATATTGCAGTGTAGACCAGGCCTCAAATTCATTTGGGAGTTGCATTGGATTATCAGTTGAACATGAGCTCTTAGGGTGGCCAAAATGGCAAATGGAAACTTTAGGTACATAAACAGAGGAATCTCCAGTTGGAATAGAGAGAATAATTTATTTCTATATATGGCAGTGTTGCAACCGCTGCTGGAATACTGTGTCCAGTTCAATTATACAGGTGGTAACTTTTCTTTGACTGTCACTGAAATCAGCAGTGAAAGTCAATAATTTGTCACTGGTCACTTTGACACCTATTTTCTCATTGGGGAACCAAAAAGTTGCTGAATCTAGTAACAAAGTAGCTAAGTTGGTCATTGGAGAGGGTTCAGCAAAAAGCAGAATGATTAAAGGATTTGAAAACTTGCCATATAGCGACAGACTCAAGGACTTCACTCTGCATAGCTTAAAAAAAAGACAGTTAACTTGATTACTGCCTATAGGTACCTACATGGGGAATATTTAATAATTAGCTGTTCAGTTGAACAAGATATAATGTGCTCTAATGGCTGGAAGCTAAGCTAGACAAATTTAGACTGAAAATAAGGCACGACACTTTTACTATTGAGTAATTAACTACTGGAACAGTTTACCCAAGGAAAATTCTCAAACATGACAATTTTAAAATCATAGCTGGATACTTTTCTAAAAGATATGCCCTATGAATTATTTCAGGGAAGTTCTATAGCATCTCCTATACAGAATATCAGATTAGGTGGTCACTATGGTCCCCTGTGCCCGTGGAATCTAAGAAAGTCCTCTTTTTATCACCAAATGTGACTTGTCATTCAGCCAATGGACCGGAGCGTTATCAAAATGTTCAAGCAACTGTGCAGAAATTAACTTTTATGTCATTTGCTTATGGCTAGAGAGAATGGAGTGGTAAACTCTATGAGAATAGGGAGCTAGAGGAGAGCTTCTACATGGTTGCTGAAATGTGGAACTCCATTTCAGAAACATCTCTGAAACTGGGCTGTGGAACTAGTTGCCTTACATCAATGCAGACAATTTGCACCCTGAAAAGACAGAAGGTGCTGTGCACGAACGAGAACAAGCCCTAGAAGACATTCCTGGTTGCACTGACTGTGAAGAGAAAGAGAGAGAGAGAGGTCACTGCATGATTGGAAGGTAATCAGACAGACTCAGGATTTCAGACCATTCCAACTAAATTCCTTTTAAACAGCTGTTCAAGAAAGCTAAGAATCACAGAAAAATGATGTTACTGAAGAACAAGTACATACCTTTTCACATTCCGATGTTTTGAATGCATTGGAAAGAGTTTTGCAGTGGTTTAAAGGACAAGAAAAAAAGTCATGAAGTGCAGCTCAAATTTGAAAAGGCTGAGAGATGTGGGAGCAAAGAGATGCAGTTCTCTCAGCTAGTCACTGATTTATTTTTCCAGTAACTTCAAGGACACAACAGTGTATGACCTAGATTGTAAGACTCTAGTAGGCTCATGTTATTTGTTCTGTGTTATTATTGAATGACTAAAATAAATGTCCCACATCTACTGTAATTTTGAGATGTTCAATTACGAACTCCTCAAGCTCCAATTCATTAACAAAATAGGGGTTTAACTATATTGCACTCAATTTGCACTCAAAGAGAGACTGCAGAACTCGAACTTATATGCAAATTTGACTCAGTTGTCTTGGGGTTAAACAGGGACTATGGATTTTTCTCGCATTACAACAAGTGATTTGACCTCCCCCTCCTCTATGTGCTGTTCCCCAGTGTTTTGAATCCTAACACCTAATTTGATTTGCTGTTACAGCCTGACCTGATGCTATGTCATACACTCCCCTGCATTTAATTTCCTCCCACTCTGTAACTTTCCTATCTTCAAAGCGTCTGACGAAGTGGGATTTTCTCCCCCGAAAGCTCACGCGATAAAGAAATCTGTTAGTCTTTAAAAGTGCCACAGGACTCTGTTGTCTTTCTACAATAGATTAACACGGCTACCCCTTTGGAATTTGACTGCACAGTTGTTGGGAGTCTATTTAGAGAAAGAATACTGACTGGTTCCCCCTCCTGCCCCCATTTAGTCCAAATAGCTGTAATCAGTCTACTTAGAAAAATCCACTTGTCCTCAGAAAGAGAATTATATAGCTTCTTCTCAAATGAGGTATGAATCAGGACTCATTCCCTATTTCACAGCATTAACTCATGATTTTTTGCCAGTCAACAAGCTGTTTCCATATTTACTTACCTAAAAATCATAGCTAAGAAGCAACACATCTTGAAGTGCGTCCAGCTCAGTTGATCTGAATTTCCACAGAATGATCCACCTTCTATTGCCCATCTAACTAACGAGATAGCATAACACTTTAATGTACCTCATGCATCATTCAGATTTCTCTCTAGGTCCAGAGATAAAATCATGCAGTCGTCTACAGTGAGATGAAAGTCTCTCCTTCTTGCACATGGAGGGAACAATACAGCCTGACAAGAACTTCTCTGGTGAAAGAGCTTCCCAAGGCAATATTGGAACTTCATAAATGTGCCTTGAAAGTTTATTATAATCATAAAAGTGATGCACAAGCTTCTGCAGTGAGATAAACCAATGCATTTTAAGCCAGTGGTGCTTATGACCCTTTTAGTCACTTACATCCCACAAGCCTCTGCTCCCATAACCATGGTGCTTCAAACATGGCTCAATAGCAATCAGAGCACAGGCATATGGGACTCCTGACGATCCTGTTATGAATGAGCAAGTGGGCAAATGACAATGGAGAACTGCTAATGCCAAATACACAAATTGAGCCCTGATGCTGTAAACTCTTGCTGGCTTTTCTAAGAATGGTTCAGATCACTACATGACAAAGAAGATCACATAGCCCAGGGGTAGGCAACCCCCGGCACGCGTGCCAACAGTGGCACACGAGCCCATTTGGAGCGGCACTCAGCATCCTCTGTGGCGCCTCAGAAATTGCCATTCCTGCCATCAAAAGACACTCCAAGTGGCTTGTTTCAGGGGTGGCTGCAGTGCGGAGGTCCCTGCCATGTCCATGCCCCAGGCATACCATGTAAAGAAGCCGCCCAGAGCGGCTCCTCTCTGTGGTGTGCCACCACCAAAAGGAGTGATTCCAGGTAACTTCTTTCCATGGTGTGCCTGGGAATAGGGGTCCCCAGGCACGCTGCTAAGAGAAGCCGCTCCAGGTGGCTTCTTTCCATGAATGGGTTGTCGGCACCAGCTGAGGGTTGAGGAGGAGGGGCCGGCACAGGGATCGGCAAAGGTTGCCGGCCCCTGTAGCCCCTTCCTATGCTAGAGGAAGGTGGAGAAGGCCATTTGATGTGACAGCAGCCGCCCTCACTGTTCCACTTAGTGTACCAGTAGACTTTGCCTTTTAAAGTTCAGCCAATGGCCAGAATGGTTCCCAGGATGCAGCAAGATTCCTTCATGTGCATTTTGGTTTTGAATGGAGAGAGCATCATTGGATCGTCTACACTTGGTAAATACCATCATCAAAATAACTACTACAAACTTAACTGACTTGAAATGTGTAAAGATGAGCTAGAGGTAGAGCATTTAAATTCCTAGACCCAGCTGAAAGCAGTATTGAATCTAGGCAGGCAGGCATTCCTTTCTCAAACCAAACTCACCAAGAGCTAGGGATTAGACAATCCCTCCACCATAATAAAAATTCCTACTTGTTTTGTATGTTAAACCATCTGCTAATAACACCATCTGTTTTGAAACCATAATCCTTCAAAGCCATGATAGGAAAGTTTTAAAACAAGTTGTTTTTTTTTAATTTGAGTGTGTGAAATGGGTCAGAGATGTAAAACTAGAAAGAAATCCAAGACTTTTAATTAAAAAAAAAACAAAAACCAACCCAAATTCAGCACAAATTTTGGAAAACAGGATGCAGACTATTTAAAACCAAGTTGCTACAGGCAAAAAAAAATATGAATTCTACACAACAGTTATCAGTGCCTGGCTTTCCCCTTTCAAAGGAGGTTACAATGAGTATTGATAAATAACTTTGCTTTATGCTCAGTAGTTATTAGTTTCAAGACCTTTTCATTTGGAGCTTCTACAAAATGATTAATTTTATCTTTCCAGGGAAAGACAAGCAGACAAACATCAGGATTGCTCTCCAGTTGTAATTTATTGAAGGAATTACAAGTGCCAAGCTCCAGCATCCATCTCTTTGTCCTTTGATTTTAGGGTGTAATTGGATAACTATTAATACCAAACTTCTCTCCGACCAGTTGCCTGACATCCAAAACGTGTAAAGAAATAAAGTGATTGACTCCTGAAAAAAGTCAACGAAAGGGGCTTAGAGAACTGATTGGTTGTCACTGTGCTAGAAAACTCCACAATTCTGAGTGGGGACACTTTGTGCTCTCACTGCAGCGATACAGAAGGCAAAAACGAGAGAACGCTTCTCCATAGAGTACAGCATTTCCAATTAACAGCCTGTAGTACTGGGAAACTCTCTCCTCTAGCGCAATATTGGTACTTAATTTTTGTGTGCCTGCAAATTAATTGTAGTAAAAGGTTAAACTGATAACTAATCTGTTGCAGTGAGCTGCTGATCCATTTTTGCCCATCACCATCAGACTAATTTCCCTAAAATGTAAAGAATTTCAAATCAGTAAGTTGGTGGAAATTTAGAGAATTTCTCTAAATTTCACCAACTTCATGATTTGAACATTATTGCAAAGGCCTACCAAAACCAAAGGATATTTCAATTGCAAAGGCAGCAAATTCCTTTCTAGCAGAGGCCTAACAAAAATTGGATTTGCTGAAGACCAACTGAGAGAAAAAATGGAGGCAAAAGTGATCATTTCAAACTCTTCTCTTTCATGGTTTCCTCTGATAGGAAGTGTCAACCTACCCTAACTTGTGCTTCTGAAGCAAGCATATGCAGTGCCAAAAATATACAGTATACACACACTCTGTAGGTGTAGGTACAAACATTTAAAAAGAGAAAAAACGGCAGGAGAATAACTTGAAAGTCTTGGTATTTTTTCTTTCTGCACCTCAGAAACAAGAAGGCGCAAGAGAGTAGCTGGCTTCATTACTGGGTCAGAGTGTCTGGGAGAAATACCAGACCAAGGAATACAGTGGTACTGCTCATCAGATGAGTCGAAGTGGATAGTAAGAAAAATCCCACACATTCTAGAGTGCTTGTTTTTTTCCCTTCATCCATAAAATATGGATTAATAAGAAACTGTCCATGTTTAGAACTAGTGCAGCCTAACATCTGCGTCTTCCAGGCTCCTGAAGGAAACCCATCTTCTAGACATTACACAGAACAATATTAAAGAGGAAAGGCATGGTTCCACAAATGTTTGATTTCCTCTGTATGGCTTCCCCCATCAATGGAAAATGGGAACACATTGTACAGTTTAAATTAGTTTCTTTAGCGAATAGGCCTGTAGGGAAATGTCATGCCTGGTATAAATGTCTGTACAGTATGTGCTGGGAGTGCTGGATGAGCCGGATGTGCAGGCAAGGCAGGGTGCGCTGCATGTGCAGGATAACCCAGTGGAGGGGTGTGGATATGAGGATAGAATCCTGGTGGCAAAGTAGCATGGGTTGGTTGTTGCACTGGGCCTGAAATCACCAGTTGGAGAAGGCTGTGGAAAGAAGAGTCAGACAGATGTAAGTCATTACTCCAACAATACATTGTCCAAACAAGGAGCAGTTTGGCAGGAGGCCTTTTCCACGCCAAAGAGAACCACTAAAAGTCCTCGCCAATGCACAGAAACATTCATGGCCTCAAACACCTGAAAACGCTTTGGAGAGAGGGTGGCAATCATCCAGACTGATGTGTATCGTGCAAGGCATGTGTATTATGCATCATGGTATTTTTCAAAGGAGCATTGTCCATGATGCTTAACAGAGCTAAGTATTGTCAGTAATCCTGTTGAACAGCTGGCTTGTCAAGAAAGAGGGGCTCGCCAAAAGGGCAATGAATACCTGACGAGGCTGCAGGAGGAGGTACTGACTGGCTGGAAAGGGAGTCCGATGAGCCGTCTCTCACCTGGAGGAATGTTACTATGATAAAAGGGCCTAGGAAGGAAGAAGTCCTCAGGTCTTGTACTCCTAAATCTCTATTTTTTAAAAAAAATAAAGGTGCATCTGTCCCTATTACCAAAGCAGCATCTTTGGTCCCAGGCAGAACAGATATTTGGTTATTAATTGTACTGACTGCTCACAAGAGCCACTTAAAAAAGATGCCCCAGGCAGCAGAACTCCTGTTGGGAGGTGCAAGGGCATCCGTGCTGCCTATGGTATGTTGGACCTCTTGTTTCAAAAGGGTACTGTCAAGTTAATAAAACCATTGTTTGCTTACTAATATTTATCACTTGTATGTATTAACACCAGTAACTCAGATTATTAAAAGGATTCATTTTAAAGCAAAATTTGGTTACTTTTGTTTTAGAATTTATGCAATTATTATGTTACATCTGGGAGCCTAGGCAAGAAGTGAACAGAGTAATGATTTCCAATCTCAGATTTTCAAGACCAAAATGACACTGTCTTGGTTGCAAACATTGCAGGGGAATTTTTTAGTTTTCTTTGGTAACTGATTTTTAGAAAGAAAAGTTATGGAAACATTTCTATTTCTTAGTCTTTAAAAGTGCCACAGAACTCTCTGTTTATTTCTATTGGCTTTAGTTTATGTCCAAGTTGTCTTTACATAAGACTAAATTTTGGGCTAAAATATTGGGTCAATGTTTCTTTCCCCGAGAAGTAGCTGGGTTTCTCTTGAACACTAACAGGTCCGTAACTCCAAAGGACCAAGAGTGGTACAAAGGAAGTGAAACACAGAAAAATCAAGTCACAAAAGCAACTATTCCCAAAGTGGGCAGCACTACCAAGAATATCAGATATCGCACATCTTGGAGGAGGGAGTTCTACCTGGCAGCCTCCCTGATCTTCACTTTTAATTTCTGCTGCTATCACCACACTTCAGCACCCTACCGCTGCCCAAGTGACTTGTTAATGTTACTGCATGTTGCAGAAAGCCAGCTGAGCAATCTCAAGAGACACATAAGCCCTTCACACACACACATTTTCTCTCCATGAGACCAAGCAGGCCTACAGTGCAATGTCCTCAAGGAGTGATAAAGACTGACCCCTCAATAATAACAGTGGGGGCCCTTCAGGAATGGGGACAACCAGCTGCGCACACCACTCCTTCAGACCTAGCCTGCTCCAGGATATTAGCTTCCTCAGCACTCTCATCCCTCCTGATGTAGCAGGAGTGCCACCAACCCATTGCTGGGGACAACCACTGAAAAGCCCCAGTCATCTGAGAAAGGCAGGTGCCTTCATACCAACAACTGTGAGCAGTTTCCACATCTAAGTGACATCAGATTTAATCCAAAGTAAATTTATTCCTCATCTGCACTGGACTTTGGGATTTTTGCCAGGGAAAACTGAGAAGGTTATGGAGCACCAAAACAGGCAAATGTTAAAGACAACAGTTTCAACCCCAGGTGCCTAAAGTTAGGCTAAATCCACACTTAAAGATCTGAATAGAAATGGCCTGATTTTCAGACAGAGAAGCCTGTCTTTAGATAGCCAAGTTTTAATATTTTGACTAATATTACAAAGGTAGAAAATAAGTAATGCTTACAACAAGAATAAAACAGTGCAGTTAAGTATGGAGTCTAAGTACAATATGTGGGAATCAGGGATGGCAGATGTACTTTTTAAAACTGCATTTCACTTCCCACATCTTGTTTGTTTAATTGTCTTAATCCAGGCCTTCATCCTGCAGGCTGATCTGTGTGTATGGACCCAGAAGGATGTCACTGATTTTAATGGAGTCCACCTGGCTTGGCGACTTTTAGATTTTAAAGCTAGAAGGAATGATTAGATCATTTAAAATGATCTTCTGTATACCACAGGTCAAACTATCTTGTATGATAGCTGGGAATCATTTAAGAACACCTTACTAGATGCCCCAAGATCCCCAGTCTCACAATTGAGGTTGAAAGCCATGCTGGTTTAAAGGGGACATGACGGCATTTCTAAAAAATCAACAAAAATATCTATAATAAACAGAAGAAAGGGGAACTTGACTGTAATGAACACAGATCAGAAGTTAGAAATTATAGAAAAATGGAAAGGGAAAGACACGAGGAGAAATCTGTGGCCTGCAGAGTAAAATACAATAAGGAGTTTTAAAAAAATATATTAGGAACAAAAAGAATCCTGACAATGGTCGTGGGCCATTATTAGAGGGAAATGGTAGAATTATCAACATAATGTAAAAAAAGGCAGAAATGTTTAATAAATATTTCTGTTCTGTATTGGAGGAAAATTTGATTATAAAATCTCATCATATGGTGAGAACACTCCATTCTACTAGTAGCTCTGCAGGATGTTAAACAGAAACCAGTAAAGTCAGACATTTTAAAATAAACAAGTCCAGTTAACTTGTATCCAAAAATTTTCAAAGAGCATCCTGAGGAGCTTGCTGGACCATTAATGTTGATTTTCAATAAGTCTTGAAGCACTGCAGAAGTTCCAGAGGACTCAAAGAAAGCTAATGTTGTTCCAATTTTTAAAAAGGATAAACAGGATGACCCATGTAATTATAAGTCTGTCACTTGCACCTTGATCTTGGGCAAGATAACAGAGCAGCTGAAACAATATTCAATTAATAAAGAATTGGAACATAATTAATACAAATCAACATGCATTCATGGAAAACAGATCCTGTGAAACCAATTTGGTATCCATTTTTTACGAGATTACAAATTGGGTTCATAAGGGTAACAAAGCTGATCTAATATTTTTTAGACTTCTCCAAGGCATTTGACTTGATATCACACCACATTTTGACTGAAAAAACCTAGACTATAAAATGAATATGGCACATATTAAATTAATTAAAACCTGGTTCACTGATTGGTCTCAAAACACCACTGAGCAGGTGTGCTTCCAGTGGGCCCCCAAATAGATGAGCTCTGGACCCTATGCCACTTAACATTTCTATGAATGGTTTGGAAGGAAACAAAGTCATCCCTGATAAGTCTGCAGATGACCCAAAACCTGGGAGAGTGTTATGTAATGAAGACAGGTCACTGATTCAGCATGATCTGGACCGGTCAGTAAATTGGACACAAATAAAGTATCTGTGCTATACAGCTAAATGTAAATATATACATCTCGGAACAGAAGAATGTAGGCCATACCTACAGGATGGGGGACTCTATCCTGCCACATAGTGACTCTAAAAGAGATTTAGGGTTGTGATGAATAATCCGCTGAACATGAATTCCCAGGGTGACACTGTAGCCAAAAGAGCTAATGCCATCCTGGGATGAATAAAGAGGAGAATCTTCAGTAATACAGAGGGTAATTTACTTCTCTATTCAGCACCGATGCAACCACTACTGGAATGCTGTGTCCAGTTCTGATGCCCACAAATGCAAGAAGGATGTTGATAAACCAGAAAGGGTCCAGAGGAGAATCAGGATGATAAACATGCCTTATAGTGAGAGGCTCCAAGAACTCAATCTAGTCTTACCAAAGAGAAGGTTAATGGGTGACTTGTCACAGTCTATGAGTACCTATATAGGAAACATATTTAATAAAGGGCTCTTCAATGTAGCAGAGAAGTAACACAATTCAATGGCTGGAAGTTGAAGCTAGACAAGTTCAGCTGGAAACAAGGTGTAAAATTTTTCACAGTGAGGTTAATTGAACACTGGAACCATTTACCAAGGGTCACAGTGGATTCTCCAGCCCTAATAATGTTTTAATCCGGATGGGATGTTTTGCTCTAGGGATCGCTTTGGGCAGTTCTCTGGCCTGTGCTATTCAGGATGTCAGACTAGGTGATCATAACAGTATCTTCCAGCCTTAGAATCTATGAACCTATAAATCTGTGAATTTTTACTTAGTTGCCTCCTGTGTTGATCCCCAGAACTTGTGCTTGACTAAAGCATACCGCCCAAAGAGCACACTTACACTATTAGCTCTTCAGGGCAGAGGTCTGCCTCAACACACATCTATGAAATGCCTTGAGATATGCATTCAAATACATACAACTTTAGAAAGGTCCCTTACTTGTTATGTGGTAGCCGGGCGCACATCGTTCTCAAGTCATCTGAAATTCAAGAGGATAGAAAACAAACAGTGTGGATAAAGCAAAACACAAGATATCCCCCCTCTATTCTTCCTTCCTGGGAAGTTTCGGTCAAAGCTCATAAAATATTAGTAGACCCCCAACATTTTATTTTTTTCAGGCATAAGATACTGTAAAGGGAACATTTCTCTACAACTTCTACACCACAAACCATTTCACACATCTGCAGTTGAGCATCCTTTCATTTGCCTTACATTTATGTTAAATGGACAGAAATACAGATCTGTTGCAAGGCAGACAAACCCTAGCATAAAATTCTTGGCAGATTAAACAGACAGAACTTTGGCAACTTTACTAGAGCCAGGGGAGTACCACTTAAATTCATACAAGGGAAAACTGCTCCAGTCATCTCATCTTTAAGATGAAGTGGAGTTAAAAAATAGGAAGCCTGGAGACTGTAGGTCCCATCATGATAAGAATAAAGATAAGAATAAAGACTCAAAGTACCGCCTTAGCAAGTACCAGACTGCTTTAGGCCATGATTTTATACACCCTGTTCACTACTTTAACTACCCACCAAGGAAAGCTGCGCCCAGCTGAGCAGGCTTGGAGGTGAAATGCTCCTCATGAGGTATTTTCAGATGTGCATCGAGACACTCTGGTAAAGGCCTTTGGGGCAATGGCTCTTTTTGGGAACCAAGGCCTGGAAGCCAGTTACCAACCAATTTAACAAGATTACTATATGAAAGAACAAACAATCTGGAGGTCCTTTTAACACCAATTTAAACAAACTCCTCCCATTTTATAGATATAAATGTGCTTGGCAGGTATTTATACTGAATTCCCTTCCTCTTTTAGTACAGCAATCCCCCCACCAAATGGAAGCAGTTAGGAAATGAAGGGACGGCTTTAAAAAATGCTCACTTTTTGGCTTGCTAGATACAAAACAGAAAGAAGATTATTAGAATTGAAAGATTAAAGAAAAACCTGATTTTCAGCAGGTGGTGTGCACTTCCTAACACTGTGTACAGTCAGTGTAACAGGTGCTGAGAGGAGCTGATTCAGGCACAGGTGCCCCAGGACACCAGTCTAGGAAAAAAGGCTGGTCTATGAAGCCCAAGCTTTGGGAGTGGGTGAGAAGCCCTGAGCTGGGGGAGGTTTGTTAGATTTCCGGTGTTTTGTTAATGGATGTTCTGTTACTGAATTATGAAGTTTGCTCTGAGAAAATGGTATGACGTGCTGACACTGTGTTTTGGGTTGAGTCACTTGACCAGCCTAGTCACTCGCTTTTCATTTGTGTGGATCTTTCAGACAACTTTTTTGGGCCACACAAATTGGTAGGGGAACTTCAATACCAGGTACTACACCTGCCCCACTTTTAATGCAGCTTTTAGAAGTTGATAGGATTTTCAGATTGGGTTCCCTTTAATAAATTCACCAAGATTCCTTAACAGACCTCAAAGTTATGAAATAAGTTTACCATCTTGCATAGATAATATTAAAAAGGTATAGGTCAGGGGGAAAAAACCCCAAATCAAACAAATCCTGAAAATGGGTGGGGGGAGGGAACCAGAAATGTAGGCTTTGAAAGTTTCAGATAAAAACACATGTCACGTTTACACCCTATGGTCCCTCATCCTGTTCAGAGAAACCATCGAGGTGAACAAACAGCATGAGCTTTCCTTTTAGACAAGTGAAAGTGTTTGTCCTTCCCCAGAGCTGATTTCCAGAAGGGTGGTTCTGCTAGCGATTGTGTTAGGAGCACACTAGCAGTTCGTTTCGGTTATAAGGACCCCATTCCCAGTCACAAACTGCTTTTTCCTGCTCTGACATGTTGTGATGTAAAAAGGGCTCCCTGGTCCCAGAGACAAATACACCACTGTAAGAGACTTCTTTTAAAAATGCAGAACCATTATACCTGACAAATAGCAAACTGGATTCTACCCTGGCTCGTTAATCAGAACTGTTTACTAACTTCTAATTGCAGCGCAAACCTCTGCCTCCGTTATACCAGAACAGCCCTTTGAAGGTATGGGCAGCATCTTTATGACATGTGATTCATGGGGCCACAAGAACTTGGATCAACTTTCATATTCAGGGTGCGTGAAGGGCTGACAGGTACCAACACACACTTTTAAAGTAGGTAAAGGGCAAATGAGGTGTAAAGCAACTGGGACAAAATTTACACATGCACAGCCTCCCCTTCCCATAAAATGAAAGACTGTTTTAATGAGCCATAAATTCAATCTGTGACACACTTAATTCCCTCCACTCCACCTTCTCCCCCTCCTGACTTGAGAGGGATTAACAGGCCATTTCACCTTGAATGAACCCTTGAAATACATGAGACAAGGTGGGTGAAGTAACTTCTCTTGGTGAGAGACAAAGGCTATGTACACACTACAGACTTGTCCCGCAATAAAGTTGTTGTGGGACAAGCAAGCATTAAAACTATAACGCTTTCCCCTGTCCACACAGAACTACTTGTAACGAAAAGGAGCGTTCACACACTCCTTTGAATTTTCGTTACGAGGAGCAGTGCATGGTGGGCACCTATCCCACCATGCACTGCCACAGCCAACCTTTGGGTTGGCAGAGGGGCTGCTTCCACTCCCCCTTCCCCCACAGGGCTGTAGGGCTGCCCAGGGGGTTCTCTGCAACTGCTCTGCCCTGCTGGAGCCCCACTGGGGGGGGGCTGTTCCCCCCGTACCGGGGCTCAAGCTCGGGAGCCCCCAGCCTGGGCGGCAGCCAGCAGGGCTGAAGCCTCCCATGCTTGGGGGCTCCTGCTCGGGAGCCTCAAGCACAGATGGCTTGAGCTGAGCTGACTGCTGCCCAGGCTTGGGAGCTCCTGCTTGGGAGCCCCCAGCCCCGGTGGCAGCCAGCGGGGCTGAGGACACAGGGGCTTGGGTGCTCCCGCTCAGCAGGAGCTCTGCGAAATTGACAAGTATGACAGCTCCGGTGTCCCAGAGTGGCCTCAATTGACACTCTGGGACATTTCCAGAGGCTGTCAAAAGCGCAAAGTGTACACACTGGCTCTACAGCTGTTTCGCGGTAAACCTAACCACTCTCGTTTAGGTGGTTTACCTGTTGCGCAAGAGGGCTGTTGCCGCGCAACAAGCAGGATTGTAGTGCGTACGCTCACAGCCTTATTGCGCAGTAAAGCTCCTTACCGCGCGATAAGGCCGTAGTGTGTACAAGCCCCAGCTTTCAAGTTTACACAGAGCTCCTCTTCGAATCGTACGAGCTCAAATCGAATCAAAAGCGCTCGAATACCCTAGAACTGACACAGCTACACCACCATTTGGGATGTGTGTTAACTACTAATGTTAAATAATCCGCTCCACCTTGTATTTAGCTGTGCTTCTCGGAGTACCTTTCCCAGACCCAGAGAAAAGCTCTGTAAGACTTGAAAACTTGTGTCTCTCACCAACAAAAGATATGACCTCATCCACCTTGTCTTTCTAACCTTCACTGTCATTTTGCAAAGCAGATTCATAGCCTGACTCCCTCTTTACCCTATTCTATAAAGGAGGAATACACTGTAATTCTTTAATTTAAACCAGTTTAGGAAACAGAATTTAAAAATTCATATAGCTAGACCCACAGTTATCTAGTTATGTAGACCCTACAGCAGGCTACGATCCATCATCTCTGGTGTGTTTTGACATCAACTGTATCATCCAGGCTCCATTTACAGGTCAGAGGAAGGCAAACATACTCCCACGTCAAAAAACAAACCACACACCATCAGCATAGCCTGGCAGTGCTGGTGGAGGGAGTACAAAGAGAAGACTCCCACCCACTCCTCAAAGTAACAATCTTTCTTGGTAGTCAGTAGTACTTATTTCTTTCAATGGTCTCTCTTTTCTTACTCTGGCCTATTATCCTGTCTGAAGCTGTTTGCCACACCCAGCTTGTAGCTCTACAATCTCTTATTTCCAAAGGTTCATAGAATATTTCCACTGTTAATGCATTTATCTATTTATTATCCCTCCCTCAGCCAGGGACAGCCCACCCCCATACCAGAGAAAAGTGATCCCATGCCAGGCTCCTCCCCAGCTGCTTTCAGCAACATACCTCTAGTGCACAGCAATGCGCCTGAAGTCATGGCCACCTGTAGGGCCTGAGCTAATCTGTCTAGAGCCAGTTCAATCTCTTTGGAAGCATTGAGTGGATTGAGTTCATCAGATAGTCTGTTAATTTCCTCAACGAGTGGAACCAAGTGATCAAAGGGCACTACACCCAGCCGGCCATAGAGGTTCTTCTCTGTTAAGTGTCCCTGAAGCATCATGAGAACCTGTAGGACGCTTAGATGCAGTTTGGAATACAGCAAGTGGCAGTCTTTGTCAGCTCCAGCAGCTGAGTCCTTGGCAACTTTATTGGTGAGGTGCCCGTTTGAGAGTGAAGCCTTCTTCTTCCTCTTGTAAGCCAAGGGGGCCTTCACACACCAGCGGATCAGTCCCGTCAGAGGGGTGAGCTCTAAAAATCCTATCGGCAGGTTGGCTGCAATAGGAGTGTTTAAAAAGGTGATGAGTATCAAACGGGGGTCCTCAAAGATCCAGGAGACAATCATCTCAAGCAAGTCCGAAGGGGGGATGAGGTCATCTGAAAACAAAAACAGGAGATTCTGCTCAGCAAGTGCCTGTGCCAGAGAAGGGAACAACAATTTCATTCTTCTCCCACCGGGTTCATCTGCAAGTCTGACTCCAGTCTCTGCTAAAATCCATATTCATGCATCACTCCCTCCCTGCCACAGTTACTGCAGTACTTTTGTCTTCTTCCTAAATCACAGCTTCCTAACCTTCAGAATGCTACAGCCAGAAACTCACTCCAGGAAGTCAAGGCCAAATTACTACCAGCTTTAGTCCCTTCACTGGCTTTATAGCCACGTCTGAACCAAGCTCAAGAGGACCCCTTTATTCCTCACCCTTCGTCAAGACCATCAACATAAGGGCCAATTGTTACATGGATATTTGTCTATTACAAACTGGACTGAGGTTACTGACCACTGCTTCCCCCAGCCCTCCAAAGGCCAGGTGCTGCATCCAGCAGTGTGTCTAGCAAATTTATGGTGCTGAGTGCCATTAAAATGTCAATAGGTAGCTGAAAACACAAACATGCCCATAATCGCTAGTGTGAGTAGCACTATAGCATATGTTTTGAGAGGAGACTGCTGCCTTGCGGCAGTTTACCTGAGGAAAGGTCATAGAGCGCAGTCACCGATGTTATGAACTGGCAGCAAAAGCGAGGACTGGCGTTGAATATTTGTTTCAGTGTCTGAATGGAACCTGGCACCAAACAGCAGTAGTCATCCACTAAGGCGCGGGCTAACCTCACAGAGTAGACTGCAGGTGTTCGCTGAAAGAGATTTGCAATACTGAGTGGTGACAAGTATGAAGAGTTCTGCAGAGCCCAGCCATGGAGAGAGGCAGAGTATTTCACTAAGGGTGTTATGTGAAACTACCAATTGGCTGTTACTAAATCTTTCTGCTAACTTTCAAGTTTTGTTTTATTAATGTAAAATACAAGGATCAAGTGCCTCAGCTTTAGCTTTTGGCTTCACTAGCGTATCAGATCTCAAATGTGAGTTATCCTGCAGAGAAGAAACTATCTTTTACTAATTAGCATCTGGGGGAAAGGAGGGTAACTTCATTAAAATGGATATAAACGTCACTTTGGAACAAGATGGCCATTCTTACCATGACTGTCACATATGACAAACCCATCTGTAAGCCATTTTCTATCTTTAATACAGTAGGCTATAATAATTCTGTGAAAAAAACACCCCAATATTAGAAAGCCACCATCAACTTGAAATCTATCTTCTAGCCTATTTAAAAGGTTTTCCAGGCACTACACCTGCCCAAGTATCTTCTAGCCAAACATGATTTACAAAGTTTTTCAGACACTACCCCTGCCCAAGTCCCCCTGCCAGTTTTTGAGATTTCAACTATTATCCTTCCCTATTTCTTAAAAATGTTTTCTCACTTGCTACTGTATGAAAGAATGATTTGTAAGTTGACTATTTTATTCCCAGATAAAAAATATTTAAGGTGGAGGGTACAAGTCCGTAATTAAAGGGTTGCAAGACTTTCTACAGCTGGCAAAATTTAAAGAGCGTGATATTTCAGCACCACACTTTGCTCTTTGTATGAAAGTGCTCTAATTTTATGAACTAAGTACAGCTATGTCCTCTTTCCGCTGCTGTCCATGTACTCAACCACAGTGCCTCACCTAATACACCCTGATGTTGCAGACCACCCTAGCTCAGAGGAAGGAAGTGGCATGCTCCCACAGATTCCTGGAGGTCATCAGGAGCACTGCTCCCTTGGCTAAGATGCTCAGGAAAATGGGTGAGTGGGAGGCGTATGAAAAATATGGGGGCTGTTCAGCAGGACAGCACTGTCCCTGCAATGTCTTTTAACCACAAAGTTTTTAAGTAAACAAAAGTTTCCATTTTAAGTGATCTGAAGGTGACAGTGCCTACTGAGCCACCCCCTCAACGTCCCCTGCCACCACTTCCTGTTTCTGCAGCCTTCATGAGACCTATATGGAGAAACACCTATACTACAGACCTTAGGAAAGTGTGTGTAGAAGGAGGGGTGGCTAAGATTCCCTTCTGCTGCCCTTCTCCACTCTATCCATTCCTCAAGTATGCAGAACAGCCTGCTTCTGCCCACCTCCTGAAGGATGCAGGAATGAAAGCTCACTTCTGTGTAATCTAGGAGGTCTATCAGGGTGGGGCTCCCCTAAAGTAGACATTAAGAGATCGACAGGAGCAGGGACATGGGAGTTCCAGAGGCTTAGAGAGCTGCAAAATTATTTCCTGTACGGATCTCAATAATCCTATGGTGCATTGCCCGATCAAATCTCTTAAGTGCCATGGAAGTCTGCAAGTGAAGAGACAATGGGTGTTGCGCAGCAGGTATGAGTTCTGTGAACTGAATTTTAGAGCCCATCTCTCAGTCACAATCCTACATTGCCTTGATCACTAGAGAGCCCCTTTTCTTCAGTTCGCCTACTTGTACAACATGTTCACTCTGTCAACGCTTGGGGAATGTTCAATCCATGCATCAGCTTTACCTGCAGCCATGATGCAGCACATTCCAGAACGGGAACTCTGCACACAGCTACCGCCATGGAAACCAATTTTCCTAGCAAGGCCATCCTGCCATCATCTGCCTTATTTCCTTGAGGGCTGAAGAGGGCTGAGAAAATGATCTGCCGGACTGAATCCTTGGTTTGCTCTTGAAAATAACTGCACATGATCTCAAGGAGCTGAAGCTCTTGAAGTGAATTCAGCCTCTAAAAAATAGTCAGAAAATAAGAGAGTAAATCCTAATGTGGCATGTCCAGAAACAGAAGGAAGCATTATGAGAATATGCCTCTTCCTCCCTTCCCCATCACACTTAATCTACTGTTCCTGGGCAAGCCTGGCCATGCTGCTCCATGAAGCTGCCTATAGAACAGGGTACATATACTGACCAGCTCTTTAAGACCCTGTACATTCCTTTGCTGAAAGATCAGACATAAATTTTGGAGTCTGAGGGCTTCTGAGCAGCAGCAGAAATTCTACCATCCCAGATTTCATAGCTTATCATGTGTAGCCTGCCTTATCATTTTTCAGTTCTTGCATCCTCCCTGGTACAACGTGCACATGCTTGGTTCTGAGACAAACATTACATTTGCTTATTAACCTAGAAAGATTATTGATCATATTTGCAGGGTCCTTTCATGTATTATTTGCACGCAGCTATTGTTGTCAAGGCAAAGGATAAAGTCAGGAGAGGGTCCCTAAAGAAGAACTACAGAAACTATCCCAAAAATACAGAAGATCTAAATTTAACACTTTTTCCTGGTTTTCCCAGTGTATCTTATCTTCCTAGACTTTACCAGCCAAGTCAAATGCAGTGTTTTTGCTCATAGGCCCTGCTACCTACTTTAGGCTGAGAGTTGCGCTCTTTGGGAACCTGAAATATGAACTCTTCCAGCAACTCAACTGGGCCTTTCTCCACAAGGGGCAAAGGTGCATTTTGGAGCTGACTGCTGAAGTAGATGTCCAAATGATATAGCACTTCTTTGGCAGCACTGAGGGCATCCCGGCGGAGAAGGGAATGGCGAATGTCACTCATTGTTCTCCTTCAAGAGAAGAGACAAAAAAAAGAGCGATGAGTAAATCCCAATATCATCATCAACAGTAGTAACTGTCTCAGTTCTTCTGCCTCAAGAAAATCAGTGGCTTCTGCTTTTTATGTGGCAGTTCTCTATTTGCCTTTAGGAACTCTTGAGCAGGAACAGCCAGGACTTAAGATTGCAGCAGGTCTTTCACCCTTCCCCAAAAAGCCCCTGTTCGTGATCTTCTTTGGCCCACACCTCACACTGATTTTATTTAAGCAAACAAATAAAGCCAAGAAACACAAAAGTGTTTCTTATATTGAAAGTATTTATGGCACTGGCTCTTAAACATGCTTCAGACTTTTGAGAAAATAGTGAGCAACCCCCGAAGGATGTGGAATGAACTGCTGTGTTGCTGACACAAAGAAGGATCATAGCACAGAGATAGTGATGTGTGTCTTGAATAGTCAAACAATTTGCAAGAATGGAATGAGAGAAAACCCTTCATCTCAAATGTAAGCTTGGGCAACACAAGAATGTCATCCTAGGTGTATCTGCAGCACTGGTTCCATTTGAAACACCTAGCAGTCTGAGTGGAAGAATACTAGGGCCAGTGGCTCCAGAGCTTCTGCCACTGAAAGGGTACCCACACTGCTGGGAAGTGAAATGTACCTACTCCTTGCATTTCACTATAAAAAGTTCTAAACAGCTACAGTGAAACTGATTAGTCCTGTTAAGGTCAGGCTGGGTAGATCAGCAAACCTCCCAGAAGCCAGCCAGGTGCTGGAGCAGAGGCGGCTTTTGAGGTAGGCGAAGCAGGTGCCCACCTAGGGCCCCAACCAGTAAGGGGCCCCTTCATGAACTCCAAAAGCCGTGTCTGCCTCCCGCCCTGCAGGATATGTGGCGGGGAGCTAGGGCCAGTGATGAGGCAGTATTGGAGTCCCTGGCAGGGTGCCGTGGCTGCAGGGGGCCAGCTGTGGGAAGCTGGGGTTGGGGGGGTTCCAAGCCCCAGGCCAGGTGCCGGGGCTGGGGGGCAGCTGTGGGAAGCAAGGGCCATGGGGAGGGCTGGGGTTCCCAATGGAGAGCTGGGGCTGCAAGGGGGTTTCAGGGCCACTGGTGGAGAGCCTGTAGGGGGCCCTACCATGGGCCTTTGCCTAGGGCCCCAAATAGCCTAAGGCCACCTTTGTGCTGGAGCCCTGTTTGCAGTTTCCAGATGACATCAGAGTGCCAGCTCCACACAGCTCATTAGGCAACTGCAAGGGCTGGGACCTCACTGGTAAATGAAAGTTCAGACACTTCAGAAAATGCTGGCTTAGCCCCCCACCAGTCAGAGCCAACTGCGTTAACAACCTGGTAATGCTTCCATACCACCCCCGCCCCAGGCCGGGTCTCTACTGGATGCCAACCAGGCACAGCTGCCTCTCTCCAGCTGTGGTTACTAGGGGGCTATGGCCAGAAAGAGCCACATTGTGCAATTACAGGCCAAAGTCAGGGTGTGTGATGCTCGCATGTGCCAGGAGAACAGGCACAAAATATGCTGCTTCTCCCATTCAGGTCCCCCCCAGCCACCCCAAATCTCCTCCCCCGGGTCCCCCCAGCTTCCCCAAATCCCCTCCCTCAGATTCCCCCCAGCCTCCTGTCTCCCAGGTCCCCCCAGCTTCTCCAAATCCCCTCCCCCATGTAACCCCAGCCTCCCCTCACCCCAGATCCCCCCAGCCTCCCCTCACTCCATGTTCCCCCAGCTTCCCCAAATCCCCTCCCCCAGCTAACCCCAGCCCCCCCTCCACCAGGTGCCCCTTGCCCCCAATCCCCTCCCCCTACTCGCCACCCCCGCACCAGGGAAGCCACGAGGCCGCCCCACACACCCCGGCCCCCGCGGGGCTGTAGGTCTGGGCCCGGGGCCTAGCTGGGCGCGCCCCGCTCCCGGCCGCACCTCCTGCGGGGCCCGCTCAGGCGGGCATGCCCGAGTGACCTCCGCGGCAGGGCCGGGCTGAGGCGCGGGGAAGCGGCGACCGACCCGCGGCCCAGGGCGGCGCAAGGCGGGCGAGCGGCACGGTGGCCCGGCCCGGCCAAAAAGGGGGACGAGCCAGCCGGCCCTGGGGTGGGAGCGGCTATGCGCCCACAGCGCCACCTGCCGGCCGCGCCGCGCTGGACGCCCGAGAGGGCGGGGCTAGGCGAGGAGTTTGTGGGGCAGGGCAGGGACGTAGAAGGGGGGGATTGATGCCCATGGAGAGTGGAAGTGGTGCCTATGTAGTCACTTTCCGGGCAGCTGGGCGCTGCAGCTATAATGTGGGGAGGATGGGACACACGGGGGTGGACAGAGACTGCTTTTTATTTCCCCTGTTCTGGGTTTGCAGTAGGAAGGGTTGGTGTCCCTTGTGTGTGGCACACACAGGGAGGGAGCAGTAGGGCATGTGTTGTTGTCCTCCCACCCTGGGCACTGCAGTGCCATGTTCCTTGCTGACTCTTACAGGCATCAGAGCCAGTTGCAGACAGCAACTGAGGTACCATTTACAGGGTCTGCTCTTTTACATTGCACCCTGAAAGTGGTCTTGGCTAAACCCCCCTGGGACTATCACTCATGCAGGGACTTCCTTCAGTAGCACAGGGCAGAGCTCGCCCCTGCCAGCATAAGGGCATATCAGAGGTGTGGCTGGAGAAATGTAGCAAGATGGTTAATCTCAGATGCTAGACTGGCCCTTCAGAGCAATTGCCGTCCAGCCTAAATCATAG
Source organism: Pelusios castaneus (assembly GCA_007922175.1). Classification (NCBI taxonomy): domain Eukaryota; kingdom Metazoa; phylum Chordata; order Testudines; family Pelomedusidae; genus Pelusios; species Pelusios castaneus. The sequence continues at coordinate 2,133,632 of ML685907.1, forward strand.
AAGCCTGTGGAGCTACCTTTTCTTATGCTGGGGTCTGAACTGGGCCCCATCCAACCCCAGCATCCAGAGGCACCAAAAGTGGCATGGAACCTTCAGTGCAGAGTTGGCACTTGAGAATTTAGTCCAGGCAGGATACAACAGCCAGCCTTAGTACTCAGCTTGCACCTCTTCTGGAAGGGGACTGGCTATTACATTTTTGCACACTACCTAGCCCAGTGGGTGTGATCACACTACAAATAAATAACATTTTAATGAGAGCACTGAGTTTACTGTACCGAATCATAGAATAATAGGGATGGAAGGGACCTCATGAGGTCATCTAGTCCAACCCCCTGCTAAAAAGCAGGACCACTCCCACTAAATCACCCCAGCCAGGGTTTTGTCTAACCGGGCCTTAAAAATCTCCAAAGATGGAGATTCTACCACCTCCCTAGGTAACCCATTCCAATGCTTCACCACCCTCCTAGTGAGAAAGTTTTTCCTAATATCCAACCTTGACCTCCCCACCTGTAATTTGAAACCATTGCTCCTTGTTCTGTCCTCTGTTACCCTCGAGAACGGCCTAGCTCCCTCCTCTTTGGAGCAACCCTTCAAGTAGTTGAAGGTTGCTATCAAGTCTCCCCTCAGTCTTCTCTTCTGTAGACTAAATAAGCCTAGTTCCTTCAGTCTCTCCTCATAAGTCATGTGCCCCAGCCCCCTAATCATTTCTGTTGCCCTCCGCTGGACTCTTTCTAATTTGTCCACATCCTTTCCATAGTGGGGAGCCCAAAACTGGACACAGAATTCCAGATGCGGCCTCACCCGTGTCGAATAGAGGGGAATTATCACATCCCTCGATCTGCTGGCAATACTCCTACTGATGCAGCCTAATATGCCATTGGCCTTTTTGGCAACACGAGCACACTGTTGACTCATATTCATCTTCCCGTCCACCATAACCCCCAGGTCCTTTTCTACAGCGCTGCTACTTAGCCGATCAGTCCCCAGCCTATAGCAGTGCATAGGATTTTTCCGTCCTAAGTGCAGGACTTTGCACTTGTCTTTGTTGAACCTCATGAGGTTTCTTTTGGCCCAGTGTTCCAAGTTGTCCAAGTCTCCCTGGATCCTGTCCCTGCCCTCCAGAGTATCTACCATTCCCCCCAGCTTAGTGTCATCCGCGAACTTACTAAGCATGCAGTCTATTCCATCATCAAGATCATTAATGAAGATGTTGAATAGAACCGGCCCCAGGACTGACCCTTGGGGCACTCCACTTGTTAACAGTTGCCAACTAGACATCGAACCATTGATTCCTACCCGCTGAGCCCGTTGATCTAGCCAGTTTTCTATCCACCTTATGGTCCACCCGTCCAACCCATATTCCCTTAACTTGCTGACGAGAATGCTGTGGGAAACCATATCAAAAGCCTTGCTAAAGTCGAGGTATACCACGTCAATGGCTCTTCCCGCATCCACAAATCCAGTCATCTCATCATAGAAGGAAATCAGGTTGGTCAGGCACGATTTGCCCTTGGTGAATCCATGTTGACTGTTCCTGATCACTCTATTTTCCTCCAAGTGTTTCAGGATGGATTCTTTGAGGACCTGCTCCATGATTTTCCCAGGGATTGAGGTGAGGCTGACCGGTCTATAGTTCCCCGGATCCTCCTTTTTCCCTTTCTTGAAGATAGGTACTATATTTGCCTTTTTCCAATCCTCTGGGACCTCCCCCGTTCACCACGAGTTCTCAAAGATAATGGCCAGTGGCTCTGCAATCACTTCAGCCAACTCCCTCAGCACCCTCAGATGCAGTTCATCCGGCCCCATGGACTTGTGCACATCCAACTTCTTTAAGTAGTCCCTAACCTGACTTTCCATTACCAAGGGCCGCTCTTCTCTCCATTCCGCGTTACCCCGTGTAGTAGCCTGGGAGCTGGCCCTCTCTGTGAAGACTGAAGTAAAAAAAGCATTGAGTACTTCAGCCTTTTCCGCATCATCCACCACGAGGATACCTGCCCCATTGAGTAAGGGACCTACACCACCCCTGATCCTTTTCTTGTTGCTGACATACTTATAGAACCCCTTTCTGTTATATTTCACATCTCTTGCTAGCTGCAACTCCAATTGTCCTTTGGCCTTTCTGATTTTATCCCTGCAGTCCCGAGCAATATCTTTATACGCCTCCCTTGTCATCTGTCCAAGCTTCCACTTCTTGTAAGCTTCCCTTTTATGTTTCAGCTCACTGCAGAGTTCCTTGCTAATTCACGCTGGTCGCTGTCCACATTCGCTGTTCTTTATGCACATCGGAATGTTATCTTCCTGTGCCTTTAACAGGGTTTCTTTAAAATACAGCCAGCTGTCTTGGACACCTTTCCCCTTCAGATCAGCCTCCCAAGGGATCCTGCCCATCAGCTCCCTAAGGGATCCAAAATCTGCTTTTCTGAAGTCCAGGGTGTGTGTTCTGCTTCTTTCCTTCCTTCCATTGATCAGGATCCTGAACTCTACTATCTCATGGTCGCTGCTGCCCAGGTTGCCATTTACTTCTACTTCCCCAATCAATTCTTCTTTGTTTGTGAGCAATAGGTCTAGAGATGCAAGGCCCCTATTTGGTTTCTCCAGCATTTGTACTAGGAAGCTGACCTCAATATTCTCCAAAAACTTCCTGGATTACCTGTGCACTGCTGTATTACCTTCCCAGCAGATGTCAGGATAGTTGAAATCACCCATAAGAACCAGGGCCTGTGATCTGGAAACTTCTGTTAGTTGTCCATAGAATGCCTCATCCACCTCCTCCTTCTGGTCTGGCGGTCTGTAGCAGACACCCACCACGACATCCCCCTTGTTGCATTCTCCTCTAAACTTAATCCACAGACTTTCAACCGACTTGTTTCCACTTTCACAGTGGAGCTCCGAGCAGTCATACAGCTCTTTTACATATAGCGCTTTTCCTCCCCCCCTTCTTCCCTGCCTGATGTTTTTTGCTGTTAGTTAATAAGCAAAGGACACTCAAATCTGCCTCAATCATCACTGAGATACTCCCAGCTGTTACACGGGGGGCCCGTAGACATGTTCTCCAGGAGCTGCTCATACAGTTTTCATCTTTTTGAAAGTGTAAATGAAACAGTGTGCCACCTGAAAGAACAACCATTTAATTAAACAGAGAAAGCACTCCATGCCCATACGTGACCTCCAGAAAGCCAGACAGGGCAGTTAGTCTGAGCCCAGAAACAAGGACATAAAACTCCCACCTACAAACCCTGACAGCTTTCAAATCCCATGGCCACTTCTTGTTCTCCATGTTATTGAATCAGGATGAACTCTTAACCAAAAGTGTCTTCTGCTTATTGCTTTTTGGCCTCTAATAAGCTCTTCTTAAAGCACTTAGAAAAATACAAATGAAATTTGAAAGGTCTATCTTTTTCCACCCAGTTAACTTTTCTTATAATTTTCCTCAGTTTGGGGAAATTAGCCCTCTTGAACCATGAAGTATGGTTGGGACTGGCCTTTATTTCCCCATATTGAATGTAATTTAGTCATAATGAGGTCCAAAATCATTACTGTGTGCTGGAAACTCCTCCTCGGTTGACGCAGGCTGGATTTGAATCAGTAACATAGGCATGAAAGACATCTAATTATGATCATGGCCCTTTGCACTTTACAACAACCTGGCCCTCACACAGCAACACAGTCCCCAGCTTCCTTTTCCACAGGGAAAGGCAGGATGGAAGTTTTGTGATGGGATTTAAAAAATGGAAGCTTACAGTATATAACCTGAAAGGGAATACTGCACTCAGGACAGCAGCCTTTGTTACTTATGCAATGCAGCTCATTCCATGCTACACCCACATTTTCCAAGTGCTGCAGTATCCTTGGACTTCAGAGCTAACATTCCTTGGCAATGAATGGAGCCATTCATAGGCCGCTATCACAACCCAGCATCCTATTTTACATTCTCCTTTCAAGGTAGGTGAAAGGAAGGTGAACAGTGAGCAAAGGAATCAAGAGCCAGATGGCATTTTCTAGGTCTGGCCTAGGTTGTCATTGAGGAGGGTGGGGGCCTTGTTGCAGCAGAAGCCCCTGACTCAGTCAGAATTCTAGCCATGGAAGTGGGAAAGAGCATCTTTCCTTCTGTTGCAAAGAGCAGCTATGCCACCTCCTGCCACATGCTCAGTGGCTCTACTCTGCTGCCAGTCCCCACATGCCCTTTGGAGAAACGTGCCAGCTGCTGTTCAAGGATGAAAGGTCTTGGCAGATAAAGGGATGTAAATAAAAGCAGCTGCTCCAGTCAGAGTGGTGCTCACAGTGACAAAGGAGAGGCACGGTGTGACAGGGCGGAGAAGCAGGAGTGGAGCTGTGTGGGGAAAAAACCTAGCTGGCTTCAAACTGATACATTTATGGAAGGGATGATGTGATGGGACCACTTAGATTATTGGTAAATGACTGATCTTTGACTACTTGTAGTGGATACACCAAGGGCCTGAGATGGGACAATGTGGGGGGCCTCCCTCTGCCCTGCTGGCACTGGGGGGGTGTGGCAGGCTGGCTCAGAGGCTTGGCTCTGTGCTCCCGCTCTGCCCCTGAGCCAGCCGGTTCGCCACTGGGGGCAGGGCGGGCCAGCTGCATCTTGGCTGGTTGGTTCCTGGAGGTGGCGGGGCCGACTGGAGCGTGCAGTATGGCCTCCGACATTGCCTTTGGGCCACACCAGAAGCCATCCCATGCACGCTGGACCCGCCACCCCCAGGAGCTGACCAGCCAGGATGTGGCCAGCCTCTGGCCCCCGTGTTGGCCCACCTGCGCCAGGGCCGTCCCTAAATGGGGGCAGGGCCCAGGGCCAATTGGCCCATACAGGGTTCCTGGCCCCCACACAGCCTCGCCCAGAGGGAGGGGCAGGGCCAGGCATGCCAGCCCAAGAAGCTGGGCCCCTTGCACCTGCCCCTCCCCTGGACTAGCTGTTTTGCTGCTGGGAGTGGTGCAGGCTGGCCCACAGGCCAGGCTCTGCTTCCCCACCCCACCCCTGGGACTGCTTGCTCTGCCCTGGGGGTGAGAGCCCGCCTATACCCCCCTCCGCTGCTTTCAGCTTGCCGCTCAAGGCAGTGGGGAGCAGGCAGCTGCAGCATGGCAGTGAGGAGGCAGCAGTGCGGGCTCCGCACTGGGAGTGGGGCAGCACAGGGCCCACATAACCACGGGGCTCAGGGCGATCACCCCGTTTGCCCCCCCCAGATGGCAGGGGAGCCACTGGTGGGGGAGGCCCAGGGGCCCTGCAGCCCCTGATCCTCCTCTGGTTAGATAGGATGGGTTCTGAGTTATTATAGAGAATTCTTTCTTGGGTGTCTGGCTGGTGAGTCTTATCCATGTGCTCAGGGTTTAACTGATTGCCATAATTTAGGATTGGGAAGGAATTTCCTCCAGGGCTGATTGGCAAAGGCTCTGGGGTTTATTTGCCTTCCTCTGTAGCATGGGGCATGCCTCACTTGCTGGTGGATTCTCTATACCTTAAAGTCTTTAAACCATGATTTGAAGACTTCAATAACTCAGTCATAGGTTAAAGGTTTGTTACAGGAGTTGGGGAGAGGTTCTGTGGCCTGCATTGTGCAGGAGGTCAGACTAGATGATCACATTGGTCCCTTCTGACAATAGAGTCCATGAGAAGCAGTGTGCAATGGCATACCATGGGCCTTCAGTGCCTGGAGGCCAAGTTTGCATTAGCATCCCCCGAGGCCTCAAGTGCCCCACCCCACACACAAAGGACAGGAAGGGTTTCTGGCTCCCATCAGACAGCACCGCTGCCCCCCAGTTGCCCTGGAAAGGAGGGGGTGTGTGCTTGTACCTGCAGGGGAGGGACACACCACTTACCTCCTCCTGCATGGGGAACTATCTGGTACTCATTTCAGGCTCTGCCACATTCTCCCCTTCCCTCCCCCCCCCACCAAACTTACCCACCATGTGGCAACTGCCTCTCCCGCTCCAGTCCCACACTGGATGCCAGCTTGGGTGGGGTGGCCTCACCCCCTGGCGGTTGGGGGGGAGGGGGGAAGAAGGGTTTGAGTTTCTCTCTGCAACCACAAGGGATAGAGAGTCACTTACCTTTTTTTTTTACAATGTTGAAATACTCGTGTATCACCTGAATCCAGAAGCTGGGGCTTTAAGGAAAACATCAAATAGTAGGAGACTCATGATAAAAGTCACAAGAGTTGGCAAGAGAGCCAGTTACCACCCAGCTCCTTCTAAGCAAGCCCATTTATTCTGAAGGTGAAAGCATTCAGACAATAAAAGAACCAACAAGCATGTTAATAAGCTTATCAGAGCTCACCCTCACCTCTGGCAGGGGAGCTGTCCTTCAACACTCCCCCTCCCCAGAGGTTTCTGTGCTCACAAGTTCAGAATAGCTGTTAGCACAAGAACCTCTATGACTCCAATAGTCACGTCCTTATACAATTTGGGTGTTAGACCTGGTCTCATAACACAGGTAGCAGACAGAGATCTCCCTCCTGAGGGTGAAACTTCAGAGAGGTGGGTCTGCAGGTGTACGTTTGCATTCCCCTCCTCCCACATATTTCCCAAGAAACCCCCTCAGCTTTCAAAGTTCACATTGCTTCAACTAGTCCATTGAAGGTCATAACATTTCCCAGGGCTGACATTAGTCACATTTCCCTCCCCACAGACAAGCCCACAATAACAAATAAATATTTTCCATGTTAATACCATGAACTCCTAAAATATTAAACTTAATTCAGGAAGGTTTGTCCAGGATATTGCAGAGAGGGCATCACCGTTGTAGGAAGGCAGGTGCATTGTTCTGTCTAAGGAAAGATCTCCCTAGTTCACCTCTGTGAATGAGGCCTAAGCACCACTGACAGGTGCAAGTGGGACTAAAGTGGCACATTCCAGCCTCAAGCTGTTCCCCTGAAGAAGGGTCAAAGTCACCATGATGGTTAGCGATAGACTTACCATCACAGTTATGATAGTGGCAAGTGTTCGGTACGTCAGGGGCTGTCCAGTTCCCAACAATTGCAGGGCAGAGCCAAGGAGTAAACCTGAAGTCAGGAGTAGCAGAGGTGCTCATAGTCAGATTCCAAGCCAGGGCTGATACCATAGGTCAGCATCTGAGTCAAGAGGTGAAATCCAAATCAAACTGAGGGCAAAACAGCCAGATGCTTGATTTATATAGGGCAAGGAGCCAATCAGGTGCCAGGAGGCTGCTGTCTGTCAGACCCTTGAGGTGGAACTTCCCATGGTCTGTCTCCACAGTGGGGTCATGGGAAATGGTGCATAAGTTAGTTACAGCTAACCACGGGGTGGCAGCCTGGTCATATTAGCTAATTAGCAGTTCTGTAGGTGTGGGTTCTAGACTCATAGCCACATACAGATGCTGCTTTTACCTTCCTACAGGCCAGATAAAATTATTTTATTGAAAAGTTTTAGGATCCAAAAAGGCTTTCTGAACAAAATGAAAATATGCCCAGAAAATTCTGCAACCAACACAGGCAGTCATGAACATTTTTTCTTCTTTGGAAATTCTTCATAGAAAAGCCCTATTTTTTTTCCCAGTCAGCCCTGCCAAGCACCCAGAACTCCTATTGTCTAGGAGGTCTGCCTTTGCTTTAGTGCTTTCCCCAGAGTATGTTTCCTTTAATTATTTTTGTATGGAATAAATTCTTCCCTTTGACATCATCTCAGTGTTGTTATTGGTGAGCGTCTTTTCCTAGAGTTTCACTGGCCCTCAGGGCGGGAGATATCATTATCAACGCTGATAGAAAGAGCTATTTTTTCACTGACCAAACCTTTGCTTTCCTGAAAATGACCATATGGAGCCTATACCAGGCCTTGAGCAAAAAGTTAATGGAATACCCCTTTGGCAAAGTCAGGACTCCACAAACTTTCATAAATAGGGGTCAGAGGAACTTCTGCTCTCCGTAGAGCATAAGGAGCAACAGAAAAAGGTAAGTTGCACTTTAATTTACTTATTACAGATGTAGGCTTCAACTGTTCCAAATCATTTTCTGGAGATCAGATTTTTCTCCACCTGACAGCATGTAGGGCCAGAACCTCAGCTGGGGTAAACCCACCAATTGAGGAGATATCTTTTCTCTGTTTTATAGTGTCTCCCTATAGGCCCTGACCCTGACCTCCTTAGTTCAGAGGCAGTTTTGTACTTAAAAGTTAGGTTGACATAGCTCCAGCACCGGGGAGGGGGTGAAATTCACACCCCTGAGTGCTGGAGCTATGATGACTTAATCTCCAGTGTAGACGTGGCTAGGTCAACAGAAGAATGGTTCCATGCACCTAGCTACCGCTGCTCAGAAAGGCAGCTTACCTACAGTGATGGAAAAACCCCTTCCGTGGCTGTAGGATGTATCTCCGCTCTAGTGGCACAGCTGCAGAGTCAGAGCTGTATAGTGCAGATCTGATCTGAATAAAGAGGATAGGGAATGATACGCAGGAATCCTCCTGTGTTTACAGACACCTTGCGGGATATCCTAGCCCCATTGAAGTCAATGGCAAAATTCCCCATGATTCCATGGAGCCAGGATTTCGCCCTTTATGTGTACAAGCCTGGTGTACTGGATAGTGTCTTAGGTCACAACTCAATGGGCCAGCACAACAGTGGTGCCCTTCTACTGAAGATACAACACAATTGCCCTCACACATCTGGGATACTCTGAGGATAGACGAGTGCACGAGGGGGGAGCTCTCTTACAGTGGTGTCAAAAGCAATGAGCGTGCGAGATATTATAACTCCACCTTGCTCTGCTATCTGTGCAGGGAGAAGTGACAGTGCTGATGTAGGCAGCTGAGGGACATGGCTGGGTTTCCAGTCACAGACTGGAGCAGGCACCTCAGGATTGGGTCCATGCATTTGCCTGGGGAGGATGCTCAGGGAATGGCTCTGTGTTAATCTAGTGGTGCAGATGAACTGAGAACACCATAGGAGTCTGAGCAGCCCCAGGGCCAGCCTCCACTCCTCCCCCGTGCCCTGGCTCCAAACCAGCAAGCCTTTCTCTTGGCCAGGGCGCCATTGGGAAGGGGAAGCCAGGGATTCTCAAGAGTGAACTCTGAGGAAAGGGTGCCTCAGGGGCTGCTTTCACGTTCATTGATAAAATTGCTACATGGCGCCAACAGATGCAGGAGGACAGAGGGTAGGCCGAGGGCTCAGAGTTCCAGGACACTGCAGTTCTCTGTGGTGAGCTGTGGCCTGTACCAAAGGCTATGTCTACACTGGCAAGTTAGTTCGAATTAAGGAGGCTTAATTCGAACTAACTAAAGCCATGGCTACACTAGGCTTTAGGTAGTTCGAATTAAGGGCTTCCTTAATTCAAACTAATAAGTTCGAATAGGGCTTTAGAAGTAAGGCTTTAATTCGAACTAATTAGTTCGAGTTAGCCAATGTGGCCATGTTAATTTGAACTAATTTCTTAGTTCGAACTAACTGGCCATTGAAATTAATGGTGATTGCTAATTCAAACAAAGCAAGTGCCATGAATGGCACTTGCTTAGTTCGAACTAACTTTTTCTAGTTCGAATTAAGTTAATTCAAACTAACTAAAATTAATTTGAATTAATTAGTTCAAACTAACTAATTCGAACTAATTTTAGCAAGTGTAGATGTAGCCAAAGAGGTGGGCTGGACTTGTCCTTCAATGGGAGCCCAAGGAGGCAGGGTTACGCACTTGGCCCTGGCGATGGCATGACTAGTTAGGTGGGAAGCAGAGGGCCGGAGTAGCAGAAGCTGGATCAGAAGGTGCTACCCCCCAGACAACTGCTGTAGAGGGGTTTTGCCCCTCGTTCTCCTGGGGCAAGACCAGCATTGCTGGTGGTGTTCGCCTTGTGTGATCCTTGCTCTCAGGGTCACAAAGACTGGGACTGGAAGCAGCAGTGGCCTGTGCAGAGGGCAGCTCCACCTGCCATCTCTCTGTGGGCTGGACTCAGTCCAGTCCTAATGTCTCTGATCTTCACCTGCAGGAGATCTGTGTGTGTGTGTGTGCGTGTGTGTGTGTGTGAGAGAGAGAGAGAGAGAGAGAGAGAGAGAGGGAGGGCTGCTGCTGCTGCCCAGCTGAGAGGGGGCATCTGAAGTGGTCGTGGAATGGGTCTGAATGTTTAGCGATGCTCTTGAGAGCAGAGAGGCCACGTGGAGTTGAGTTGAATAGCGGAGAATTAGTAGACCAAACCAGACCAAGCAGATTGGCATATGTGCACAACAGCTGGTCTGGCAGCAGTGTTTGATTTGAGAGGGGAGATGACAGAAATTTGTGCTGCCATGCCTTACATGGTACAAGTTGCAGAGTGTCCGGAATCACAGAGCTCTGTGGAATTGCAGAGAAAACAGCTCAGAGTAAGGGCAATGCTAAATGGACCCAAGACAGGGCTGTGATCTAACCATGTTCCCTGATGTCACCAACGTCCTTGGGCGAGTCCAGGATGTCCCAGGACATGCAGGGCTCAGGTGTCACCTCTTGGTCCACATGTGCTGTGTCTCTAGGGCTAGAGCCGATCACAAATTCTTCATCCAACTTTTTTCCATGGAAAAGGCTGTTTCAACCAAAATGACCACCTGCATGCACATGTTTCTGGGACTGGCTGAAAACCCTTTCTGTTTAGAAGGTTTTATTTGAAACAACGCCACTCACCAACTGCCACCACAAAATATTCATCCAATATTTCAGACAAAAGGAAAAAAACAGTAATATCCTTTGCATGGTTTGCCAAATCTTTTGTCGGCCACCTCAGCTTACTTAGACCCAAGTCCTGCTCTCAGGTATGGATGTATAAACCCACCCCTCTCCCCCAATCTCATGGGCTTCACTCAGTGGAGTGCCTCCAGATTTACAACAGTGTGAGAACCTGCCAGCACAATTTGGCCCTTGCTCTTTGGATCACAGTGCAACCCCTTACAGACAAAGATCCTGAACAGGAGCACCATGGGCTCAATGCCATTGGAAATGTTGAAGGTAGTGACTGTCCGCAGAACCCTTGATAACAGGTTGTTGTTGGTTAGTGTCTGGAGAGAGCTGGCAAGAGGGAAATCAAAGCATGTGGGAGCAGAGAACCGTAGGGAGAAGGGGATGTAGTTGCATTCCTCATCTGCGTCCAGGTGAAGCCAACAGGAGCAGTGCTGTTGGCTCCAGTGAAATCAGGCCCAGCCCCTAAGGGATGAGCAGGCTGCCCCTGTCTCTGCCTTTCTCTGGTGCTGAGGGACTGGAGGCAGGCAAGGCACAGTCTTTGCCATTCGAGGTTCCTCCTGTAACTAACCTCCCAGCTCATCCTTTGGGACTCTGCTTCCCTTCCTGCCTAGGATGGGGGCCATGAGGTGGACGCTGGCCTTGCTGTCCCTGGTGTACCTGCTGCAGACCACCGCTGCCCTGAGAATCAGCGCCTTCAACATCAAGAGCTTTGGAGACAGCAAGATGTCCAATGAGACCATCGCCGGCGTCATCAGGGATGTGAGTGCTGGGTAGGGAAGGGCCACAGCTCAGGAGTTTGCAGGAGCAGGGAAGTGCCCAGGACTCCACAAATCAGCTGGCCCAGGGGTGTTTGCTGTCGGTCAGGAGAGGGTGCTGTCGCCTGGGCCGAGGACAATGACGTAGAATGAGAGGGTGGCAAGGGAGGGCCAAGTGCTGGGTTGTTTCTCAGTTTAGATTTCTCTCTAGCTCTCTCTAATCACTTCAGATTCCACAATGTTTTCAGAGCTAGGCAGAGGATGACGCTGGCAGGCATTCCCCATGGCAGGGAAACTCTTCCTATGCTCTGTGTGATCTCTGCTGGGTTTGTCTCTGCTCCACTGGGATCCTGCCAGTTGGTTTCGAACCACGCTGGGACAGCTAAAGAATGAAAGCTGCCATTTACATCCTAGGGACTTTTGTTTCCCCATCTCAGCACTGCACCAGAAGAGAAGTATCTTTCCAGCTTAGCTGGGGTGGGGTGAAGCTGGTGGGTGAAGGGAGTTGTTGGCTCCAGGGCACCCCTCTTCTGGGGTCTCGCTGCAGCCTTTGATTTTGCTGAATATTCTCAGCATTTGTGCTCCCCTAAGGAAATCTGCAGAGAAAGGCGAGTGGTGCTAGACACTGCACTGGCAGCCCGCGCCCGGCTCAGTTTCACAGTGCTGAGCTTCGTGTCTCCCCAGATTGTGCTGATGTATGACGTGGCTTTGATTCAGGAGGTCCGTGACTCCGATCTGAGTGCTGTCAGGAAACTGATGAACCAGCTCAACAGGTGCCTTCAAAACCAGGATGGGGGAGGAAGCTGGGGAGAAGCCTACGCCATTGTTGTGGGCTGCAGAGTTTTAGAGCGGATATAAACAAGGCCCCTTCATGTGCAGCACCCAGCCATCCACACAGGGACAGGTTCTGACAATGTAAGTGCTGGAGCTGCATCTCTGAGTGGTTTAGGTGTAACCGATCAGCGAGTCCCCCATGGGCCACCAGAGCTTTTCCCCACAGAAAGGCACGCATGTGAGAAGGGGCCCAGGGCACCATTCACACAGAGTGAGCACGACGTGGGAGGGCTGCAGTGCATTAGGTGGCACAAAGAGGACTCCCTGAGGACATCAGCAAGGGGCAGACACGGAGCATGGCGTGGCTAGAAGTGAGTGGACTCCCTGGACGGCAGCTTTCCCCTGTGATCTTCAAGTTTACACCACTGACTCCAATGCTGCCCGGCCTGCCAGCTGGCCATAGTGCCCAGGGTAGATTTTTGCCTACTATGCCCCTTCTGTCATGTGCCAGGGCTTCCCAGAGGCAGCCAACTTTCCTGCCTTGTCCCCACTTTGCTGGAGTGATTGGCCTCACCGGGGAGGAGCAGTGCACGAGAGGCGAGATGTGACACGCATGTGACACGCATGTGCAATGTGCTGACAAGCTGAGGCTTCCAATGGCTTGGGTGAAAGAAGAGGAAATGGGGGGTGAAGACCACAAGACCCCCTCCCTCCCATTCCAATGGTGACTTACACAAATATACTGGCAAGCCAGACACAAACAGTGGGGCTCGGGCTTCCCAGCTCTGCCCCTGTCCAACCATTTACACCAGTGCAAAGTGACTCCGAACACTGATTCTGATCTCAGATACCCCCGTGTAAATCAGGGTTCCACTCCACTGCAGCCAGTGGAAGCCACCCAGTGTGAAACTGGTGGGAGGTCAGAATTGGGCCCTACCGTGTTCACAATAGGAAAGTGGAGTGGGGATGAATTGGAGACCCACTTGTCATAGGGCAGGGAGAGCTGGAAAGGGCTTGGGAAGTGCAGAGAGACCAAGCCGATATACACTCAGGCCAGGGGTTCCAGGACCCAAGCGCGGTCTGAGTCTGCTGATGGTGGAATCAGATCTGTCATGGACAGGGTCACAGGCACTTGGCACGTCTCTGGATGAGGCATCTCCCCAAGACTTCTTCCACTTGGCTTCCCAAGAACTCAGTACAGATTATGGTTGCCACCTTTTCAATTGCTGCTGGCAACTGGACCTCCCAATAGCCCCACCCTCTTCCCCATTTCTTCCCCAGGCTCCGCCCTATCCTATCACTCACTCCTCCCCGCCCTTGTCACTCCCTGAGTGCCTCAAGAAGTTTGGAATTGGCCCAGGATGAGCAGGGGACCTAATCCCTGTACAGCACCATGCACCATCCACACGACTTGCTCTTTTACATCCAGCTCACATGCCAGGCTTAGTTTATCCATGATTATCTTGTCCACTGTCAGCGGTTCCTGGGAGGGTCCCCCTGATCTCAGCTAGCACAGGCATTCTGGTTCCTGCCTGCTGATCCGTTTATCTCCCTAATCCCATCTCCCAAGAAATGAGGCCACCCTGACGTCCAATTACTCACTTCAAAAGCCAGCCTACATATTGAAAGAATGGTGCTCCAAAGACGCCACCAGCTGAGCCTGGCTCCCTGGTACAGGCCAACAAGGTGTCTGCATGCAGGGAGATGTTTCAGCCACAAGGCAGGCAGGGTAACCGCTTAGCCGGCTGGGTAATGGCTGGAGGTGGGAGGGAGTGCAGGAGTGGGGAGATGTGCTGGATGTGCCCACGGCCCTCCCTGCTCCAGCATAGGCCTTACAACTGGGTCCTTCACTGCATCCGCTCTAGGGCATTGCTGCAGCCGTACAGCTATGTGGTCAGCGAGCCCCTGGGTCGGGGCTCCTACAAGGAGCAGTACCTCTTCATCTACAGGTAAGGACCCAGCAAAGACAAGGAACTAGTGCCAATGCAGGGCGGGGAGAGGCTCTGGACAGGGATGGGTGATGGAGCCCTGTCCGGGCAGAACCAGGCTGGCACCTGTTTGGAAGGTACAGATTGCTTTGGATAAGTAAGGCCTTAACGTGCCTGCTGTGTCCACACTCTGCCCACTCCACTGGGGGATTGGAGCAACAGGCCGGGGAACCTCTGCTAACTCAGCAGGTGTTTTCTCCTCGGGTGAGATCCAGGGCATCCCTCACTCTCTTGCACCCCCTGCCCAGCCACCACTGCTTTCTGCATGCCCTGGGGCTCAGCACCAAGGGGAACCACCTCACTGTGTGGTCGGTCCATCTCCTCCTGGCAGGACGGGGATGGTGTCAGTGGTGGACAATTACCAATATAAAGACGGCTGTGAGCCCTGTGGGAATGACACCTTCAGCCGGGAGCCCTTCATCGTGAAATTCTCTTCCCCTCACACAGGTAAGCTGGGCCCAAAGGTGTCTTCAAGCACTTGCTCATCAGTCCATCCTCCAGCTGGGTAGAGTCCCCATGTTGTAAGACACATTGACTCTTCCTTCCAGGGAACATTCTTGGGGAGATTTGGGAATGGTGCTTCAGCTCAGAGAGAGGCCTAGGGCATGGAGCGGGAGCTGCCTGGGGAGTTGAGTGATATGTGGGCAACCTGATCTAGTGGTCAGAGCAGGTGTCAGGCCCACTTTGTTACCAAGAGGTCAATATCTGAGACAGGCCAGAGGACAAGGTCCAAGGTCTGGTGTCAGGCTGGGCCAGGTTACCAGGAGCTTGTTAGCAGGGAGCAGAGCAGGTCTAGCAGGGGAAGCCATCTGAGCAAGAAGATTCCAGCTGCGCTGGGCGGATATGGAAGCTGGGAACCGGTGATGGCCCCCAGTGTTCTCCCCATGGGAGCCCAGGACTCTGCTTCTCTGCCAGATTCCGCTCCTCTTCTGAGGTCACTTTGTGAGTTGGTGGCTGTTAAGTTGGTGCTCACTGGTGCCTGGGCACCCTGTGGGCCACAGCTGAAGACCTGTAGTTCCTGATGGGTGTGGGTCTGGATGCTGGCTTGGGGAGTGAGTGCCTGGAGATGAGCTTTGCTGTGGGCTGATTGTGGACACTAAACCTGAACACTGACTCTTGTCTGGAGGGGTGAGGGGGGGCATTTGCATCCTTGGTGCAGCTCGGGGGTCACTTAGGTTCATCAGGTTGTAAGTGCATCTGACCCTCCTCCAGCCTGGCATCCCATTGCTCCTGGGGGTTTGATTTGGTCACAGGGCCCAGTGAAGGGAAGGATGGCTGTACACTGATGTATAGACACCCCCCCCACAGCAGCTCTTCTGTACACATGGGGCCTGATTTTTTCAGAGCAGCCAGTGGAGAAGCATCAGGGATCAAGCAACGACACCCCTGGCCAGCTGTAGCCCAGCCCAGAGGAGTCTCTGGCACATGCTCAGGTGCTCTGTGACTTCCTTTGTGGGTTGCTGCTGCTTCGGCACAAAGTTAACCACAAGCACCGTTGTGGATGATCCTGATCCCAGAGGCAGCACTGGCCCAGGAGGGCAGGGCCCGGGTGCAGAAAGTCCAAGAGATGCCGTGGCACCAACTGGAGCTGTTAGCACTGTGGTACCAGCCAAGAGAGTGACAGAGAGAGTGGTGGGAGACCCATCCTGCCTGTTTCTGTCTGGGTGGGAAGTGTCCACACAGAGAGCATGGGCCTGTGAACCCCAGCGTGGAGCAGTCACTGATGTGTGTGAGAGAGGGTGGGGGTGTGTGTGATGGCTTGTGTGTGTATGTATGAGATAGCTGCATGTGGCTTGTCTCTGGCAGAGGTGCAGGAGTTCGTGCTGGTGCCCCTGCACACACCCCCCAGTGAGGCTGTGGCTGAGATCAACGCCCTCTATGATGTCTACTTAGATGTCACCCGCAAGTGGAAGACTGACGTAAGCTGCTGCAACCAGCTGCAAAGCTGGCGCCGTCTGAATGAACACACCGGTGTTCCCCTCCCACATACACCCCACCCCACTTCTCTCATCTGAGACTGCCAGGATGAGACATCGTCCCAGCTTGGCTGTTCCTCGTGCTGATCCCCACTTCTGGCATGGAGCCCCCCAAGCTGCTCCATCCTCATGTGCCAGTGCAGGTGCCCAGGAATGCCCCGGGGCAGGAGTCAGACCTGTGCATGCCTCCTACTGGGGCTGGGCATAGATCACCAGCAGACTTTGCTGGAGAAGCAACTTCCCCTTCATCCATACCTGCCTGCTGAATGGGCCAAACACAGCAAGGTCCATCTGCATGGAGTCCTTCAGCCCTTGTAGGTCTGTAGCCTCAGCACCCCAGCCCTTCCTAGCACATAACCCCACTGGGACCTGGCCTTCCCCATGGCTGCGGTCTGCTTAGCCCCAGCTCCACTGGCGCAGACAGCCCAGGGATGGGGAGATGCCAGGAGGTGTGGAAGCTGCTGCCGGTAAAGCAGCCAGTGGAAGCTGCAGCTGGTGGCCCAGTGTCACCGTGATGCCAGGACTGCACACTGCACCTGAGTTCTGGGAAAGCCTCATGCCCCCGGCCTCAGGGAATATGACCTCCAGGTGCAGAGTGTCAGAAAGGCGAGAGGGAGTGACGGAGCCCAGGTCTACCCTTGCACCAAGCCAACCATAGCCAAGGACGGAGCTGTTAGCCAGCCAGGTGCCAGCCCAGGCTCCAGAGAAGCTGCTGTGGGTGCAGGGCCTAGCACAGCTGGGCACCCCTCGCTCATGTGGCACTTCCTTGGCAGAATATCCTCTTCCTGGGAGACTTCAATGCTGACTGCGACTATGTCAGGCCACAGGACTGGCCATCCATCCGCCTGCGCACCAGTCCTGCCTTCCAGTGGCTCATCCCGGACAGCGCAGACAGCACCGTGTCATCAAACACTGACTGCGCCTATGACCGGTGAGGGGAGTGGACATTGTTGACCAGCCCAGCCCCAGCCCCAGCCCCAGCCCCAGCCCCAGCCCCAGCCCCAGCCCCAGCCCCAGCCATGCTTCTCAGTCACAGCGGCTCCACTTGGGAGTGGATGAGCTCAGAGGCGGGTGAGAGAGATGCTGGAGTGAGGGGGCAGCACAATCAGGGGTGCTGGCCCCCCACTGACAGTAGCTTTCTTATCAGTCTCATTGTATATCCAGACATGACAACCTGCTCCCGGTGCTTGTCTATTCAGAGCCAGCTTTTCCCCCAAGCCAGAGGGGGTGACTTGGGTCCTCGCTGACTACACAGTAGTGCCATATCATGGCTGTTTCATGGATCACAGGCCAGTTCTGACAGTCACCATGTGGAAACATCCCCATTGCCTGTGCTTGGAAGCCTGGGCGGAGAGCTCCCAGTGTGCAGGACTCCCCGTCAGCCTGGGGGTACTGGGGAACCTGGCACTGCTGTGCCCATGCTGTGTCCTCCCATGATTTTTCAGTACCCCTGGCTGCCAGATGATTAGAGATAGCCCAGCCTGGCCAGTGCCAGCCCCGGGGACAGCAAATAATGGGGAGAGAACGCAAAGGGACATGGAGAGGCTGTCAGGTGGGCTGGCCTGCCTCTGGCAAAGGCCCCAGAGTGATTGTAGCCCAGGCAGGAAGCCCTTTAACCCTGATTGCCCGGCGCTGGGCTATCAGGTGTGGCCCTGAAGCCCAGCCACCCCAGAAGTGCAGCATTTAACACTAGCCCCTCATGGCACGTCACAGGATCGTGGTGTGTGGCTCGGAGCTGCGGCGCAGCACAGTGGCTGGATCTGCCACCGTCAACAACTTCCAGGAGGTATTCAACCTGAGTCGCGAGGATGTAAGTGAAGCAGACAAGCTACCTGTGTTCTCGGTGCTTCAGGCGGCAGCGAATTGCTGGCCTGGGGACTACCACCGTGGCAGCTGGGCCCGGGACCAAGGCCAGAAATAGCATTTCTGCTGGTGTCTCCTCAGTACCGAGCTTCGTGGGGTGGCTCTCGGAGCTCAAGGCTAGTCCAGCTCCACCAATCTACAGCCTTCCCTACACACAGATCTGGTCCTGTTGTAACTGTGTGGTTGTGGTGCAGGCAGTGATACCAGTATAAAGGAGCTGTGTAGCGGATCCCTCTTCCCTGGTGGGATCAGCTATCCTGGGCAGTGCCCCCCACATGGTGGGGAAAAGGATGCACTTTACTTGAGTCTGGAGGCTCTGGGGGTCTGGCCCTGGCTGCAACCCCATAGGGGCCCATATTACAAGTTTGTACTGGGCCTGAAAAAAATGATGCTTGGGCCCTGATCCTGGGGTACACACCTTGATACCAGTCTAAGTCCATCCATACTGGGGGGGCAAAAGTGGTACCATTTGTGTGTAGACAAGCCCAGAGAGCCTATGGAGCTGACTCTCCATTGTCCTGCCCCTTGCAAATGAAGGCAGGGCAGGAAGATCTGGAGGGCAGCCAGACATCCAGGCAGTGGTTAAAGTGGGAACGCCACTTCTGGGCTCCACAAATTTCATTCCTATGGATTTCTATGGGAAGGGGCCCGGAGATTAGGAAGATTCCAGGGCCCATCAAATTATACTTAACCACTGCATCCAGGCAGTGTTTCGCAGGGGTCGAGCTGCACAGAAACATTCAGCCCCCTCCAGGAGGCGGTCATGGGGGACTAAGCTTGTGTTTTGCATGCATTAACGAGGACAAGCTCATGGTCCAGTGGCTAGCACGCAGGAAGGGGCATTGAGAAGTCCTTGTGTGGCTGTCTAGAGTTGTGTGAGACAGCTGTAATAGACTCCAGCCGAGCAGGCTGGAGCACTTTACGCACCTTTTGCCCTGGTGTGAATGACTCCACAAGGTGGAGGGCGGGAGAAGGTAAAACCTCCGATTTGAATTGTGTGGCCAGTTCCCATCACCTCTCTGGGCCTCAGTTTCCTCTAACGTGCTGTAAGCTTGATGGAGGGGCCAGGGGAGCCCATCATCATTCTTGTGTTCTCCTCGTATTTGGCGCTGCTGGCCTCAGTGGGTGAGTGCAGACAGGGTTGTCTACCTTTCCCCCAGTTTGCGCCCACAGTCCTGATGGAAATGCCCCATGGGAGTTCCTTTAAAACCACATAGACCCCGAGGGCTCTCTCCTCCCCAAGGCAGGGAGCTAATGGGACCCCTGCATTTGATAATGAGTCACCTTTTATAGGAGATCTCAGAACATGTGTTAATTGACTCCCCCCTGGCAGCGCCCTGGGACAGGGAAGGTCAGCATTATTCCTATTGCACAGATGGGGAAACTGAGGCACAAAGGGATTGGGTGATTTGTCTAAGGCCATGCAATGAGTCTGTATCAGGGCGGAGCAGCTCCTAGGCCCATGCTCTGTTCATTATTCTGCCTCCTGCCGCACCCCAGGAGTTGCCGGGATCCATGTGAGAACAACAGCAACAGCAGCAGGTCAGGTACAAGCTGTATCTGCCTGCAGAACTCTGTGATTTCTCTTCTCTGCATCCAGGCCTTGGCCGTCAGTGACCATTTTCCTGTGGAAGTGACCCTGAAGGCTCGCTGACACTCACCCGCTCCAGCCTTGCTCCCATCCATGGCTAAGTCAGGACTCTCAGCAAAAGCAACCTCGACCACACTCGGCTTCCCTTTGGCTGCTGGTGATTCAGTGCCAGCACCTTCAAACAAGCTCCCAAGGCTGCATTTCAGTGTCTATGAAAATTCAAGCCAAATCCCCATCCTTCTGGCGTCTGCCTGCACCTCCTGATAGAGTCTCATGGTTGGTCATAAACCTGCCTCGCTAGGTGCTGCATCTAACAAGCCATCAGCATCACCAACTGGGTCACTGGCTGACAGGCACATCCATGGTGTGCCATTGGGGGATCATTTCACGTCATGTAGTTAGCAAGCTTTGAAATCTTTGGTGTTGGGGCATCCTGGAGTATTATGCTGGGCAACAGGATGGGGGGAGCTGATTTTGTGGCAAATGGGTACGAGCAATTAATGAATTAGGTGCAGTTGTATAAGTGCTTGATGATCAGCTAGAAGCCAACACTTGTGACTTTAATATGCTGAGTCTCGTTTTTCATAAAGCCCCAGCTCTTGGAGTTATGTAATTAAGGCGACGCGCAGCTTTCATTAAAAGAGTGAGGTTCCAGCCTTCAGGACTGCAGAGAAAAGCTGGGAGATGTGACTCATTCCTCAGTACTCAAACACCACCAGGCTAATAAACAGAACCCATCATTGATTGTTTTTTATATCTCACCATTTTTAAGCCAGTCTCATGATTTTGCAGACAGGGTTGTCTACCTGTCCCCCAGTTTGCGCCCACAGTCCTGATGGAAATGCCCCATGGGAGTTCCTTTAAAACCACATAGACCCCGAGGGCTCTCTCCTCCCCAGGGCAGGGAGCTAACGGGACCCCTGCATTTGATAATGAGTCACCTTTTATAGGAGGAGCTCAGAATATGTGTTAATTGACTGGCTCCTGAATTCTGAATATTTAACACAGAACATAAAAGCAGCCACATTGGGTCAAACTGATGGTCCAGCTAGCTATGTATCCTGTCTTCCATCAATGGCTGGTGCCAGATGCTTCAGAGGGAATGAAAAAAACAGGGCAATTATCGAGTGATCCATCCTGTTGTCCAGTCCCAACATCCGGGAGTCAGAGGTTTAGGGACACGCAGAGCAATGGATCTGTCCTCTGTGAATGCTGTGAATGTGATTATTCTCATAACTGGCTGTCAGCTTGAAGTCATTCTCTGCAGGACAATGTTCACCCTGCGTCATGGTGTACCGTATACCCCTAGATCAGTTTAGCAGTGCCCTGAATGAATAAAACCAACTTCCATCTAGGACTAGGCCATGTGAGCAAGGGGTGCCTAGAGTCGCAGAGTCTTCTGGGTGCTGGGGGAGCTGGTGTGCATTGGTGTGTGTGTTTGAGAGAGAGAGATCACAACCTGCTAGGATTTTACTACCATGTTACAAAATGTGTTGTTATTTTAGACAGAAGCAGCCTTTGGCTATTGGGGGCCCCAGGTGAAGGGGCATTGAGGGGCCCCCCATAGGTCCCCATGGCTCCCCCTCTGTGGCCCCAGCTCCCTGCCTCCGGCCCCCCTCCGTTGGCCATGCTCCCACCCTCTGCCAGCCTCAGCTCCCCACCGCCAGTTCCAGCCCCAGGGGCCAGCTCCTCCTCCTGCTGCCAAACAAGGCAGATGCAGCTTTTGGGATAGGTGAAACAGGCGATGGGGTCCCTTACTGCTTGGGGTCCTAGGCGTGCGCCTGCTTCACCTACCCCAAAAGCCGCCTCTGATTTTAGACCAAATTGAACCACGACTAATCAATCTTCTAATTTGTTAAATAAGGCACCAAAATTTCCCACTTAGCCAGGATGGGCAGGGATGCAGCCTCATGGTTTGAATATCCCACCCTGGCCTCTGACTGCTGGAAGCCGGGAGTGAACAATACGGATGGATCACTCAGTGCCTGCGTCTACACTGGTTAATTAAGTTGACTTAAACTTGCTTAAGTCAACTTAATTTGCCCTGCATCTACACTGCAGTTTCTTTAAGTCAACTTAAGCAGCTTGCTTAAGTCGACTTAAGGAAACTAAAGTCGACTTAATTAAAATTAAGTCGACTTTCTAACACCACCTTCCTAATCGATCAAAGGCTTAAGTCGACTCTCTCTCAGCCGGTGTAGATGTGGGGTAGATGTGGGGTAGCAAGGGCATGGGTCCCTTCTCGCCGGGACCACTCAGGTCCCGGCAAGAGAGGACCGCGGGTTTGCTTCATTCTCCCCAGGACCCGCGCTCCAGCTGATCAGCAGCTGGAGCGGGGACCCTGGAGAGAAGGAAGCCCCACGCTCCCCACACTCCCTCCTAGCCGGGACCATGCGGTCCCAATGAGGAAAGAGAGCTGGAGACCTGCGCTCCAGCTGCTCAGCAGCGGGCAGCTAGAGCGGGGATCCCAGCAAGAAGGGACCCCAGGGCTCCCTTCTCACTGGGACCACTCATGTCCTGGTGAGAAGGAAGCCCCGCGGTCCCTTGTCCCTGGGACCTGTGCTCCAGCTGCGGCAGCTGGAGCGCGGGACTCGGGGACAAGCGAGCCCCAGGGTCCCGACCAGGAGGGAGCACAGGAGACCGCGCTCCCTCCTGGCCGCGACCGCTCGGTTGGGCCAGGAGGAAGCCCGGGGCTCCCTTGGCCAGTGCCGCGCTCCAGCTGTCTCTCTAGACAGCTGGAGTGTGGCGGCAACCACGCCGTGCTCCAGCTGTCCCTTTAAACAGCTGGAGCGCGGCGGCACCCCTGCCAGCTCCAGCTGTCCCTTTAAACAGCTGGAGCCGGCAGGGGCCCGCGCAGGGCTCCAGCTGTCTCTTCCCTGGAGCGAACAAGTCGACTTAAGAGTCCAGTGTGGACTCTCTAAGTCGACTTAATAAGGTCAACTTAAAGTCGACTTATTAAAGTCGACCTTTTAAAAGTTGACCGTAATTCCCTAGTGTAGACATAGCCAGTGATTGATTGCCTGCTCTGCTCATTCCCTCTGAAGCACCCGGCATTGGCCACTGTGGGAAGCCAGGATACTGGGCTAGATGGACCTTTGGGCTGACCTGCTCTGGCCGTTCTTATATTCACTTCATACCTTGTGACAGGAAAAATGGGAAAAACTCTGGTTATTTCTTCTCTGCTATGTTACCATGACCTTTGATGCTGCAGAATGAGTTTCCTGCTCATTTCCCTTAGCCCACTAGGTGGGAGTGGAGAGTGTTTGCATCTGGAGAACACAGGCCCATAGTCAGAGCTCAAACGTAATTTTTTTGGAACAAGTATGATCCTATAGCTCACGGACTCACTCCCACAAACAGGGTGGTAATGGGCCTCCCAGGGCCTCTGGGCCCCTGCCAAGTGTACCCTTCCCCCTCACCCTCACACAATGCCCTGCACATAACCTTGGTATCACGTTGTGTCAGAGACACCAGTATCCAGGGTTTGATATTCACGGTTCCTCTTTACATCACAGAACCAGCTCAAGCCCCAGACAGGCTTCTGGGAAAACTAACCTCCAACCCCAGGCTCCTAATGAGGCAACACTTTCCTGCTCGCAAGGACGGTCTGCATGCAACAAAGACAATGCTCGTTACCAGGAGAGGGAACACTGCATTCATTTGGGAAAACTCTGCAACAAAGAGTCCAAAGTGGGAAACAGTAAGTCACCTCCTAACCCAGAGTATCCGGGAGGATGTCTCTTTTTTCTACCTTGCCGTGTGAGAATTGGACAGATGAATAGCCCCTTAACACAGCACTCCCCTTTTCCTTTACAGTGACACACATTCATTGATTGTCCGAGGTCGGTGTAGTCCCAGAATTCAGGGAAACGTGTGGTCACCAGCCCCGCCCACCCTGATGGGACGGTCAACTAATGCTCTACTGCGCATTGCAGCTGTTGCTCACCGTGGTCTCAGCTACCACTTGCCATTTGCAACTGGCCCCCGTCACATTAAGTTTCCAGCACTTAGCCCAGTTCTTAGTGATTTCACTGGGTAGTGGGTGTCTGTTTCTGCTCAGTGATTGCTTGAGGTGAAATCACGGATGAGTGGGTCTAGGAGGCTGGCGTGACACTTGCTGTGATAGGTAGCACTGAGGCTGCAGCAGCAAAGACTCTATTCACTCACATCAGCTTGATCTTTAAACTCTGGAGAGAGAAGATCAACCCATACCTCAGCTCCCTGCACAAATCCCCCCACCAGATAAGAGGATCTGCCTTCCCCCCCCCCAAGTGTGTGTCACTTGCATTTAGCATCACAACCCCCTTTATTATAGGGTGACCCCCCTCAATCAGGCCAGGCTACACACAGTTCTGTTGCCTCTCACTCACACAATCAGGGTGACAACATGTCACCGCAGCTGTATTCAGGCTAGAGGCAATTTAAACCAAAAGAGCTGAAACTGGTCATGATGCAAAGGGGACCTGTCTGCTGATCACCTAGGCAGAGTGGGTGTGGCTGTGCAAATAGTCTGCTCCTGAGGTCTTTCACCCCAGTTTGTCAATAGAAAGGAAGGAGAGCTGATTCAGATCCATTTCTACACACACCAACGCACCCAGAGCCTGTCTGTTCTTGGTTGACGTTGGCACTAGTACCTGTCTTTCAGCGACTGTATATGTGCACATGGCCAGACATGTGGCCGTGCCACATGTGGTACCCATGTTCCTGGACTGGGGCCCACATGGAGACCAACAGTGGCTCTACAAATGCTTTGCGACAGAGTTCCCACTCCTGAAAGATGCCAGAGCCCAAAACTTTCTCTACCCCCTAGGACAGGTTTCCTCCAAATTGTCCTGCCAAGGGACCTCAGTCCTGCCCTGAAGGAGACTCCCACTGCGTCTGGCCCCCATCAGACTCTTCTGGTGTGTGTTCTGGTCTCTCCCACTGTGCCTTGTCACATCCTATGTGCCCCAGCTTTGCTGGTTCTCTTGAACAGGAGCATCTGCCCCTGCCCTACCCCAGTCCTAGGGCTGGTCAGAAATTGTCCATCCAAATGTGGTGTTGATAGAAATGTTGGGCTTTTGAGATGTTTGCAAGAAGTTGCTGCTTTCCTGGGGCTTCTCAAGCTTTAGAGGGGAAACTCCAAAGCCCCAAACCAGTTTTTGGTTTGCTTTTGATTGGTTTCCAGCTGGGAGAATGTGATTGGCGAATGTTCAGTTTTTGTCTGATAGTGGAAATCCTCTGTGGAAAATTTGGATAGAACTATTTGCCTAAAATTTTCCTGGGCATTTTCTGTGAGAGCCCTCTGCCAACTTTCTGTCCCATAATGGGGATCATGGCAGCACCCTGGAAGCTTTCCATTGCCTGGTCTGAGCTGATGCCACTTTGTTTGTGCAAAACAAACAAGGAGCCCTGTGGCACTTTTAAAGACTAACAAATTTATTTATCGCATGAGCTTTCGTGGGAGAAAATCCCACTTTGTTAGATGCTTTGAAGATGGGGAACTTACAGAATGGGGGGAAATTAAATGCAGGGAAATGTATGACACAGGATCAGGTCAGGCTGTAACAGCAAATTAAAATAGCTTGTGGGGTTTCCAGAATTTCAGGCCTGCATTGTGCATCTCCTTGCCTCAGCGCAGGCCAATGACGCTCCCACAGGGAGTGCCTCAGTTCCATGGGGTAATTTGCTCCAAGATCCCTCCCCTTTACTCTCTCTCCCTGTGGCACGGCACCTCTGGGTCTGGAAGGACCTACTCCCAGCAAAGCGAGTTTCTCCCTCTGGAGCCTTGCTTTTGGCCCATTTCCTCACTGCTCCTGCTGATGAGCCATGAAGCTCTGAGGATCAGAGGCAGCAGTCCAACAGAGGGGTGTAGCTACAGGTGGGCCTGGGTGGGCCAGGGCCCTCCCACTTTGAAAACAGGCCAACCTAAGCTTCACTTAGCTACTTGCAGGGCTTTCTCTGCTGCTGGGTTGCCGCTTGGCTTCCCTAACTTCTTGCTGCTGGTCACATAGCCGGAAGCAGGAAGTTCAGGTTGTTCGGCAGCCCACCCATCAGCCAAAGGCCCTGCCAGAAGATCATGTCTGGCTATAACCCTGATCCAACATCTCTTCTCTGGGGTGTCTGCACACAGATCTGGGGAGGAGCTGCCCCCACATAGATTGTCCAGTGCCACTCTGGATCTGGGAATCTGGAGCAGCATTGCGCTGACCCTCTGCAAGCACCCACTCACCTGGCTGAGCAGTGCCACCTGGGTCAGCTGATAGAGAGCCAGCCTTGGGGTGACCTCCCTCTTCCCCCACCAGCATGGTGGCTGGGGATCAGAGGGTCACGACCTGGACTCAGTTCCCTCACTAGTGCTGATCCTACAAACAGCAACAGCAGGAGGGAACATTTGCATCAATATCCCTGTGCTCCAGACAGGGCCCTGATCATTCGGGTCATCCAGGGCTGCCTGCCGGGGCAGCTCCCAGCTGCCTGTGCTTTGTCCCAAGCCTGGGCTGAGTGCCTGGCCCCCTCCCAAAGGGGATCCCTGATGCCTTGCCAGAGAGCAAGTGGCTGGCACAGCTTGGTCAGGATCTCTGTTAAAGAAACCAGCCCTGGATTCTAGCAGCCCAGCCAACTGTTTCCCCATGTCTTGTGGGGCGGGATCATGGAGCTGGCGTGGCCGACTGGTACCAGTGGGCTCAGAGGCTATGTCTACACTTGTAATTTTAAGTCGACTTTAACTAAGTCGGCTTAACTAAGGCTATGTACACACGATAAACTTGTCCCGCAATAAGCTATTGCGGGACAAGGAAAGCGCTATAAAAATAGCGCTTTTGTGTGTACATACGTGCTTCTTCTATCGCAAAGGAGCATTCACCCGTGTGAATGCTCCTTTGCGAAAGAAGAGCAGTGCATGGTGGGCACCTGTCCCAACATGCACTGCCCACAGCCAGCCCCCTAGTCCAACTGCAAGGCTTCCAGTGGCAGCGGGGGCTGCGTTGCCGGCCCCCGCTGTCACCCGAAGCCCCGAGGCTGAGCTGGGGGCTGGCCC
>ML685907.1:2165254-2194534 GCA_007922175.1 Pelusios castaneus
GGCGGGAGCCGCAGCCCTTGCCGCCACCCGAACTCCTAGACTGAGGTAGGGGACTGGCCTGAACAGCCAGTTCCGGCCAGCCCCCTAGCTCAGTCCAGGGGAGCCCCGGAACCTGGCAGCTCCCATAAATAGTCAATTTCACAGCTCTGCTAGAGCAGTGATATTGACATATATGTCAATTTCACTGCTCAGCCAGAGCAGTGAAATAGACATATTTGACAGTTCCAATGTCCCAGAGTGCCCTTGATTGGCATTCTGGGACATTTCCGGAGGCTGTCTACCACGCAAAAAGCATACACACGAGCATTACTGTGGAACAGCTGTTCCGCAGTAATGCTTACCACTCTTGTTTGAGTGGTTTTACTGTTGCACGGCAAGAGGGTGTTACCGCACAACAAGAAAAATGATCGTCTGTACACAGTCAGCTTTATTGCGTGATAAGGAGCCTTATCGCGCAATAAAGTGATCTTGTGTACATAGCCTAAGTCGACTTAGTGTGTCTACACTTAAAATTAAAGTCGACTTAAAGGGGAACTTACAAAGTCGACCTAGAGCGTCCACATTGGACACCTAGGTTGACTTCTAGGGGTTACGGGAACCTTGGGCAGGTCCATGGTGGCAGGGGAGGCACCCCTTGTGTACAATGGGGCAAAGGGGGAGGGGACCCTGGCAGGGCATGTGGGCTGGGTGTGACGCTGTCCAGATTTAGGGAACCATTTATAATATTATTTTCTATTAATATCTCATAAATGCTATAATCCATAGGAACTATGTCATGTTTGGTATCAATAGAAAGGTAGTAATTTGCTGGGAATGATTATATAATTTATGTATAGGAATTGTATTTGTATTAGAAGTTAGGAGTATGGTTGTTACATCTATACTTTAACTTGTGTGATTCTGGGGAAACATCCCAGACAGGATGGCTACAACCATTGTGTCCTTAATGTTAAGGAAGCTCCCAGGTACAATGGGCTCAGGGAGAAACCTGATGAGCCATTAAGGACACAATGGTTGTAGACAGCCTGTTTGGGGTGTTTACCCAGAATCATACAAGTTAAAGTATAGATATAACAACCATTTTCCTAACTTCTAATACAAATATAATTTCTATACATAAACTATATAATCATTCCCAGCAAATTATTACCTTTCTATTGATACCAAACATGACAGTTTCTATGGATTATAGCATTTATGAGATATTAATAGAAAATAGTATCATAAATGGTTCCCTAAATCCAGACAGCGTCACACAGGGCTCTGCCCTGCACTTTGGGAGGGTATGCCAGGCTCGCCCTGTGCCCCCCCCAGCAGGGAGGGCATTGGTGTAGTCCTGGGGTAGCCCTAAGTCGACTTAGGGCTACCCCATGTCTACACTGGCTTAATTCAACTTTAAAAAGTCAAATTAAGCCTCAAGTCGAATTAAATCTAGGTTTAATAAAGTCGACTTAATTTTCATTAAGTCGACTTTATTTTCCTTAAGTCAATCTAAGCAAGCTGCTTAAGTCGACTTAAGAAAACTGTAGTGTAGATGCAGGGTAAATTAAGTCAACTTAAGCAAGCTTAAGTCGACTTAATTTACAAGTGTAGACGCACCCTATGGGTCCCAGCTGTCAAGCTGGTGATATCCGGCTTCACCTGAGCACCAGTCACCAGGTTTCCTTACTTCTCACCCCTCCCAGGGCCTGGAGGGAAGCAGCTGAGAGGAGTCCCTCCTGGGGAAGGTTGGTTGTCAGGGGATGCTGTCCCCACTCCAGCAGCTGTGGGGGAATGTCTGGCCAATGTCAAAGGGAGCTGTGGTCTTTTCTCACTCTGCCTTCTAGACTCGCTCTCGCCTAATCTAACCTCCTCCTCCCAGTAATTTCTATGGCATCCACCACTGCAGTACCAAGGTGCCCAGCTGGCATCCATGGCTGGCAGAAAAAGGCTGGCATAGAGACCACACCCCATTTGCCCATCTGTGTCCTTGCCACACAGACCTGACTACAGGGCCAATCCAGGAACGTCCCGCAGGCTGGTGGTGGGTGCAATTATCCGCCCCACTTATGGAAGGGTTTGCACAGGCGCAGAGAGGAAGCGACTTGCCCAAGGTCTGTCGGCGCGCTGGGAGGTGCGGCGAGATCTGACTCACGGCCCTCTCCCGTACGTGCTCGCCCATCCTTCCTTCGGGGCCTGAGTGTATTGCAAGCGCACAGGCAGCCCGAGACTGCAGGCACCAAGGACAGGCACTGGTCAGGAAACCACGCTGGGAACCCAGCTGTGCCAACCGTGTGCCTGTCCTAGACGGCCAGACAGAACTTGGCAGTGACCTTAGCAAACCGGGACCTCCTCCCCCAGGCCTTTGGGGTGAAATCGGTGCCGGATGGATGGCCTATTGCTGCGCCCCCCCTTCCCAGTGTCTTGTCAGTTCTGTTGTATTTGTCCCTGATCATTCAACCCAACCCTGCAAGTGTTGCAATGGGCTGACACCCACACCTCCTGCGGTTACAACACCCACCCGGCTGCTCCAGCAGCACATGAGTAAGAAAGGACGGAGAGGAGGGAAACATTCCATCTGCACGTAGGGGATGTCCTTTCCCTCCCTCCCCCAGCTGCTGGGTCTATTCAGAACTGGGAGCTCCTGGGGACCAGGATTCATCCCCTGCTGGTGCAGCGTCTAGCACCATAGGGCCCTGGGCTCTCTGGGCGCCACCAGAATCCAAATATAGACACCATTGGATTTCACAATAAGCAGCGGTGTAGAGTGAAAACCAGTCACTCTGGTCACCAGCCGTCACTCCACTGGCACAAAAAATGTCCATCCCATCTAAAGTACTGCGAAGGACAGCGCTTTGAAGGGTCTCCTCTCTTAATTGAATCTGGGGCCGTGTCCATCCAAGGGCTGGATCTGAGCTCCAGGGGGCATGTGACAGGAGGGTTTTGCCCTTAATTAGTTCACAGATTACAACCAACAGTGGCCATGATGACTATTGGTTAGATCCAGTCTTAGGATCTATTTCCAGCTCTGCCCTGATTCTCTGTCTGACCTTGGCTAAGTCACTTAGGTCCAAATTGCCACACCTGGTCTCTCATTTCAGGTGTAAAGCTTCTGGGGCCTGAGGGTCAGAGGGACGTAGACCCCCACTGCTCCAGCTGCCATTAATGAGTGCTCATTATCTTGAAAGCTGGAAGGTGGCGAGTGCCCATATCTCCTATGGAGTCTGATGAGAGCTGGGTTACCCCTGGGACTGATGCCCAGGGGAGACACCAAGAAATCACTCAAAGCAGAGCCTGCTCACTCCTCTCAGCATCAGCCTCACTGCCCCTGGAAACCACAGCAGAGTCAGTGGAAAGTCCACAGGGGATCTCATGTGGGGTTGGAAATGGGGCAACATGGGAGGGGCATGATGCCCTCCACTGGTCACTGACAGGATGGAGGTGGCTTTGAAATGGTAGAATATGGCTTCAGATAATTAATCACTGTAATTGTTGTGGTGTCTTACTGATAACAAATGCCATGTGATTCCTTCCTCCTTTAGGGATGGCCAGTGAAGGTGGCATGGGCAGACGGCAAGGTGGGGGGCAGGATGTCCCCCGAAAACATCAGGCAGGAGGCTGGCTGGCAAGTGGGTCACTGGGCCTGGTGCAGGCCATGGACAAGAAGCTGATCCATTGTCTAATGGACACCCACCTAGACAGCAGCCGGTGTCTGGTGCTTGTACATGTGCCAGCAGTGACGCATTGGCCAGTACGGCTCTGGCAGACTCACCAGATTTGCAGCTGGTGCCAATGGCTATTTCAGGGACTGCCCTGCCCCAAGCAAGAATGAGGCTCTGAGCTGGGAACGTGAATTCCTGGGGAACCTGCCATCTCCTCCAAAACCAGGCATTAAAGCCTGCTCACTGGCTTCCAGAGGATCCAGCCAGGCCAGAGGGACCCCTGATTTATCACCGATTCCCCTGCCGTGGTCTTGGGCTTCAAGCCTTCACTGTGAGATGGAGGAGCATGAGGTTCATGCAGGACCCGATGCAGCAAGGAGATGGGCATGCCAGTGGACCCAGGCACATTCCAGCTCCTCAAGGTTTAGCTCCTCAACAATCCTAGGCAGTCACCCCACTCACTGCCTCAGTAACCCTTGCTCAGTGACTAGTAGGGGGAACTCAGATCTGCTCTCTTCTCCCCATTCCAGCCCAGGGACCCTCAGCTCAGCTGGGCCTTTTCTCTCTGGCCTCGCTGCTCCCACTCACACGTCCCTTTCTCCTAGGGTTGTCTGCTTCCAGATCCTGGGCTTTACAGGCCCCACCTCTGTCTATTCCTGCCCAGCTGAGCCTCTTTAATCTGCTGCCTAATGGGTTAATTGGGCCATTAAACCTCAGGGTGAATGTGGGGTCAGCCCCTCACAATGTTCTAGTGATGAGAATCACCCCCGATTTCAATGCCCCCAACAGACCAGAGGGTCTCTTCCAGCTCCTCCTATATGGCCCCAGTCCCAGTCGCACTGCTTGGAAGCCTCCATATGTCAATACTCCTTCGCCCAGTGTCTCAGAACAATCCTGTCTGCTGCTTTGCTCTGGGAGTTTGCTCACCCCAAGGCCTGAGGCCCCTGCCCAAGTCTTGCTCAGTCTTATGACTCAACTATGACTTTTTTGCTGTAAAGCAGAGGAAAACCCTTGCCATTTGCCCCCATGTGAGTAGATTTAAACCATCACTTCCCTTCTGCTCCATGGCTGTTTGATTTACAGCTCACCAGAGACCTGTGGCTAGCTGTGAGCCAGCCGGCTGCTGCCCCTTCTCGTTGATCCAGGAAGGGTGGCAGGCGTGAAGCTACACGATACTATGACACACACCATGAGCAAGCAGGTCTCTGCGCACTGCCTAGCTAGGGATGGTCAGGTCCTGCTACTCTTGTCTGGCATTTGTTCTCTTTGGTTCCCTACCACCCCCATACTAATTTAACTTGTTCCCAATTAGGCAATGTCTAGGTTTTCCCCTTGAGCTCATCCGTTTCATTCAAACATAAGTGAGAACTTATCAAAGCAGCCCCACCCACCCCAACCACAAGTGTTTGTTTCTCCCTCAAGAGAAGGATCAATTAGGAACCAAAACGTGCACTGAGGTGTCCTCCTCATTCTGCCTGGCCTTCTATCCCGCCTATCCACGCTCCTGCTGGACTGGGGCAGTTGGATCAGTGGAACTCCAGGCTGCATGTCCTTAACCAGGCTTCCTATAGCTTCTCCCTTCAGACCTGTGGCAGAGCGCTGATAACGCGGTAAGAGCTAGCCTCCTTTTTAAAGCTTGCATCTGTTTTGTGTTTTGCTGGCAACATTACCACATGATCTGTGTAGCTTTGTGCTGTGCTGTGAACGAACGCATGCTCAGTGGCTTGTCTGTACTCTCGAAGGTGGCGTTGTTAGGATGAGCTGTGGGGAAGCAGATATTCAAAATATCTGCTGAGTAGTTAGAAGAAATGGAATATGAAGGGGGCTTCTCAATGTCACCCAGGGCCTTGACTAATCAAGGTGGGCAAGCGCAGATCAGTGAGTGATGTCTGGTGGAGATCATAACTAGAAAAGACAAAAGATGTGGAGTCAGATGGGTTTAAAGCTTCTGAAGAGACACAAGCGAGGTAGAATTGCTGTGGACTAAGGCTGTGGATTTGGGATTTGTGGCAGTCACTCAAAAAATCAAAAACAAACAAAAAAAACCCACAATGGGGCTACATAGAGGTCCGCATCCCATGTTCTTGCTCCACACAGACCAGCTGAGAGTAAAACCCAAGAGCACAGGCAGAGAGTGCCTTGGATCTTACTGCGTGCAGAGAAAAGATGTGGCTGTTTTGGGACTATGCGCGGGGTGGTGCAGCTGAATGTGGTGCCTTGGAGTAGGTAACGTGTCAAAGGAAGGGACTCTGCCAGGGCTTGATTTGTAATGACGGCAGGGGCTGAGGCTCAAGCACTTTTTTCACTTTCACAACTGCCATGGCAGGCTCAGAGACGCTGGAACTGGGACTACCATGCCCACAGGTGCTGGGGCTCAGCCCTGGCTGGCACCAATTAAACATCAGATCCCTCCCTCAAAGACCTGTCAAACTACAGGCACCAGCAGGTCCCGCATGGAAACATATTGCCCAGACAATTCTGGGAGCTGGCAGTTGTCACAGCAATAATCCTTCCTGTGGACTCCAGGAGTGTTTTGAGGGAGGTGCCCAGCAGGCAGACCTTCATGTGCTGTCACCCATCAGGAGACTGCGCGCAAAGCACCAGGAGGAATTTGGTGATTGGCTTCACACCCTCAGTGGCTTGTGAGAGCCAAGTGCCTGAGGCGTCTTGGTTTTGCTGTAAGCAGAGACCAAATGCTGGGGACGCTCCCCGGAGCATGACCCAGCTCCCAGAGAGAGATGCCTGCTCATCTTCAAGCAGAGCCATCCTATAAGCCTGCCATTAGCCCGTGTAAGGAGCTGGTGGAGACTGGCAGTGGAGATGGCAGGTCATTCCTCTACACCCTGCATCTCCTTCCCCCATGGGTTCCTCACAGACCCCACTACAGATCACTAAAAAGTCAGGGCCCTCTAACCCCTTATGAGAAGCCAAGACATTGCCCTGGGCCACAAGGACCTTTGCAAACGTTCCCAGAGACCCAAGATAAGCAGAGCAGACCTTGACCTCCTTAGGAGAACTGTCTGATGCTGTACTTCACTTTCTTGCCATGGGGCGAGCGTATCAGACAGAGCACTTGTAGTGCGCGGCCCAGCCAGGCGCTGGAGAGAAAGAGACATGGAGGGAGCACACTCCACCCTCAGCTGAGCCTGGTGTGACCTGTCACATTCTGAACAGAGCTTTGGGCAGTGTCACTGGGCGCTGGAGGGAGCTTGTGCTAGCTCACCCCAGCTGGGGCAGGCTGCCTGGTGCAGTGCTCTGGGAGGTGACAATGAAGGGATCAAGGGGGGAATATCTGTGGGAGGGGGAGGCAGTAGGAGAGGACCAAGCTTTGAGTGTTGCAGCGACCACTAGATGACTGGTTCTTCCATGGCAGTCAGCAAAGATGAGTCCAGACCGCAAAGCTCAGCTATGGACCCATGGCACCAGACACAGGAGTTTTGTACCAGGGGCCTGCGTAGAGCCTATCTGGCACTGGGCAACTTTGCTCCCTGTCTCAGCTCCTCTCATGTGCGCTCCAGTCTGCTGACCTGTGAGCCCAATTTGGGCACGCTGAGGACTTGGCTGGAGAGCTGAACTTCCGCTGCCACCTGGAGAGTCACGCTCCAACATGAAAAAATGCCAGCTGGCTGATAAGGGGAGATAGGTGCCATCACCTTTAACATGGCGCTCTGTTGTTTGGATTTCGCACACAAAGTTTAACCACTATAAATGGTGCCATACATACTGTAAATGGCCCAAGCTAACTGGATGGGCATGAATAAGGGGCAGATGTCCAAATCAGGTGCTCGGAACTTTGTGAAATGTGTTTTTATCCATCCTATGGAAAGAGGAACTAATGGACTTGATAAAACCTGCCTGTTATTATAAACAAGGTACAGGCAAATAGCAGAACCAGACAAAGAGGGGGAGGCGCCTGTAGATCGGGCTCACAGACTCTGGTAACTATACACTTTCTCTTATGTACTCTCTAGTTAACTAATTATTCAATCAATCCATTCAAGCCGACTACTCCCAAGGTCTCTTTAATTAATGAATAAATTGGAACTTTACTAAAACTGTTATTGGTAACATATTGGAGGCCCAGATGGAGACTTTGATTGGCTGTAATGATTGATCTGACAGGACAGGACTGCCAGGCTGCAGACAGCTCACGAGACCTGAGTCCGGGAATTTGTTATAAAATGCCTTTGGAAACTGAGACATTGGTGTGATTCATAAGCATCACCCTATTTCCTGGGGACATGGGTGTGTATGGCCATGGAATCACATGAACCTAAATTAAGGGGGGGAAGGAAGGCTCCAATAATTAATTCAAATTCATGCAAATTTTAAGCATAAAGTGCTTAGCAGGAGATGCAATCAAGTTGTGTGATTGTGAAAGGCTTAAAAGATCTAAATGAAAAAAAAACCCCTCTTCACAGACAAAGCCCCATTTAAAAAGGAAGGTGTCTGTGAAATGTAGGTATAAAATAAATTGGCTTTCCAAAAATTCCACTAAAAATCCAATTGCCTCAATAATTAAGAATTCAAAACCTTTGATTTTGAGCATGTCATGGTGAAGGTGAGACAAGCTGGCCTTGTTAAAATAAAAGTACTATTGAAATAATTCACAGGATAATTTAAAGGAAAAGGCATTAAATCATTAAGTTACTATTCCTGGGTGATTTTTGGTTTGAAGTTGAAAACTTAACAGGGGGCAATGAAAATCAAAGGGCAGCAACACCACTTGGGCTCTTGGCCCAGCAGCCAACATGTTGCTGTACACAGAAGAAATGGAAGTGTCTTTCCTGGCAGTCACCATTAAACCATTTTGTCTGTGAAAAAAACAAAACAAACCTAACCAGATAAGCAGAACTGCTGTTAACCGAGGACTTGGTTTAACGAGCATTAAAAACTGCTGCCCACGGATTCCAGTCCTAAAACATGACAAATGTAAAACAAAGCAATTCATTTTTGAAGTCCTCAAACCTTTGGTTTAAATGTAAACACCAGATCTTGGACTCTGACTGGAACACAAGTCACTAATGTCAGCTGGTTTTGCTGTAGCAATAATGCCATGGATTTGAAACAGATGTCCCTCTAAATTAAGGGATGTCGGATGAAAATATGCAGATGAAATTAGTAAACACAAATAGGATCAAACAAAACCTTACTCACTACCCTGCTAACCTGCAAAAAAATACCAGAGGGGAAGGCAGTTGGTGGGGAGAGGGATAGGAGAAAAAGTAAAACGAGGTAAATCAAAGTACTAAGCACATGTATAGAAAGCTTTGTTGCTTGCTTATTGAGCATGTGGGTTATTGGTTAAAAGTGGCCAGTTTAGATATTTTTATCCTCTGTGCAGACAACCCTCACTTCTCCCCATATCCTCTGGAAAACATTTACCTTTTGAAACTTTTGTAAGTAACCCTGTTTCCTCTGTTCTTCACTGCCACCCATGCTCACAGGGGTGGAGATCTGAAACCACAGCTTTGTGCTAGCCTGTTTACTGGAACCACAGAATATCCTGGGCTATGTCTACACTTGCAAAAATTAGTTCGAATTAGTTAGTTCGAACTAGCTAATTCGAACTAATTTTAGTTAGTTCGAATTAGCGATCCCCATTTATTTCAATGGCCGGTTAGTTCGAACTAAGAAATTAGTTCGAATTAACATGGCCACATTGGTTAATTCGAACTAGTTAATTCGAATTAAAGCCTTACTTCTAAAGCCCTATTCAAACTTATTAGTTTGAATTAAGGAAGCCCTTAATTTGAACTAACTAAAGCCTAGTGTACCCACGGCTTTAGTTAGTTCGAATTAAGCCTCCTTAATTCGAACTAACTTGCCAGTGTTGACATAGCCCTGGGGTCTGGCGCTGTGATTCACCAGGGCTGTGCAGTCAATTGAACTAACCGTCTGCATGTGTGGCAACTGGGTGTTCTCTGGGAAATGAGTCCATAGTAACAGCTGACTGCCATGTCACTGGGGCAGGTGAAAAGCTTGCCTGTTACAATCTGTTAGGTCTTTATGAAACTCACCCTTTGCAGGAGATTGTGCAACCTTGGGTTGAAGCAAGACCCTCAGCCTTGCTCAGCATAAACATAAGTGGGAAAGAAGGCCTGTCATGGTTATGGTCCAGTCCTCCTAACCCACCATGGCAACAAGATGAAGCTAAATCATACACACCTGAAAGTATGAATTCCTGACCTTAGCAGGATGTCCTCCAACCCTGTGCCTCTTGTGACAGATACAGCCATTCCCTGCACTATTCTTGGCAAGCCTCACTGAATTAAGTGTAAGGACCTCTTATTGTTGTGGAGTTGTAGGTAACATCTCTAGGGGAGGAGACATGGCTAACCTTAAATCTGGGAAATTTCTGATGGTCAGGACTCTTTTAAACAATGGGCAAGACAAAGGAATTCTTATCTGAGCAGCTTTCCAAGGAACTATTTGGGTGGAGGAATGCACATTTCTACCTAGATTTCTCTGTTTAAGAACACACAGGTTTCTAATGGCCATTGACCTTTTGGACATTGCTGCCTTAGCTCAGTAAAATTAATGATTTGAACCCTTCAGGAATTCAAAAGTTAAAGGAATTTGTAACTTGAATAAAAGTATGGTTACCAAGCAACAAAATGCTAACTTTCTTTCGAAGTTTAGCATAACTATTAAAACTTTTTCCCCTTTAACCAGCCACTAATTAATATAATAAAATATGGATTTTTCTTATTTCTATAGAGGAATATTATAAGGTAAAAGTAAAGTAAATTGCCTTGACTTAATTAATATAGTTAAGTGGAATTAATATAATTAAGTGGAATTTTAGTTAATTCTTATTAAAAAAAATCTTTAAATGAAAAAGTAACAGGTAACCTACTGTTAAGCCAGAAAGATTCTTTCCCCAAGAATCAGGCAGCATAGATAATACTGAAGAGGTTTATTCACAATACCGGGAAGACACTTTACTTAAATTAAAGGCCCTAGGACTACATTTATGGTGGGATGGGAGGATGGGATGGAGAGGAGAGTACTTACAGATAGTTAGAAATGTATTGTTCCCATCTAAACCAAAATTTCTCAATATGCAGCTGGCCACTTCCTTCCTGAATGTTCACAGCATCCTTGTCCTTTGGTGGGTCTGGTATGACTATCTATTAACTTGAGTTTCATGCCACAACTTACTGGCAGGAAAAGTATCCAAGCTGTAACAGACAAGACCTGATAGACAAAAGTCTACAGAGACAGAAAAAACATTAAAGCCTAACACTACGTTCTTAATTAATAATTTGACTCTTTTGCTTAATGTTTGCTATCTAGTATATATTGCCTGAATGAATTTAAGCTTTTAATATTTTATTTTGTATGCCAAATATAACAACCTGGACACTATTTGTCTTTGATTATAAGTTGTCCTATGTAAGTTTTATGTCACTTGACTATTTTTATTTTGTTGCAACAACAAATAATTTTCGTGAGCATAATCATAAAAGAAAAATGAGTTTTGTTCAACATTAGTGGCACCCCTCTATTTTAATATTCTGATTTGGTTATTTCTAGCATTTAATAGATTATATTTATATTAATTTAATTCTTTTACAAAATATGTTTTATATATATACTTACAAAATATAAGTACATACATTTTTCCTCAATGAAATTTGATTGCTAGCAAAGAACTTCTCCTATGAATAAAAACATTTCAGTTCAAAGGAAAAAAACTAAAGAGACTTCAATATTGATGTAAAAATAATATTCACAAGATCAAAGCTTTTTTTTGTGAAAAACTTGTTTGAATCCTTATTAAATTTTAACAGTATAACTGTTAAGTATGGTATAGCCAAAATGATTTAACTATAACAATGTTGCAAAATGTTAAAGCTGGGGGAAAAGCATTCAAAAGGTTTCTACCGATATCTCCCAGGATGATCACATCATTATGAGTTTATTATTCTCAGGGTGTTTATATAAACTCAAAGGGACTATATTTTATAAAATGTTTACATTATTTTCTTTTGTCCTATGTTTAAAATGTATTGGTTATTAGAATTTATGCTGTGTTTGATAGTTTTAATTGGTGTAATTCATGAATTAACTCTAAAAAGCTTGGATAAACTTCTGTAATGAATTTTCTGCTAAAACAAAGTGATTGGGGACATAAAACAGTGAATTTTTTCACTTATAGTGCAAGCATTCCTGCCTTCGCAATCAATCAAACCCCCCACCCGTTTTAGCAATGAGGGCTTCTCAAACTTCTTTTGCTGGGACATGACCACCCCCTTTGAAAACATTTCAGACTGTGATGCCCCCTTTCCCCATGCCATGCTATCCTTTCCAGCGTGCACGGGGGCTCAGAACTCCTGAATCTCCCTTAAGCTTCCAACCCCCTGAGGGAGAATGATCCCCAGTTCAAGGACCCCCAAAAGACGTCATATAAATCTCTCACCTCAGTGGTAAGGGATCCTCCGATATCTGAAGTACCTCGCCTGCTACAATGCCAGAGAAGCTGCCACAAGCCCAGCTCCTTTTGGGGAAGCAAAGGG
The DNA here is from genome assembly GCA_007922175.1 of Pelusios castaneus. Taxonomy (NCBI): domain Eukaryota; kingdom Metazoa; phylum Chordata; order Testudines; family Pelomedusidae; genus Pelusios; species Pelusios castaneus. Next base: position 2,177,418 of record ML685907.1, read on the forward strand.
GGGAATGTGTGTGGGAGTGGGAGGGTTCCCCACCTTGAGGATTTTCAGGGATCTGTAGCCAACATGAGCCCCAGCAGAGGTGCCTGGCAGCTTTGCTCTCTGTCCCAGCTCTTGCATCGGTGTCCAACTTCACATTAACCCTCCAGCTTTGGGGGCCTGCCCTGAACCCTGGCTGTTTAATGTGATGCCTTGCTCTGGGTTAGTGTCAGATATGCAGGAGTGCAGGGTTAATGAAGGGACCATACAGAAAGGATCCTCCATCCTTGTGGTAAGTTTCGAGACTAGTTCCAAAGGGGGAGCCGTGTTAGTCTAGGTCAGCCAAACAAACAAGGAGTCCTGTGGCACTTATAAAGACTAACAAATTTATTTATCACATGAGCTTTCGTGGGAGAAAATCCCATCTCACCAGATGCTTTGAAGATAGAGACTGTTGTCCGGGGACTAAAATAGGTGACAGAGAGAGCTAGAGAAAAATACATTTGTTAGTCTTTAAAAGTACCACCAGACTCCTTGTTTGTTTTGCTGAACTAGACCAGGGGTCAGCAACCCAAAAAATAAGAAGAGCCATTTTTAAATAACAAGTGTTTTGAGAGCTGTAATGGGTGTAGCCTCTTGATGGGGGGTGCTTGGCCATAGGGTCCCCTGGCCGGTGAGGGGAGCCTGGAGCCAGGAGCGGTCCCCCGATGGTGGGGGGAGAGGAGCCAGAGCCTGGAGCCACAAGGGGGCAGCCAAAGTGTCACAAGCGGCTCCAGAGCTACAGGTTGCAGACCCCTGAACTAGACTAACACGGCGACCCCTTTGGAACTTTTCCCAGCTGTTGCTGATACCCAAGCAGCTGTGACCTTGAGACACTTCCTGCTCTTTGCCTTAGCTCCCTTATGTGCAAATTAGGGCTAATGATACTGAGCCGTTTCCTGGAGAGCTGCACAGGGAGACAGCTGAATCAGTGAAATTTGTGGCAGAATCTGTGGCAGATTCACACACAGGCGAGGTCTGAGCAGCCTGTTATTGCTAGTCTCACCGGATGGGATGCTCCCATCCTGAGCAGACAGGACCCCAGTGTCTCCAGGCAAAAGCAGGGAACAGGCTGATGCAGGAGGATTTGCTGATGGACAAGTGACAAAAGCTTCCGAGGGAACTAAAGCCTCTTCCCACATTCTGTGCCATCTTTTAGTGAAAACTCATTACATGGATTTGTTCCCTCTTCTCCGTCAACAAAATTCAAAGCAATTTCCTGCACCAGCCTGGGGGTGCTGTGTGCACATCACACAGCCCCCCATCACTCCAGCCCCATCAGCACTTCTCCTCTGCTTCCTCCTCCTCTTCTCCAGCATGCTAACCTCTCTGCCAATCCCTACAGACGTGGCTTCCCTTCCAGACTGCAGGATGGCAGCTCTGAGGCTGGCACTGGCTTTGCTGTCCCTGGCGTACCTACTACACTTCACCTCTGCCCTGAGAATCTGCGCCTTCAACATCAAGAGCTTTGGAGACAGCAAGCTGGCCGACGAGACCGCCGCGGACATCATCGTGAAAGTGAGTGCTACAGGCTGCCCAGGGACACTGCTATGCAGGTCAGGGTGAGGCCCGGTTGATGCCAGCTGTATGGCTGTCTCAGCAACCTCAGCAGTAGCCAGGGCTGGTTTGTGTTTGCAAGGGTTTAAAAACAGCCTTTAAAGGGGCTGTGGGCAGAAAACGACTGTGAAAGGCTGAGCCAAATCCATTTCTGCTGGCAGTGGAGTTGTCCCAGGGAGAGCCAGGCCCCAAACTGGCAGCCCTTCTAGAGTCGCCCTGTGGGAGCGGCTGGTGGCAGGAAGGAGACAGGCTGGGGAAGCAGGGGCTGAGCAGCCAGGTACATGGGAATCTCGCTGAGCCCAGTGCAACCTCCCTCACCTCAGGACAGATGCCACTAGCTCCTTCCTGCTTTGGGGAAATAGCTGGGGGTACTGCAGAGGCACCTGGCCTCACGATGACAGGGAGCCACATTCACGCCAGTGAGGCACTGCCCCACCTGTGCTCACGCCCCGGGACAGCCAGAGAGATGCGCTCAGCCCCTGTCCCATATCTGGGCTCTGCTGTGACCCTGGTCAGGCCCGGGACGGAAGCTAGGGTTTTGCTGTTTGGTCCTGGGCCCTTAGCTCTGAGGGGTGATGTGACAGGCTCTGGGCTCACATCAGGAAGCCTGACTCTTCTCTGGCAAGTCCCTTCCCCTCTCCATGCCCAGTCCCCCTGGCGAGACAGGCAGGACACCGGCACCTGCTACCACTTAGATCCTTAGGTGGCAGAGTCAGGGATTTGTTCCAGTCCCCAATGGGTTGCCAGCCCCATCTGCAAGGCTGGCCCATGGCCCGTGCACGTCTTCTGGCCTTCATCCCTTGCTGCTGTTCTCCCCACTTGTGCTGACTGCTGGGAAGCTCCATGTTGTACTGGTGTCTGATGGGTGCAGAGCCCAGCACTCTGCACCGGTCCACATCAGATCAGGGAACAGAGCCGGACCTCCCTGTCGTTTGCTCCCACCACGTGCTGACAGCTGCCCCTCTGCCGCCCGCAGATCCTGACGCGATATGACATTGCCCTAGTGCAGGAGGTGCGGGACGTCGATCTCAGTGCCGTGACCAACCTCCTGGACAAGCTCAACAGGTAACCTCCAGATCAGGGGTCATCCCTCTCATTCCGTTAGTAATAAACCAGGCACTGGGAGTAATGGAGGAGCAGCTCTCAGGTAAAGGAGCTGGTTCCATACCCGCTTCATCCCCGTCTGTAGCCAGCTCCTGGCGCCACAGCTCCCCCAAAGGGGCTAATTGCCCCCCCCCCGACCTCCCGCCCCGCAGAACTGGGAGGCCAAATCCAGCCCTGTCTGCAGGAGGGCCTGTGCTGGAAGGGGCTATGTATGTGGGCACAGGGTTGTGTCCATGTCAGGAGGGCTAGTGCCTTGTGCACCATACCCTTTACTGGGCAGTTGCAAATGCACATAACCATGTGTCCTAGGCCCAACAGTGGGGGGGAGTTTCTATCAGCTGCCACAGTTGGTGGAGGTGCACAGAAAGCCCAGACAAAACTGCCTGCTGGAGATCAACAGGTGAAAGGGGCGAGCAGAGGGTGAAGGGCTGGCTAATTAGCTGGCGTCTGTTGGGTGCTTTGAAGATCCGAGCGCCAGGTAAGTGGCTAGTGCTGGGACCCTTCTCTGCGCCACACAAGGAGCAGGGAAAGAAGAGCAGAGGGAAAATAAAGTGAGGCGTGGCTAACAGAGGACTGGAAGTGCTTCTTGGTAGGTCTGTGCCTAGGGCTGGCTCCCCTGGCACACCCACTACCTAAAACAGGAGGCCCCCGCTGACACTATCAGTCTTGTGGGTAGCCTGTGAAGTCATTGCTCTCTTCCTTTGTGTCCCCTCTGTCCTGCAGTGTGTCCAAATATCAATACAGCTATGAAATTAGTGAGCCCCTGGGGCGAGAAAACTACAAGGAGATGTACCTCTTCATCTACAGGTAAGAGGTGAATGGGAGAGATTGGCTAGCAGCTACCAGCCTGAGAAAGACCTGGCTTTTCAGACTCATAAAGAATGGGCCCATCTCACCTCCCCATAAGCCCCTTCAGGCTTGCAGAGTTGTGCAACGAGGCCTTTGTTTAAACACGACTGAGGCCATGGTGTTTGGGCACAAGGTGGTCTCATGGTCTGGGTGGGGCATTCCTGGGATCAAGGGTTGGAGTAAGGCCCTCGGAGAGACAATAGATATGCATCTCCATGCTTCTGAACACTCGCATCAGGCTGCATGTCGCAGCCGCAGAATCCCCTGCTTGGTAGGGTTCTAAACACACACACAATGCTCATGGCAGGTTTTTCTCTCCAAATTACAAACACCTAATTCACAAAGTCTTTTGGGGGGGAATTTCCAGGGTCTTCAGGCAGAGGTACCAAGAGCGCCTGGGCCACTCACGCAGCAGTCATCGTGGGTCCTAGAGCAGCGGTTCTCAACCTTTTTTCATTTGCAGACCTTTTGGAAAGCTGTTGTCTGTAGAGATACTTGAATTCTGTCCCGTCAGTTTTCAATCCATCTTTCACAGACGAGAGTCACTGGTCTAGAGGACAGCTGTATGGGACGGGGTCTGCGCAGTCCTGACATGCTAAAACAGCTGAGTCAAATACCATGGATGAAAATGAACAAACTTGATAGGAAAAACAACAGAGTCCTGTGGCAATTTTAAAGACTAACATTTATTTATCCCATGAGCTTTCGTGATAAATAAATCTGTTAGTCTTTAAAAGTGCCACAGGACTCTGTTGTTTTTGTGCAATAGACTAACACAGCTACCCCTTTGGAACTAAACTTGATAAGGGAGTCCTTAATGCTCTCAGCACCCTGAGACAGGCGTGGCACAGAGGTCTGCCAAGGCCCAATGGGACCCTTCAAATGGGCAGGGGGGAGGATGCCCGCAACTCCAGGACACCCCACTGGGGTCAATCAAATGAACTGATTACCCTATTTGGAAATTGACTGATATTTGGCTACATGTGGTGGATATACAAGTGGCCTAAGAGGGGAGAGTACATGGGGTGGGTTCTGAGTTGTTACAGAGAATTGTTTCTTGGGTAACTGGCTGTTGAGACTTGCCCATGTGCTCAGGGTTTAACTGATCACCATATTTGGGGTCGGGAAGGAATTTTCCCTCAGGGCTGATTGGCCTGGGCTCTGGGGGTTTTTTGCCTTCCTCTGTAGCACAGGGCATGGTTCACCTACCAGTGAATTCTCTGTATCTTGAAGTCCTTAAATCATGATTTAAGGAGGTAAATAACTCAGTCACAGGTTGGTGGCCTATTGCTGGAGTGGGCGGGTGAGGTCTTGAGGCCTGCATTTTGCAGGAGGTCAGACTAGATGATCGTACTGGTCCCTTCTGACCTTAAAGTCTATGAGTCTCTGAACAACAATGGGCTGGATCCTCAGCTGGTGTTCACAAATGCGGCTTCATTGCTGGCGGTGGCTAAGTCACTCTATTGGACCTGGCCCATTGCCTCAGGACCAACGTCTCCTGAGTTGAAAATAACCATCTCAGCAATGCCGAGCCGTAGCAGTGGGAGATTAGGTGTCTACAGAGAGCATTTCTTTCTGTTTGAGATGTGCTGACAAAACTGCAGTGTAATAGCTGGGGATGGGGGCATTGCAGGGTGGGATTGAGGGGACTGGAACCAAGGCTGGGCTAGCAGGGGGCTGTAGGTCAGGAGTGATGGGTGCTGGCAAAGCTTCACTCCAAGGGCTTCTTACCCATTAAAGCCTGACCCTCCTGGGACCAGCCCCTGCCAAGCAAAACCCTCTCTCCGAACAGCTGGAGCTCTCTGCCTGTCCTCTGACTCCCCCACTTCCCATTTCAACCCAGGACGCAGGCAGTGTCTGTAGAGGCCACGTACCAGTACCCGGACCCAAACAACGCCTTCAGCCGGGAGCCTTTCATTGTAAAGTTCTCAGCTCCCAACACAAGTAAGTAGAGCTGCCAGCGGCAGTGACCCCTCACCAGGCCCAGCCCAGCCCAGCCCAGCCCCACACCAGGCCCAGCCTAGTACTCGAGGCCCCAGCCCCACTCCAGAGGCTTGGAGCAGCTGTGAGTCCAGCTCAGCTGTGGCCACCAGAAGAGTGAACATCTGGCATCTGGGGAGGGGTGACTCTGTGGGAGCCGTCACAGAGAGACTCCAGTTACACAGACTGGCTTATGCGCTGTGCGGGGATGACAGATTCATGGTTCCAGGACAGGCGCCACTCTGGCCAGGAGAGATCTGGCTGCTCCAGCTCTGAGCTCACCTCTCCTAGGCCTGAGAAGCATCCACTCCCCACAGCACAGGGTACCAGCTTCCCAAGTACAATGGGCCTGAACCTGGCCGTCACATTCAACCACAACTGGTGCCTTTGCATCGCGAGAGCCGCAGGTGGGGGATGCCAGGATCTTACCCCGGAGCCTCAGCTCTTCCTCACCACGTGGGACACAGGGTTCCCTAGCAATGTTGGCTGATGCAGACAAGACACTCATGGATGTAGAATGGAGAAGGGAGGGAGCAGAACGTGTCTGCTGGGCATGGGTGTGCTCGTCTCCTCACACCGGTACAGGTTCCCTGCATGTGTCATGACTGTGTATAACTCTCTCTGGCAGAGGTGCGGGAGTTTGTGCTGGTGCCCCTCCATACCCCACCCAGCGAGGCTGTAGCAGAGATTGATGCCCTCTACGATGTCTACTTGGATGTCATCGACAAGTGGGCAACTGATGTAAGCAGATGCATTCGGGTGCAAACCTAGCACCACATGAATGTAGAAGGGGGCTGCAGATCCACAGCCATTAAAGCCAGGAGGGCCCAGTCTGACCCACCAGTCTGAGCTCCTGCATCCTCCAGGCCAGGGAACTAGCCTGTGCGTCCTGTGCCAAGCCCAGTGCTTAGAGCTGGGTCGATGTTAATTGTATGATACCTGTGGAACCCACCATGTCCACTGGCTGCTACCTCCGGGCACCTCCATGACCAGCAATGAGCCAATCAGCTGAGATCCCATTCTCAGAGGAGCTGGAGGAGACACTTTGTGTCTTGGAATCTGCCCAGACAGAACGGGGGCATAACACACCAGAACTACAACTCCCATGGGGCTGTGCAGCAGCCTCAGCACACAATTTTAAACAGCTCACCCAAAATGAACTGTTAGATCTTTCTGGATCAAAACATTTTCCACGCTGGGTAGAACTTAAATATTTTGATCTTTCGGCCCAATGTGAGACAGAGTCAATAGGGACATCTCGGCCCTTCCCCAGGCTGGAAATTCTGCTTTCCAGCCCATCCTCGCAGTGCAGTCCTAAGGGCCCAGCTCCTGTGCCCAGGCCCGGACTGCATAATGGAGCGATTGCCTGTACACTGCTCTCTACCACGCCCCATCCCAGTGACCACCAGCTCCGCACACCCAGCCTAATCATGCTGTTCCTTCCGCAGAACATCATGTTCCTGGGAGACTTCAACGCCGACTGCTCCTATGTCAGGAAAAGGGACTGGGCCTCCATCCGCCTGCGCACCAGTGAGATATTCGAGTGGCTCATCCCTGACAGCGCAGACACCACCGTCGGCAAGTCGGACTGCGCCTACGACAGGTGAGACGCAGCTATGGGCGAGCTACTCTCCCAGCAAGAGCATGTGCAGCTGTGGAGCCTTATTCCTCCGGTCCTTCAGGGAGAGAGCCTGGCTTCCGGCACACAGGCAGAGACCCCAGCAGCAACAGGGGGAGATTTCCTGCTGGGCTGTTGACAAGTCTCAGAACAGGCAGAGTGACTTTGGCCTGTTGGGAGAATGAGAGACAGAGGTGCATGCATACATGCTGGAGAGGCTGGGTCGGCTGCAGCCAGCAGGCCGATCGTGTGGGCAATATGAGTGCGCACGCAAAGGATGGAGAGTGAATGCAGCAGCCCATGCCGATCTTCCATCTGCATGATCCACAGAGCAGTCGTGAGCAAGATTCAGAGGGCACTGTGCTTGGCTGGGCCTGTGCCTGCGCCTGCCTTCCCTGTGTCTGAACTAGGGGAGCTCCAAAAAACGCCTTGGGGCTTCTCTGCCTGCAGCTTAGCTCTTGTTTCTCAGCAAAAACCTGCTCTTAGAGGCCAGTCACAGACAATGGCAGATGGCGTTTGGTGGCTCAGCTGATACCAACTCCAGATCCCTGGAGTGTGGGTTTTTCCTTGCTGGATTTGACTCTGAAAGGAAAACCCCTGTAACGTACAAGGTTTTTAACCCAGCGTCGTGTTGTCATCTTCCAGGATTGTGGTGTGTGGCTCTAAGCTGAAGAAAAGTGTCGTGCCCAACTCTGCTGGCATCTATGATTTCCAACAAACTTTCAAGCTCGAGGAAAATGAGGTATGTTGGATTGAGAAAGTGACTCCCCTAAGAGCTAACATTTAATTAACTTAGACAGCACAGCTCTTTCTAACTCTTAAATTCCAGGTTAGCCTTCTGATGATGGGGTCTGCAGATTTTATCATTAGGAGTTGCAGATTCCCGCAACACTCACAAGCAGTGAAACCGCAGGTTGCCCCTGCAGGTACCGGTGAACTCTGTGCTCCGCAGTGCCCTGCTCACTGTGTGCTGCTTGCTAGCCTCGCAGCCTCTGAGGGCTGTTGCAGATGGGGTGGGAACTATTTTTCATGTCCCTTCACAGGTAAAACTAGGTCTCTTCAGGGGCCAGGAGTCCTTAATGGTACAGGGCATCACAGCTAAGGAAAACAACAACAAGAAGGGCATTTAAAATATCTCTAAATGAGCTTTTCTTTAACGGGAAACCAGCAGCTTCAAAGGCAGGGGTATCAGGACCTTCCCCTAGGTACCGCCAGGTTGGGGATTCCCAGTGGTCGGAAGCTCAGCTCTAGCTCCGTAGGACTAAGAGAGCCTTTCAGGGGCCCAGCAGTCAGTGTTGCCTATCTCCAGGTTGGGGACAAAATCCCACCTTTGGAGGAGCCCTTTTGACTGAAGGCCGATTCTTAATCCAAATGGCAGCAACTGGAGGCAAGCCCAGAGACCAGATTGTTGGAAGGAGTCTTGGGCAGCGATTAATTTTGTGGCAGGGCTGAGCCCCAGGCACCTCTGGGCCTGGCCATACTTAGTCCTGGGCACCCCTGGGCCTGGCCATGTGAGTTCTGAAAGTTAAAACTCGAGGCCCAGCACGTGTCTCATTACGAATTAAGCACTGGTCCTGGGAGATGAGGGAGTGGGCAGAGTGCACGAGGCACCTAGCTCTGCAGCATATCCCACAACTTCACCATGTGTCACCTGCGTGATATACACAGTCTCCCTTGCCAAGCATTTATTTAACTATTACAGGCGTCAGGCCCAACCACTCAAAGCAGGCTGGCAAGTGGTCCATCTTCTCTCCCATTCCTGCCTGCAAGCCTCACAATGACCATGTCAACAAAATGGCCAAGCCCAGCACCAGCTTCAGAAACAGACATTGATTTGGTCAAAATGTCCATGCAACTCACTGCTGGACCAGATGTGCTTTGGCTGTTGTGCTGAGCTGCAGAGGCGTGGCTTCCCTTTAAGCAGAGGTCCCCAGACATTCTCCAGCATTGAGCTGGCCAGTTCTGGGCATGTGTCTATCAGAAATGCTCTCGTACAGATGCCTTGCAGAAAAGCAGGGGTTCTGGCTCACCCTGCTCAAAGGGTCTGAGTCCCTGGGCTGTTGCAGTGCAGGTGGGTCAGGAGAAGGGAAAGGCCCTTGAGAAGGTTACTTGCTGCCTACTTGCACCAGATGGATCCAAGCTGGCCAAGCTCTCACACTGTGTCCCACCTTGCTGTTCCCATGCAGGCCCTGGCTATCAGTGACCATTTCCCCATCGAGGTGTCGTTGAAAGCTCACTGAAGCTCTAGGCTGCCTTCACCGCTTGCTTGGATCCCTCTTCCTCTGCACCAGTGGACCTCAGCTTCCTAGCCCCACCAGCTGTAACTATCAGCCCAAAAGGACCTGCAGGACAACAGCACCGGCCGCAGCTGCCCTCCTCATGCAGCTGGGGTTTAGTCAAGGCCCCCTTGGTGAAAGATGCCGGCGTGGCAGCTCTGGCCCCTAAGGCCAACTGAGCCATAGGAAAGCCAGCGAGCAGGCCCATCTGCTGCCTGTCACAGCCGGGCTCTGGAGCAGGCTGACCACAAGAGGGATTCGATCTACCTAACTCCTTCAGCAGCACGCTCCAGCTATCAGAGCACAACAACCTGCAGCTATGGTGAACCTGGGCTGGATTCTAAGCGCCGCCTGATTTCCAATAACACTCTGCACTTGGCCCCAGGGTTTCCTTATCCACAGTTAGTGGACAAGGCCCCTTCAGCTGCAGCTGCCTGGCCATTAGTCACACTCTCTGGCCTGGGGGAGCTGTGGTGTTTAGTTAGTGCCCACTATAGACAGATGCAGCCCATGTGGCAAACACAGTTTCCTCTCTCCACTGTCCTTGTTTCAAGAGATTTTATTGACCATTCACATGTTTAACATTTGCTCTTTTTGGAAGGCAAATAGTTGAGTGCCAAGAAGCCCAGCCACTGATGTTGCACAGTAGCAACAGACTGACCATTGATTTACTGCTGTGGATCATCTAATCAAACATTTCCTGCAGCCTTTCAGGAAAAAGGCATCAGTGTTAGGCACCATAAGGCAGGGCACTAGTTGTGAGTGGGCTAGAAAGAGGAGGCTAAGGACATTCAGGATAAATTGGATCAATTACACTGAAAAAATATTTCATCTTCAAAATCTAAAGCTATTGCAGGGGTGATCAAAGGTTTGCATACATCTCCCAGGCCAGTGAGTCCATGCGGTTCCTCAGCCCCTCTTCTGTTTTAGCATCTCCATGTACATTTGGAGAGACTTTTGAATAGAGTCTTTTGAGATGAAGCTGACAAAGTTCTGAATGTCAGCTTCGCGGTGTGCGAGCAGACGGTCCACAGTTGGCTTTCTCATCATAGACTTGGTGATCTGACGCGCATGGTCTGTGGAGTAGAGAGAATTAGTGCGCTGGCCACACAGGCAGCAACCTACACATTACAGCCAGCGGTCCACCTGTCAGCAACAGGACCAAGAGGTATAAGGATATTCCTGGGAGAAAAAATACTGGGTCCTAATCCTAAGGTGCTCTCAATTCTAACAGGGAAAAACAGAACAAGAATCAATGGCTGGAAGTTGAAGCCAGACAAATGCAAATATGAAATAAGGAGCAAATTTTAACTGTGTGGGTGATTAACTATCACCACAGAGGAAGTGGTGGATTCTCCATCTCTTGATAGCCCCAAAGCCGGACTGGAATCCTTTCAGGAAGATCCTTTGGTCAAATACTTCTGATAGGACTCAGTGCAGTGGTAACCAGGTGAAATTCTCTGGCTTGTGCTACACAGATCAGACTAGATGGTCACAATGGTCGCTTCTGGCCTTAAAATTGATTCCCGTCACCAGTGTTTGACACAAGTATGACGCCAGCTGCCCCATCACTGGGGTGTGTCCCCTGAATCTGCTTCCAGGAGAGCACAATGAAGCCAGTTTCCCAGATGGCAACACTCAGCATTGCTCCCCAGACTTCAAAGGAGTTGCACCAAGTCACACTAGCCGCATGAGGCCACAGCTCCAAGTTTCAAGCACAGAGAACATCCTTATGTATCAATGAGATCCATTCCCACCACTCTGTGGGATCGCTCCGTGCCCCTCATTTCAAGGACAACTTGCATCTTGCAGGAGACACTGGCGTGGAAGCCTTGGCTGGAAGGTGCTATGAACGTGATTCATTACATTCAAAGAAACCTTCTTGAAGCCTAGCCCAGAGCACAGACATTCTCCACAATGCTACAGGCCGCGTCCCGGGCCATCTTCGAGAAAGTCTCAGCAGCATGGCCAAGGAGACCTGTAGCAGGGAATCTCTGACTTAGGCATGCAGGAAAAGGAAAATTGAGTCGTAAGTGGGAAGTTAGAGAGAGAGTCAACTTGTCTGCCACCAGCTGGATAAACCACCATAGGGTCAGGATGGCAGCCCCCACTTCTGTTTCCAAAGCTGCCCAGCCCTTTCTCAGTCTGCCTCACACCTTCCCTCTAGACCCAACATGCTCTGAAAGCTTTTCTCAGAGGGTTATTCTTCCAGCCTTTCACCTCCACTGAACTCTGCCCTGTTCGTATGAAGCTATCGCAAAAAGTGATGCTCAAGAGCAAACCTGGCTCTGAAAAGCAGAGCCGTCGCCGGGGCAGAATAATTGACTTGCTTGTGCTGCACTTGATGATCCTAGCCAAACATTTGTCTTTCCTGTGCCAGTGTCAGATGACTGACTTGGCCTCTTCCTCACTGGCTGTCAGCCCCAGCTCCCCTGGGCAATATGGCAGCCTGGCCCACAATCTTGCTGTCCAATTTGTACAACGAATTATTCCAGCCCATATGAACCACGTTACATTTACCTTTGCCTCAAGACTTTGATTTCTGATTGGCTGGCTGAGCAGCATACACATTGATTATGATTTACACGAGGGTCTGATTACTTGGTTAAAGGCTGCAAATGCAAATTAGCTCTGTCAGCAGCATTAGAGAGCATTTGCAGTGCGGACCCAGCACCATCATTCTAGCACAGTGTGCTGTTCATTTTACTGATGCCACACAAAAGATTGCCCTAGTGCAACATGTGTTTCATATTCCAGGTGTTTGTCTAAGAACAAAACTGGGAAAGAAACAGATCAGCTGCCCACGAACATGCTAGAGACACAGAGGTTCCTCTGGGTGATATAATCCTCTGGTGCCCGTGCAGCATATACTCTAGTATATATACATGTCAAGGGCTGGGCCCTCATGTGGGGACTGTGAGATCTGCACTGGAGCCTCCAGGCAGTCAGACAAGAGGGAACTGATGACTTGTTCCCCTCTGCGATAAAGGGCCAGGAACTGATGGGCATCCTGACACCCTCCCCATGCTGGGTGTGCAGGACTCAAGAGATGCCTGCCTCTCAGTCGGTCCCCAATTTCAAAGCTTTTAGAAGGAATGGAATCAGAATGGGATGCAAGCTCTCGTCACACAGCTCTTCTGAGTAAGGCAGGAAGAGGGACTGGGAAGGCTCAGATTTGGTCTGCACCCCACACTAGCTGGGTGAGATGAGCTGCTACCATCCTTGGCATCTCAAGCCTAATATGCTCATTGCACTGCCTTTATCCTTGATTGTATGGGAGCCAAAGGCAGCTTTCCCGCTTGTTTCCATGGAGCTGATCAGGCCCTGGACTTGGAAATGTCTCCAAAGACAGGCACAGGGTTAGGCCCCAGGAGTTCACTACAGCCAAACTCTGTCAGGCCATTTGTCACTGGGTTCTCCCGGAGCTGCTTGTGAGCTAGCCTGTTCCTGAAGCTGCACTGAAGCATTATAGTCCAAATGCTTGGGGCTCTTTCCATTCACCTTCCTTCTAGGACCTCGCCAGGCCAGGATTTCTCAGAGGTTTGCTAGTGGGTCTGGTCCAAAGCTGTTCTGCCTCGTTTTTAATCAAACACTGCTAGGCCCTGCTGCCACTGACACATTCAGATATCCGGAGTACGATGTACCTCTCTGATTCCATCTCACTCCCCTCCATCACTCTCGCCGTGCTACCCCAGGCGACCCGCACTCCCTGGCCAAAAGGCTCCCCACTCTTTGACAGCGGCCAAGCATAGCAGCACCCTCCTGAGGTCAGAAGTCTCTTACCTGGGATAGCCAACCACTGGGACATCACGGCAGCCGCTGTGCTCTGTAGCTTCTCCTCTGGTACCAACTGATCCACAAGGCCTATTTTGTGGGCCTCAGGCGACGAGTAGGAAAGCCCCAGCTCAAGGGAAGACTCTGTAGCTCGGTTTCCAATAGTGTTCACCATTGTATCCTTAAACCTAGGAGAGAGAAGAAATCTCAGGCAGGGGAACCCCAGAATAGCCAGCGAGTGTAAAGAGACGCATTTAGACAGCAAAAGAGAGAATGATAAGTAACTACACCATACTCCAGACCCCCCTTAGTACTCATCTCTGCTGGGATGCCCCCACAAGACTCAGCAATGGGCACACAAGCATGATGTGTAGAGGGCGAACGGAATAAAGCATTATGGCGGCTTCTCAGACTGACAGGTCTCCTCGTGTCACTTTGCCTGTCTGTACTCACCCACTGTCTCTCATCTTACACTTTCATCGTAAGCTCTTCAGGGCAGGGACCATGCCTCTGTTACATGTACGTACAGCACCCAGCGTAATGGAGCTGGGCCCTCTATGCGCTACCCCAATACAAAGAAATGCTGTCCTTTCAGAAAGGGTTGCTTCCTGTCTCTGAATACACACTGCACAGCAGCACTGCTCCCCCCACCTCTAAACAGACATGGTTAATCACACTAACTGTCTCCTTACCAGAAAGGGGCAACAATACCCAGCCGCGTTTCATTCAGTCCAATGCTGTATTTTGGATTCTCAGCCATGATTCTGTAGTCACATGACATGGCCATCAGACAGCCCCCTGCCGGGCTGGATCCCTGGCAAAAGAAGGGAAAAATCGGCTCTAGTTAAATCTCCACAATGGGCTTCTAGCTCTAAAACACTCAGTCTCCTATCACCGCAGCAGCATCATTTGGGGCCAGCAAGGATAAACCTGCACAGAGTATGCCAGATGAATGAGACCCTGCCAACCTAATTCAAGAAGTGAAAAAATACTCCACTGACATTTAAAGTCATGGCCCCATAAATCTTCAAAGGGATGTGCTCAGGGGGGAAAAGAAAAAAGCCCTTAAAACAACTCCTGACCTGTGTTACTAACTTCTTTTATTTTAAAATTCTCTCCATTTTAATTCCCTTAATCCCTGTGCCCACTATTTATGCTGTTCACTGTTGAACTGTCCCAGCCTAGGAATGGACTAATCAATTTCTCCTCTATTCCTAGCCAATGTCACTGCCATGTTCTTCAGCTTGAGCAAAAGGTTGCAAACTCTGCAGTGGAGTATTTTTTGTTGGCCTTTTTTAAAAACCAAAAATATTTTTTTCTATGGAATTTATATTTTAAAACTCCATGGAAACATTTCCATTGGCCTTCGCCTTTGTGAAGCCAACACCGGACACCAATCAAGACCTGACGGTGTCCCATTTAAAAATTCTTAGCTGCCTCTTTCCCTCACCAATTCAGCCTCTGAGAGAAGGTCACTAGCATTTGCTAGTCTCAGAGATGTGGTCAGCACCAGCAGTTATTTTGTGGAAAAATAAAAGTGAGTGACTTATCAATGCACAGAAATCATATGTCTAAGCGCACACATTCTGGATGCATTTCCCCACTTTGCCAAGAATCTCCAGATAAGCCAGCATGATGCAAGAAACAGTAACACATTATTGCAATTAATTTATGCCAGCAGGAATCCTAACCCTAACTGCCCTTGCTGCAGGTCTACCAACAGAATACACTCACCTCCTACCTCACGATTCCTGCCCTTGGGTTTCATTCCCTCCAACCACTGAGGTAACATGATAATTAAAGCACAAATGTTAGCTAGAATCATTTGCCCAGTTCATTAGATAGCTGTGCATGTGACACGAGCATATCTCATAATTTCTTAATGTGGTAACCTTTGCCCTTCTCTGCCGTTGACACTCCTTAGTACATGGCGAGCTTCTCCGCTCCTGCAGAAAAACCCTAGTGAGGGGCCAGGTAACAAATCCAGAATCATTTGGTGGAGAGTCTGGGAAATTGTTTCCTCTGCAC
Organism: Pelusios castaneus; assembly: GCA_007922175.1. Taxonomy (NCBI): domain Eukaryota; kingdom Metazoa; phylum Chordata; order Testudines; family Pelomedusidae; genus Pelusios; species Pelusios castaneus. The sequence continues at coordinate 2,192,619 of ML685907.1, forward strand.
AGAGACTCCCCAGAGCTAATGCTATTCCAAGCAGCGTGATTGCCACTTTGAAGCATGAGGCTGCACTGGAGAAAATTAAGCAAGAAACAGCAAGAATGGTGCTTTGGCCTCTCCACCCCTGCAATCCCAGGATGCACTGACTCCAATAAAGGAGGTTGCAGAATGGAGGAGAAAACCATGACAATGTCACGAGCAGCCATCTCTTCCCTGGTGTGCTCCCAAGCTGGCCATCAAAACCTCCTGCACAAAGTGCCTGGGATAGTCCAGCTCTTAGCCAGAGCTTCTTGGGACTGGGAACGCTCTTTGCTACATCTGTGCAGTGCAAACAAAGAACTTAATCAGAGCCAGCTCCAAAATATAGGAGCTTTTGGTGAGTGATCCGTCACTTGAAACAAAGAGGCTGCTAAGGCTGGCAAACAGCACATGCAATTGTGTGAGGCATTGGGGCACTCAGGCTTCATGTGTGGTGCTGAGCAAGTCTCAGTGGAACCAGAGGGAGCTGAAATGCTCAGCACCTCCTAGGTGCAACGTCTGAATGTCCGTCTCTGAAAGCTCTCCCCCCGATGCCATATATAAGACCATCCTGGAGCATAACTGATGGTTTAAATCTCTCTTCTTTACAACTGTATCTGAGAATAAGGAACAGAACCTGCAGCTTGCAGCACAGACCCAGTCCTTAGTCTAGTGTTCGGACATAAAGACTTATTCGTTTCTTGCCCCTGCCCACGTGGTCCCAAGAAACCAAGGCAAGTGACTGACAATTGAGACACTCCTATAAAGTCAGCTCTAAAGATGACTTGCATTGATAGCAGCTATTGTGACCATGTTGGATTGGTACAGCCGGAGCCACATCTCCTGCACGGCCCGCCAGAACTCTGCATAGTGCTCAGCGCTCTTCCCGCACATCTCCATAATATCCAGGCCCGCTGAGAAGATTTTGGGGACACCCTAGAATAGGGAAATAAAAGCATCAAATGGGCATTTAATATACAGCTACTGACCTTTCAACCTATTAGCAACAGGGGCTGGCAGAACCTGACTTGACCATGAACTGTGCATGTGTGCGCGCAAAACTGGGAACACAATGACCTAAGAGTTTTATCAGTGGATGACTCAAGGGATCTTACCAGCAAGAAAAATAATGAAGAAATATGCTAAAGAAGAGGAAATTCATTACATTACAATACTACTTTTATTTAGCAACGCTTGGGGTTTATTTCTAACCTGACAACAGAGAATGCCAGGTGAATTTAAAAAAAAAAAAAAAAAAAGAGAGAAAGAGAGGCAATAGCATTTCCCTCCCAGATTAGCCTTTGGAGCCCCCTTTATTTCCTTCCATTCTCAGAGGTCACTGTAGCAATGACCCTCCCTCAGGCTGAGGTAGCTTAATGCAAATGCCATGGTCTGATACAGCCTGAATTGGCTGCTAGAGAGCAACTGGCTAAGCTTGAAGCAAAGGAATAACTCAGGGAACAATTTCCAGAGGGTTAGCTGTGTTAGTCTGTAAAACAACAAGAATCCTGTGGCACCTTAAAGACAAACAAATTTCTTTGGGCATAAGCTTTTTTTTTGGAGCCCATGAAAGCTTATGCCCAAAGATATGTGTTAATCCTTAAAGTGCCACAGGACTCTGGTTGTTTTAAGTCAGGGAATGGCATTCACACCCTTGTGTCTAGCAACACGTGGCCCTGTAAAGTGTCTCCTAATTTCAATGCAACACGTACTGACGTCAGGATGATCCCTCTGCAACTTCGGTCATTCTCCAGTTTCTCCAGGTTTATTAGAAACTCTGTTAGAAAGTCCATGCTCAGGCTGTTCACAGGATGGTTCTGCATTTTCACCACTGCTACCCCTGCACCATAGCAAAGAGAGGAATTAGAACCCACAGCAGATGACCATAGTGGTGTCTGCAAGGC
>ML685907.1:2204534-2292323 GCA_007922175.1 Pelusios castaneus
AGTCTAGTTCCAAAGGGGGAGCCGTGTTAGTCTAGTTCCAAAGGGGGGGCCGTGTTAGTCTAGTTCCAAAGGGTCAGCCATGTTAGCCTAGGTCAGCCAAACAAACAAGGAGTCCTGTGGCACTTTTAAAGACTAACACATTTATTTATTGTATGAACTTTCATGGGAGAAAATCCCACTTTGTCAGACATTTAAAGTGCTTAAAGCATCTAACGAATTAGGATTTTCTCCTACAAAAGTTCATGCGATAAATAAATGTGTTAGTCCTTAGGAGTGCCACAGGACTCCTGGTTTGTTTTAGGTACCGTTTCACCTTTCCTACGGACTTACCACTTGACAGCTCCACATCATACCGCAGAAAATAAGCTTTCAAACATGGTGTGTGTAGGATGGTTACAGTAAACTTTTTAAATGGCCCTTTTTGGAGAACTGCCATACATCTAAACAAAAGTAGACATCGGCTCTCTTCCAGAGCTGTGCTGGCACATCCAGGTTGCAGCAGCTTCTCTTGCATTACAACACTGCACGTATAGGGATAATTTCTCCAGGTTAACAAAGATTCACCATCTTCAAAGTGTCTGATGAAGTGGGATATTCTCCCAGGAAAGCTCATGCAATAAATAAAGTTGTTAGTCTTTAAAAGTGCCACAGAGCTCCTTGTTTGTTGAGCTAAGCTAGTTAGACTTTTGTGTAGAATGGCAGCAGGCTGTAGTGTACTGCTGAAGGTTTAGGATTCAAAGCTTGCAGCTGATGCATGATGGTGAGGTTGTTCTAGTTGTATATAAACAAATCTGGTTTTATTTCTGATACAGTTTTGCATTCTCCAAGAGTGCAAAAGCTAGGAAATTGCATTCAAAAGACCTACATTATTTAGGCTGAAAACTCCGGCATTTAAAGTTAGGAAATGCCAGGTTTACGGTTGCCTCTGCAGACTTAATTCAGCCCTCTGTCTATATGCCTTATAATTTTGATTACTCGATCTCATACTATTTTTTGGAGGACCCCTGCCTTATTTAGGTGTGGATGGGGCCAAATTAAGGTTACATGGGCAGTCCTAAATCTGGTCGTTTCTAACTTTCAGGTGCTATACTTTTTAACCTGAATAATGTTACAATGGAAGTTTATAAAATCATGTATGGACTGAAGAAAGTAAATAGAGAAGTGTTCTTTACCCCTCTGGACAAGGCAAGAATGGGGAGTCACCTGATGAAATTATTAGGCAGCAGGTTTAAAACACACAAAAGGAAGTACTTCTTCGCACAATGTATGGTCAACCAGTGGAATCCTTGCCAGTGAACGCTGTGAAGGCCCAAACTATAACTTGGTTCAGAAAAGAATTAAATATGAGGAAGGTCCATCTATGACTGGACAGGGACACAACCCCCTTGCTCTGGGTGTCCACAGACTTCTGTCTGCCAGGTGCTGATAGTGGATGGATCATTTGATAATTGCCCTGTTCTGTTCATTCCTTCTGAAGCACCTGACACTGGCCACTGTCAGAAGACAGGACCATGGGGTGAGATGACCCATTGGTCTGACCCTGTCTGGCCGTTCTTCTGTTCTTTTAACAATTGTTTTGTCTGTAATTGTGGGCATGAGAGAGAGAATATGTGTGTGATATAGAACAATTTCCACTTTATAACCCCATTTGTCAGCTCCTTGTAATTTTGGCAAACAAATTTCTTTAGGGGTGAAATTTCCCATGGCTAGACCTGAAGTCTCAGTTGCACTAGGGTCCCCTTACACTGCTCTGGCAGCGTATAAGGTTTCGTATCAGTGTAAATGTAAGTTCCCCTTACTTCTGGCCCCTTTACGCCTCTGGTCTTTGGGGATCTCGACTTGGCAGGGGCTGAGAGATCGTCCCCAACTCCGGAGGTAGTGCCACGATTGAGCTGCAGCTCTTCTTTTGGATCTCTCCCACCTAACCCTCCCGCGCCCATGGCCTTTCCAACATCAAACAGCAGGGCAGAGACCTAGACCTGACCAGGGAGGGTGTCCAGAGCAAGGGGGGCAGAGTGTAGGGTTCACTGAGCCAGTTAAACCATGTGGCTGGGTGGATCCCCTGACTTGAGACTCTCAGAATGGGGTCCCAGGATCACCCCCTAACTAGTTGAGCATCAGTGTCAGTCAGAAACAGAGCAGGCCTGAGGGATTGTAGTGTGCCCACTAGGTGGCACTGTTGCCCCACAAAAGTTCAGCCCCTGCTCTGGGTTGACATGGGTGGAGGGGTGCTGGTCCCTGCTAGGACAATAGAGAGACAAGGCAGAGCAGATTTTAGTGGACCCACTACTGCGGGTCAGAGAGACAACACACAGAGCTCTTCTTCGGGGTTGAGAAAGGCACTCAGGGTGTTCCAGTGAGGTACGGGGGCAGTGGGGGAACAGATAGTTTAGTGTAAACCAATATTCTCGGGCCCAGTCAAGGTGAAGAGGCAGGTGAACACCCCTGTAGTCACAGGACACAAACGGGGAGTGAGTGGGTTCTCAAGTGTTGTAATGAGCCAGAAATCCAGCGTCTTTACGGAGTCCACGCACTTTGCTCTCTAGCGACGTTACGACTTCATGCTCCCAGGCCCCTCTTTGGGCAGCGTGGTGCAGGTTTCTGATGAGGGTGAGGCCTGTAAGGTGGATTGCTGGGGGTGATCGCTGGTGCCAAGTGTTTGCTCACAGCTGGCAGAGCGGTTTTGTCTGGATCACTAAGATAGGCGAGTTTATTCCAGTGTGTAGTGATTGTCTGGTGCCACCTGCACCATTATAACCCAGACACACAGTCGTGGGCATGACGGAACTGGGTGTATGTAGGGCAATGGCTTCTCCTGCAGATTCTCCCAAAGCTCACAGCGGTCTCCTGGACTGGTGAGGCTTTTCAAAATAAACTCAGGGACCAGCTTGCCTGCTCTGGCTCTAGAGCGACGATGGCACAACTCTTTGGATGGCCCCTGGGCGTTGCTCTGTTGAAAACCCAGGCCCTCATTTAAATCCCTCTGGGCTTCTGCAGGGAAAAGGAGCGGCCTTTTCCTGGCTGAATTATCAGTGCATGTAACAATAAACCTGGCTGCATCTGGCCTTACTACCTGCTGATGCTCTATGGTGGGATCCAGAGTGCTGGTGGGTATGTGTGGGGGGTGAGGCAGAGGGGTACTACTCCCAGCCAGCACCCACAGCAGAGCCTTATCAGGAAAATGACTGATGACCCCAAATTCCATGTCATGCAAGGTTGTGATCGCACCTGTTAGGAGGCGGTGGGCAGCCTTGGGGCTCAGGGATTATTATGTAGACGGGGCTGAGGGAGGCTACAGGTAGGGCAGCTCCTATGCTATCTGAAAGGGAGGTGCGTGGTCAAAGGAGATCCCTGTGCTCAGTCAGCTTGTCCTTGGCTGACCCTAGGGTATGTTGGGGGGCAGAAATCTGATCCAGCAGTGTCAGCAGCTGCCCCCATTGCTCAGCGCCGGCAGTGACTGTGTGTATTTCTCTCTCTCTCCTCTCCAGTTTGCAATGTGGATTCCATGTTGCTTTTCCCCAGCGCATCCACTGAAAACTTTGCCACCTTTGGCCAGGGCTTCCTGACTGGCCTCCATGAACTGTCCCTCTGCAGTTGGGTGAGCACCCACGCTCGCTACCTAGGCACCATCCTCTCCTATGCCACGGAGGAGAACGATAACAAGCTGGTCCTGCACGGCTGGAACGCCACCATCCCGACCTCCATCCACTTTGTCATCGGAGACCCAGCTTTCCGGGAGCTGCCAGTGAGGCAGGTCCTGAATGGCAGGTGGCACCATGTGTGTGTCATCTGGTCCTCCATCCAGGGCAGGTACTGGTTCTACGTGGACAGGAGACTGGCATCCCTGGGATCCAAGTTCCAGAAAGGCTATGAGATCCCCCCCGGCGGGTCGCTCATTTTGGGTCAGGAGCAAGACATGGTTGGGGGCGGGTTTGACCCCTCAGAAGCCTTCGTGGGAGGCCTGGCCGGCTTTGCCATCTGGAACCGTGCGCTGTCACCTGGGGAGGTGTCCAGCATAGCGACCGGGCAGGGCTTGCCCCGTGGCACCATCTTGACGCTGGCTGATGTCTCCGCCCTGAACGGAGCAGTGCAGAAGGTGAACTGCACCTGCCTGGAGCAGTGTTTGTAACCCAAGCTCTCCCTGTCCCGGGCTACCCTGGCAATACAGACCATGGGAAGCCCAGAACCCAAACACTGGGCACTTACAAACACCGGCTTGTGGTGCCTGCTGGCCACAATGCTTCCACTGCCCTGCTACATAGGCAAAATGCCCTGTACTGCGTCAGATGAGAGCCAAGGGGTGCCATTGACACAGCCATCGCTGGGGAGGGCCTGAGAGGCATAAAAGCAGCACTTGATGCTCATGCGGTTGCTCACATCCCCCACACTGAGTCCAGAAATCCATATGGCCACACTGAGGTCCAGGCAGGCTGAGATTCTGTGTCCAAAGAGAGAAGCAGCCAGAAGCCAGCAAATAGCAGTACCTTAGCTTGGCATCAAATTGCCTTTCTTCCTGCAGTGCTTTTCCAACCCCTCTGTGGCTACCCAGCTCTCACTTCCAGACACCGGTGGGAGGATGGGGGCGGGTGTGGCAGCTATTTAACCATGCGCAGCTGTGCCGTACACCAGACTGGGACAAGAAACAAAAGCCTCAGCCAGGCTTTAGGTAGACAAACTGTGAGCCCTGGAACTGGAACACAGCCAGCCTGTGCTTAAGGGAAGTGCTGGAGGAATTTTACATCCAGAAACCTAGTCTTAGGTCTCACCCACGAGACAGCCTGGAATATCATGCTGGGTGTGGGTTTGGTCCAGAGATGGAGGGAAGTGGGTACTTGTCTCTGGCAAGCACTATGTCCTATAGCTCCCACTTTGCCAGGAAGGGTGTTCCTCCATTTACTGACCAAAGTAAAGCCCACGGAGCTGACGACAGCCTAGCCCTACATGCCATAACCGTGTAGAAGCACGGCAAACTGGCAGAAGGGCTCTTGGATTATATTAGCAAACAGTCTGTTTTCAACATGAGGCACACATTTCTATTGCCATTAGTTTTCACAGCGAAAGGAACATGAACAGAACATGTCTTCGGCGGTTAATTCTTCACAGCAGAGCTCAAAGACGGCAGGGGGGAAAGGAGGGCATTAATGCAGCAGCCCAGACTTCCAGGTTTAGAGCAGGTGCCCGCACAATAATGTGTGTGTGGTTCTGAAGCTGGCTAGAGCAATGCCGCATGGCTGCTGTCTCCCTCATCAACACAAGGCCTGTCTCACGAGCAATTGGGATCCAGCAACATTTCCAATAAAGAAGGAAACACTCAAATGGTTCCTGTGTATAAAGCGCAAGCTGCTCATGGGAATGCATCAAAAATGGGGGCATGCCAGTGAGATGTTTAAGATTATTTCAGTTTCAAAGGGATGGCATCAGCCTGACACTTAGTTTCAAAACGTGATATTGAAAGCCTTTCAGGTCTGGCCCCTGCTAACCAAGAAGATTTTACAGCCACCTATTTTCGATTTTAAAAGAAATTGTTTTCTCCTGTTGCTGGATGAAAATCTCCCTTAGGCAGTTTAGGAAACTGACTATGGTGGCACTGTGAAAATGACAGTGTAAATAGACAAGGGAATAGCAAAAAAAATCTCATTTCCAGCAGATTTCTCTCCATTACAATAGGTGGCACTTCTCACAAGTAGGTAAAATATTCAAGAGAAAAGGGTGTTTTTAAGGTGAGCAAAACAAACTAGGAGTCCTGTGGCACTTTTAAAGACTAACACATTTATTTATCACATGAGTTCTTGTGGGAGAAAATCCCACACTTCAAGCATCTGATGAAGTGGGATTTTCTCCCATGAAAGCTCATGCGATAAATAAATGTGTTAGTCTTTAAAAGTGCCACAGGACTCCTTGTTTGTTTTGCTGAACTAGACTAACACTGCTATTCCTTTGGAACTTGTCATCATTTAAGTTGAGCATGTCCCTTTAATCGTCTAAGTTGAATATAGTCAATATTCAGATCGCAGACCAAATCCAGACCACCAGGTGCTTTTGAATGACCCCTGAAATCTTTTTATTTACTTAGTATTATCATTATTGTTTTGCTTTTCTTATTATTTTGTCTGGAGTGCACCTTGACTAGACTTTGACCAAGAAATTCGGACCTTAACAAAAACTAATTGATCCTGAAAGGGGTTATTAGTAGCAGGCACAAAGAGTGTTGTCTATTTCTACATTGACTGGGTCCTTTTAAATTATGTTTACAAGCTTGAGAGGTATTTTATTCCTAAAACCAAAGAGCCAGTCCAAGGCACATTCCATCCCCAAGCATGCACATTCATGGCTCTGTCCTGTGAGGTGCTGGGTCCCTTTAACGCCCATGGATGTTAAAGGGATGTGAAGCAGGCAGATGGCACCACTAGGAATTGCTCAGCATCTTGCAGAATCAAACCCTAAGACCTGTCACTAGCGGGTGCTTATCAGCTGCCCCAAGTGGCCCGTCAGTGATATGATTCATCAGAAGATCATCAGGAAGGAAACAGCAGGGACTGGGAATAAACCAGAAGACTTGGGGCTGTTAGTCACCCTCATGCCTGCTCTTTTCCTCTATTTCTCTTCTCTTCTCAGTGGCCGAGGCTGGGTGCCCTGAACAGTCATTCTGCTCTGGCCCCGACATGCTCTGACCTGGAATCTGTGTGCAGCCCTTCTCCAACACTTTTATTAAACAATCTGCTGTCTCCATTTCCCCCATTGAATTGGTATCATAGCTGAAAGGCAGGGCATGGCAGAGAGGTGGGCTGTGGCCACTGGGAGTGCTCGCCACCTCCAGGGGTCTGACTCCTACTTCTCTCACCTTGCCAGCCATTGCCCAGTTCAGGGCCTCCTGCAGGTTTAAATGCAGCACTGAATTACAGTCATGTTCTGAATTACTTGCCAGCCCCTCAGCACATATTTATTGCTGTGGGAAAGTGACACCCCTCAGGCGCTGTGTCTGTGCAGCCACACTCAGAACTGCTCTGAGGATTTGCCAACCTACATCCCAATTGGCTCCATTTGGAGAGTCTGATCTGGGGCCTGGTTTTCATGGTCATGGCGGACAAGCCCTGGATGGGGCTGGTCAGTGTCATGGATCTATGTCTGGAGGAGATAAGGAAAAGGTCTTCTGTGGAGTGGCTGGGCCCTTCCCACTTGATGAGGGTTTAGGAACATCTGGGAGCTTTGGGCTGCAGCCTGCGTCTCCTGGCTTGAAAAACCACTTCTCAGTACCACACGCATCAGTTATCGCTCTATAAAAATATTTATAATTTTATATGGCATTTATGTCTATAGCAATTATTGTCACAAACTAGCAAACACTGCATAACAGAAGACCATCAGATCACCTCCTCCCCGCCTCATTAACTCAAGTATGATGATGAAAGCTCATACAATAAATAAATGTGTTAGTCTTTAAAAGTGCCACAGGACTCCTTGTTTGTTTTGCTGACCTAGACTAACACGGCTACCCCTTTGGAACTTATCTACCATATGGTTTCCACTGGTCTTATCCCTGGGGGGAACTTTCCTAAAAAATGCTAACATACACAAGGCTATAATGAAGACTTCAAGAATATATGACTTCTGTAGCATTGCAAATAGCTTGGGTGCAGGTTGAAGTACTTGGAAATATGTTACTTAAACATAGATAGAAAAAGGAAGATGGCATTAAAATCACCATGACTTGTGATTGATAAAATCAGGCCTCACTTTTCCATAGAACCTTCTATTTGAAAAGCTGAAATCACTTTACAAGGGATAATGAACCAAGCTTTGTACCCCTCCTAACGCAGTGGTTCTCAAACTTTTTGCATTTGTGATCCCTTTCACACAGCCAGCCTCCAAGTGTGGTCCTCTGCCAAATTAAAAATACATTTTTTCTAGGTAACACTATTTTAAATGCTAAATTTATAACCAAACTTTCTGCCTAAAATGAATTTATCTTTTCTCACCTCTTTGAACTTAAGACTAAACCATATTTTTATGGAATTATTTTTAGACACAGAGAAGTTATTTTTAAAATTGTTATTGTTTAATACTGCTGAGAGCAAAGAATTTGTATCCATACTGCTTTTCAGAGCAAACTTAGCACCCCATTGCCTCCCTTCCAGATGTCAGGGAAAAGGAGGACATATCTTCCTTTTTACCTTCATGTCCTCCATCCGGCAGTTAGTGCCCCCTAACTTTCCTATCTTCAAAGCGTCTGACAAAGTGGGATTTTCTCCCACGACAGCTCATGCGATTAATAAATCTGTTAGTCTTTAAAAGTGCCACAAGACTCTGTTGTCTATCTACAATAGACTAACACGGCTACCCCTTTGGAATATTTCTGTTGTTCAACTTGTTCTCCATTTTTTCATAGACTCAAAAAAACAATTCTCTGTAATAACTCAGAACCCACCCCATGTACTCTCCCCTCTTAGGCCACTTGTATTCATTAATCATTACCCATTTTCCATGAGATAATAGGATAATGAATTATACTAATACAACATTTTCTCCATGTCCTACTTTTCGTACTTCCCTGTCCTCCTTTCCATGCCTTGGTATCTAGTAACCCTACCCAGAAAGGGCAGAATACGGCAGCTGCTTGAATCTGCCATGCCAGATCCCAGGCACGTGTGGCCAAACTCTGTCCTGGTGGCTTCCCATCGAGCCCCCTGCTAGAATTTGAGGTTGCTGGAGCTCCCTGCCCTTCTACCCAGTCGCCCAGCCCTGCGGCTGGTGGAGCCCAGCTGCCAGCCAGGGCCGGGAGTGCGTCCTGCGGAAGCCGGACCACTGGAAAAGAGACAAAGCCCGCCTCCGGCCTCGGGCTGTGAATTCTTTTGGAGGCTTTGCTGCACCGCGCTCGCGATTTCTGGGGGAGTGGGAAGCCGCCACACTACAACTCCCATGATGCACCGCCCAAAGGTTCGGCGGCCGCCGTCGCTCCTTGTCACGTGAGCGGCGGCTTGTGGGTGGATCACGTGATGCGCCGCCCGAAGTGAAGCAGCGGGACGCGGTTCCCCGAAAAGAAGCAGCGTCTTCGTCCCGGCCGCATGGCCAACGTGGCCAAGAAGGTGTCCTGGTCCGGCCGGGACCGCGACGACGACGAGCCTGCGGCCGCCGGGGAGACCACCCCGTTGCTGAACGGCGCGGGCCCGGGGACGGCGGGCAGGACCCCGTCCTCCCGGCCGGTGAGCGAGGGGGCCGGAGTTGGATCAGCAGGGTTAAGGCGCGCCCCGGTCCGGTGCTCGCTCCAGATGGTGCCCTGCAGGGATGTCTCGTGTCTCTGCTTCCTGTCCCCGATCCGTCCCCGCTAGCTCTGCTTCTAAACCTCCCGGGTCCCATCCTGCCCGCGGCCCCGGCCACCACTTCTCTGTCCTGGGAGCTGCTGCCCCTCCCCAGCCTGTCAGGTGGAGCCCTAGCTGCTCGCGCCTGGGGTCAGTCAGGGGCTACCATAACGCTACTGGGGCTACCTGGGCACTCCTGGAAGGGGGTGAAATGTGGCTGACTGTTGAGAGGGCCCCGGGGCTGTGGGTTTGCTGTAGCGTTGCAGAGAGCATGTAGCTGGTTTTGGGATGCAATGAGTTCTGATGGCTTCTTTTGAGAACAAATGTGTGCTACGGCAGTGGTTTTCAAACTTTTTTCTTGGAACCTAGTTGGAAAAAACAGTCTGTGACCCAGCAATTACATCGTTGAGTAATGCATTCCAGTCTTTTGGCAGCAGCAGCAGCAGGGGGGGGGGTCTGTGACCCAGTACCTGAGGGTCTGTGACTGGTAGTTTGAAAACCACTGGGCTACAGGATCCTCATAGTCCTGAGAGTTGGTGGTGCATTTAACTCTCTAATTGGATGTTTTGGTGTGGAGTGAGTTTAGGGTTCAGAGCATTCACAGGGATGAAGAAAAAAGGTGAGTGTTTGGGTCCTGTTTCCTTTAGTTTTGTCAGTGGTTTTTGCCTCTGGCTGTTTCTCTGGCGTGCACCTTGAAACTGTCTCATTATTGGAAATGTTTCTCCACAGCTGTCAGTGGAACTGGAGAGCCAGGGAAACAATTGGAACAACCAGTGCCCAACAGGACAGCAGTACTCTGTGGCCAGAAGGAAAGTGCTGGCTGTGTGCAGTTGTTAGGTGTCAGAGTGATTTGTTTGGTAACTGAGGGGAGGGATTGGCTCACTGGCTGCATACAAGGTGCCTTGTTTGGGATTTCCAGGAGTCCTGTATGTGCAGGGGGCTCTGTGAATGGAAGGGGATCTGAGCTCAGCTTACCAGCTGGGCTTTTGGGAACATCAAAAGGGCAGGTGAAATTCAGTGTTGATAAATTCAAAGTAATGCACATGGGAAAACATCATCCCAGCTTTACAGAGAAAATGCTGGGCTCTAAATGAGCTTTTATCACTCAGAGATCTTGGCATCACTGTGAATAGTTCTTTAAAAACATCCCCAATGTGCAGCATCAGTCCTCGTCTCCTCCCCCTCCCCCCCCACAAAAAAAGCTAACAATGTTGGGGATCATCAGGAGAGGGTTAGATAATAAAACAGAAAATATCTTTTTGCCTCTTTATAAATGCTTGGTATGCCCGCATCTTAAATACTGGGTGCAGATCTGATCACCCTATCTCAAAAAAGATATATTGGAACTGAAAAAGGGCAACTAAAATGAGTAGGGGTATGAAAAGCTTTCATAAGACGGTGGGTTTTCAGTTTGAGAAAAGAGATGACTAAAGGGAGATGTGGTCTATTAAAATCATGACTGGTGTATAGTAAATAAGGAAGTGTTATTTAACTCCTTATAACACAAGAACTGGGGCGGGGGGTGGGGCGGTCATCAAATGAAAAGAAAGGAGGTATCTTTTCCACACAGTGCACAGTCAACCTTTAGAACTCCTTGCCAGAGAATGTTGTGAGGGCCAAACTGTAACAGGGTTCAAAAAGAAGTGGATAAATTCACGGAGGATAGGTCCATTAAGGATTATTAGCCAGGCTAGGCAAAGATTGCTGTCTGCTGGAGGAGGGGAAGGCCAATGGGATGGATCACTTGATGATTACCTGTTCTGTTCATTCCCTCCTGAAGCACCTGGCATTGGTCACTGTTGGAAGAGAGGACACTGGGCTAGGCAGATCATTGGTCTGACCCAGTATGACTGTTCTGATGTTCTTTGTTCCTGCCCTTGGTCTAGATCATGCACTATCATTTTTGGGAAAGTGTACTAGGCTAATTATTTACGATGGGGTGGAGAATTCCATGCTGCCTTGAATTTTGGTCCATGCTCTCATTAAGGATGTTCAGCCACTGACAACTCTCAGGCACATGATGGCGAAAGCAGGTAGAAATATCATAGTGGAGAGTAGCGACTCTGCTGTGAACTTCCCTAGGGAAGAGAAACTTTGTGCCTGAACTTGTAGCACAGGCCTGAGTCCTGTCACTAGTCACTGATTCATCTTTGACAGGTCAATTTTTCTTAAGTGTGAATCAGCTGAGCTGGAAAAGTGGATTAAAATTACTGGTCACCAGACAGTGAGCTGAGATTTCCTATTGCGGAGTGATACCAAAACACAGCCATAGTCGGCTACAGATGGCTAGGGTGAACTGCAAGGCTAAACGCAGCATGTGGCTCTGATTCATACAAAATGTTCCTATGTCACCATGACAAGTGGCCAGCTGATCTCTGTACCAGGTGAACACAGTAGAAGAGACCCCAAGATGTGAGATGTTGCTATCGCATGGCCATAAAACAGGTGAGGTAATTGTGAGAGGAGTACCTGCAGGTGCTGCTAACTCTCTTAATGATCCTTATTAAAGCTAATGGACAGAGGAAATCTTCATTTCTAAGGCCTGGTCTCTGCTGTGACTCTTCAGAGCAATAAAAAATAGCAGTGTCTGTATGCATGGAGAACAGGATCATTATGTGAGAACCTTTTAATGGGCTCCTTATCTGCCCTGTTTCCAAAGGTGTCTGCCGGTTTTCTGTGGCACTCGCCGCTACAGGCCCGAACCAATGCACTAGGGAGCCTACCCCAAATCTCCCTTAAAAGTGAATCTTCCTATGGAGCGAGGGAATGTAACAGGCTGGTTCTGGACCAGTTCTCTAGTGTGACGCAATGGCATGAGCCGCTGAGCACAGGAAAATCTAACGCTTTAAACAGCAACACACTTGATTTCTCGCAGCGCATGGTGTAACATATCGGCAATAATTATATCTGGCGTGTGAGATGCTGCCTATCCAATGAAACCCCTCACTGGCCCATGCCACATTTGGGACCCTGGTTTCATTCTACGGGAAGCATCACTCATTGGATTGCTGGCTGTGCCCCACCTCTGAATCCAAGGGACAGCATACTGCTTGCTCGGGCAGTTGCTTGTTGTTGTGTAGACCAGAAGCTATTGGGTGTTGTGGACTGGAAGTGTTCCTGTTTTGTGACTCAGTGGTTATGGCTGTGATCTCGTCTGCCTAAGTTAGTGAGTGCTTCAGTTAGGTCCTCTACATGGTTTTATGTGGGTTAGTGATGAAGGGATTTTTGCCCTTTTCTTGAAAGCCTAATCTGAAGAAGACATGAGACCTGGCCCTGTGTTTGAGGAAGAGCAATGCCTTGCCAAGCCCTCATCAGTCGTTATCATTGCATCTTGTCACATGTAGCTCAGTGCTTCCTCTGGGAATGCTGAACAAAATGGCTTGAGAGAAATCTAGGACTGAAGTGGGGAGCTTCTAAAGATGTAGAAGAGTGAAATGAAAGCATGCTGCAGGAAGTGTGGTTATAATTGGTTAGCAGTAGTATCAGTGGAATTTCAGCTCTTGCCATGATGGCGAAGTAATAAGAGTTTACGCATTTTTGCACAAGGGCTTAATGTTTGGTGTAGAGGAATAAACTCACTTGTACAGACAAAAGAGTGAACTGTGAACTTAAAAGTGCTAGTGTGTTAAAACGTGGCTTGAAACCACGTGGCTTGTGGACTAATGGTCGCGTTGTGGAAGGCACGTCTAATCATGACTCCCGGGATCGTCAGTGCAATGACATCACAACAGGTGTGGCACAGCTGTTCCAAGCTTTGTCCTTGCTGTTGCGTACCTCCCTTCTGCAGCAGAGAATAGTTCAGCCTTTATGCCTTTCTAGCCTGGTTACATCTGCTGTGATGGAACAAATATTGCAGTATTTTGGCTAGTTGGGGTGGTTCTTGCGCTAAAACAACAGCTGTCAGTCATCGGACGTGGCTGAATTTGCCCTGTTGGCCTGTATGTGACTATAGCCAATTATCAGTCATCCAACCTTATTAAAATACATGTCAGATATTTCTAAGCAAGGCATCGCACAGCTCGGTGAAGTCCGCATTACACTTGCAGCTGCAGTTGGAACAGAAACGGTTTGATACATAAAGAAAGGGATAGGCAATGTTACTACAACTATTACGTTGCCATGGTACAAAGTAATGGTATCCGTCCATCCTAGATGGGGTGACTATGGCTGAACACAGCATCTCAAAGGCAAAAGGAGCAGGGTGGATTCGGAAATGAAAATGATTTGACTTTTGCATGGTGAGCGACTGAAAAAGACTGCGGCTGGTTGGCTTGCAGAAGACATGAATAAGGTGAGATGGAAGAAGGAAATACAAACCAATGGGGAGTTCAGAAAAGTGCACCCCATTTATCTTATTTCTCCTTTTTTCCTGAAACATGCATTCAGTGGCCATGAAAGCAGCAAATGGAAAAATAAGAAAAGGAAATATTTTTTTTTTGCAGAGGGGTGCTGTAGCCATATCAACTGCAGAACATGAGAGATGCAAAGTGGGGAAAGTAATACCTTTATTGGACCAGCTTCTGTTGGTGAAAGACACGCTTTCAAGCTTACACAGAGCTGTTCTTCAGATCTGGTACTCAGTGTCACGACTAAATACAAGGTGGAACAGATAGTATTAACTCCGTGTGCTAAACAGTGCTTCCATCTTGTATTTAGCTGTGGCACTTTGAGCCTTTCCTGGCCCTGAAGAAGAGCCCTGTGTAAGCATGAAAGCTTGTTTCTCACCACAGAAGCTGATCCATATCACCCACATTGTGTTTCTTAAAGGAAATAGTATTTTACTCAAGACACCACTAACTGCCATAAGATATCACTGAAGCGCACAACCTGCAGGATTAAAAGGAATGAGCTGTTCATATGGATCCCTAGCTTTAGAATGAAAATAGACATTGAATTCAAAGGAGAGAAACTCTGTTTCAGAGCAAATGCCAATCACCGACTGACAGGGCTGGGAAGGAACTCCATGTGAGCCGATTATTCCATAACCATCTTCTAGGAAGCTTCCTGAGGCCCCTGATGCTGGTCTCTACCGAGAGGAGCATACCAAGGAGATGGCCCTTGGTCTGAACTGGCAGGGTAGGTCCTACGTGCTACATTTCTAGTCCCATGTATTCAAGTCAGATAATCTGAACACACCCACAACACTGAAGCATCTGATCAATTTGGCGATTTGAAGGTATCTGAGAAGCACTGGGACAGTTCAGCTGATCGTGTTTAACCTCTGTTACTAGGAGAAGGGTAACTTTAAAAAAAACAACAACAAAACCCAAACCACCTGTTTCTCCTTCCTGGCTGTTCAATTGGATCTGCTCTGATGCCCCCCCCAGATAACTCACAAATTAAATATTCAGACACTTTAATGCCCAGGTTCTATATGAATTCTCAGGCCGGAAGCAAAATTTCTGCATTTCTCAGAATATGTATATTCTCTCCCACAGAGATCGAAGCACACTTCATGCTGGTGATCACTTGTCATGTGCCCATGGTGCCTTCTATTTAGTCCTTTTGCTTTCCTTGAGAGTAACTTTTTGGGGAAAGGGAAGGAGGGTAGGTTGCAGATGGATTTGTCAAGCCATGTGTGGAATACTTGGTCCTGAATACTCAGACTCCAACGCAACAGGTGTGAAATTGTTGTATGAGTTTCTAGGCCAGTGAGAGGCTAATATCTGTGCATGCTCATTTTGATTCTCTGCAATACATATTTGGAAGCTCAGATTATAGCATTTTGCACCTGCTATCAGGGAATAGCACTGGAGGTCTTACCACTGGCTATAATTAGAAGCGCCCCTGGTGTGTCTTCTGGAGGAAGGAAGAAAAATCTGTGTCTGTATTAGAGAAGCCAAAAATTCCTGTGGTGTCTTGGGGTAGTTCATGCCTAGGACGGTTGGTTTTACATTTAGCAGGGCTGGAGACTACTGCTGCCGACTCACCTGTTAGTAGTGAGCAGTTATCCTTGAGCTGGCTTCCTGAGTCTGCAAACAGCTTCGTGGTTGCTGCACATAATTTCCCAAAGTGATATTAACAAGACTCTGGTCTGTTTCACTTCAGCCTTGCATGCAGCAGAGGTAGAACCTCTTTATGCTTCAGCTGAGGAGAACTCTGGGGAGCAGCAGAGGCAGAACCTAGAGTATTTCCAGAGAGAGGGGCCCCAAAACTGAAGGAGGGGTCGAGCTTTGGGTGACTGATCACTTTATCTCACAGGTGGCTACCAGGAGGTTGTTATATGTGGGGTAGGCAGAACATAACTGCCATACTGGCTCAGACCAGTTGTCCATCTAGCCCAGCATCCTGTCTCCAGCAGTGGCCAGTACCAGAACTTCATGGGCATTTACAGAACAGGGCAGTTGGAGTGATTGACCCCTATCTTCTTCTCCCAGCTTCTGACAGTCAAAGGTTTGGGGTGCTGAGCATGGTGTTGTGTCCCTGACCATCTTGGGTAATAGCTGTTGATAGACCTATTGGCTATGAACTTACCTAGTTACGTTTTTAAACCAAATTACATTTTGGCTGTCATAACATCCCATAGCAATGAGTTCCATGGGTTAACATTATGTTCTGTTGTTGGGTGGGGGGGATAACTTCCTCTTGTTTGTGTTAAAACTGCTGCCTATTAATTTCATCGGCTGTCTCCTGGCTGTTGTGTTGCAGGAAAGGGTAAATAACACTTCACACTTTCCACTTCATTGGTGACTTTTATAGACCTCTGTCATGTCCCCTGCCTTAGTTGTCTCTTTTCTGTGCTGAACAGCTGTCATCTTTTCCAGCAGCCAGTTTGATAACTCAAGATACAGGCCCCTAGTGTTGTCCAGGGACAGCATCGTGGTGAGAATCCAGGATTCATTTTCCTCAGCAGTTGCAAATGGCAGGGTACTGGCCGTCTCACAAGGTGTAGTGCATGGAGGCTGGGGCTAGCGACAGATGCTTTCTTCATATTGGCCTATGGCTGGTAGGTTTAGCCTTCTAGTTAGGTGTCTGTTCGTCTCCTAGCATTGGTATTTGATATAAACTTGGGAGCCCATCAGAGCTGTAGCTTTGTGCTGCCTGTGACAGAGGCTTGCTAACGAAGGAAATATGGGCATCATTGCTCTTCCAGCTAATATTTCAACACCAGTAAGCAGCCTTCCTGTAAAAATCTTAGTGACTCGGAACTGCAGCTTTGTAAGCTATTTGCCATTCCACTGCCATACGGTTTTAGCATCTGAGTAGCCTGTGTGGCCAGGCACTCATGAGTACAGCAAAGCCCTGAGGGCTGTGAATCTTTATTTTCCTCTTCCCTAGCACAGAACTTGCCAGTCACTATGAAGTGTCTGTGTGGCCACTCAGATTGCTGTATGGGGGCAGCTTCTTTTTAATGTTTGCATGTTCTAGAGTCAGACTGTTGGCATGTGATGGTGCAGAGGACAAGGAAAGGGAAGATAATTCATGTCCTGTGACCCTTCTCCGGAAATTAAAAAACCCTCTAATGATATTCCACAGCCAATGGTCTAGTTTACTCATCAACAAGGAAGTCAGACATTCAATTGAGTCAAATGCTTCTTGTTTGTGGTTCTTCAGAGCAAAGTTGGGAGGCCATAAAAAGTTTGCTGTGTACACAATCTTAGTGTTTGTTCTGTCAATGTTCTTGTTTGAAGTCATGCCATTATTCACAAGCAGGGATTGCTTCATGGCGAGTCAGCCGGTCAGGTAAAATATTGCTACCTACCATGTGGTTGTGTATTATACAGTTTGGCTGAATGTGGTATGGTCACGTCTGCCTAAATCTAATCTTGTGGATTCTCTTTGGTGGCTGTAACTCATGTGCCGGGCATAGGACTGGTTAGCTCTGCTCCAGGGTGAGTCAGGCCTTGCAGGGCAAGGCACTACTAGCTGTTGTGGGCTCCTGCCAAAGCAGTACCACCATGGCTCAACCATTCAGTAATAGCAGTCCCATAGCATTGCTCAGATGTCCTCTTTAGTGTTCCATGTTTTCCACTTCTGTTTGTTTAAAAAACAAAAACAAAAACACAAACGGATTTTTTTGGAATGTTTTCCAAACATTAAAACCAGGATGAAATCCGGTTAAAAATGAAAAAATTGAGAAATATTGGGGGGGACGGGACGACACAAAGAACTTGTTATATATTTTACTACAGAATAATTGAAACCTTTTTTTAATGTACAGAGGTATATTTGGTGTGTCTCAACTCCAGTAGTTTTTCCAGAAATTCTGGTTTACATACGCTCACAGAATTTTCTTTAAAGTATCCTCCCTTGTGTTCAGCCTCTCGCTGTCTTGGAGGTAGTCCAACTTCGCTCTGCATCAGTAAATCCAGCAGGTACACCCAAAGTCTGCCGTGCCGCTTGACTGAAGTTGGAGAGTGTGTTTTGGTGACTGTTCCAAAAAGCCAGCACATCGTTTCACATGGTCAGGGAGAGGCAAGCTCATGTAAATGGCAAATTTCTCTTTCACGTTTGAAATTTCTTCTTTAGTGGCAAATGATTGAAACATTCTGGCATAATGGTCATAATCTGCTGTGAGATTCACCTTGAGGAGGGGGTATAATACGTGGATGATATTTCAAAAAGAATCTTCCACACCAAATGCTTCGGTATCCTGATGCTGGGCCACAGTCGTCTCACAGAGCATTGTGTTGAAGGTTTTGAACCCCATTTTGGTGCTTTTGTGTTCCAGGATGGGAAGATTTCCAGAAACAGCTGGGTTTTCTCACCGTGTATTTCTTCTGCAGCTTTTGTGCTCAATTCAGCTGAGATTTTGGTCTGGATCCGGTAATGTCTATATTGGCAAATGTGTTGGCAGTAGCTGGAGAAAACTCAGTATTTTCTGTGTCACACAGTGATTCCAAGTTTTCAACAATGAACATTACCTTGGGTTACAGAACCTGTCAGTTATTTTGGTTATTTGACAGTCTCTTCAGAATTTCTGCTTTAGAACCAAGAAAATGAGGATGATCTAGGTCAGGAGATGTCTTAACTCAGTCCACGTGTTGTTTACATGGCAAGCTGCGAAATACAAGTTCTTCCACAAATTGTGGCACACCAGGGGAAGGTAATCAGCAGTTGGCCCTGAAACTTTCTTGCACTGTGTAAAACAGTCTTCAATTTGTTTGCATGCTTGAAAACAGCCCCAAATCCCATCATGAAAGTTTTCACGTCTTTCGTTTCTTCTGTAGCAGTAGCTACTGATTATACAATGTTAATGAGGTGAGTTGGACAGATAATATTTAGCAGCTCTCATTTCTGATTGAGTTTAATCTCTCATACAAATTTAGAACCTGTGTTAGGTGTGGCTATTTTTTCCCACATTAGTTGACACATGTCAGTTATTGCTGCATTGACAAAATGGCTGTCAGCAGTGGGGATGAATGTCTCATCAGAACAAAACAATGCAAGTTTATTTGCTTTGAAATAAAGAAAAGAAAAGGCCAGGAATTGGATGTCCTAAAGCACCAGGAGACTTGTGTTTATTTAAAAAAAAAAAAAAAAAAAGAGAGATGAGGCACCACATTTCCATCAGTTGAGCTACTAAAGCATTGTCATTTTCTTTCAGGTACTCACAGGTGAAGTTGTTTGCATTAGGAAGGGCTTTTGCGGCTGGGCGGTACTGTCTCCTGAAGTCCCCAATAGGCCCCTCTGCTCTTAGCAGAGAAACAAAGAGCACTCACAAATTCATTGACACAATCATGCTGTTTCCTCTCTTCTGTTGAATGTTTATCCTGAAGCTCCCTTTCTTCTTTAAGCTTCTTGTGTCGCTTGCTTTCGACATGCTCCTTTATCCCGTCTGCACGAGCACCGACCTCAGTGCTGGAGTACCTGCAGCACAGTGTATCCTCTTCACGCCCGTTTTCTGGAAAATTTGTAAGCACTGATTTTTCTTGTTGGAATTCAGGCATCTTTGTCCCAGGTCTGCCTTTTTACCTGGTCCATCTGTAACCACCTAGAGCTTAACTTGGTCCCTAGAGCTCTGCGTGCTGGTACAGTGCCTGGTAGGAAGGGGGAGCCAAGGGCAGACTGAGTCTGCTGAGCAGCCCAGTGGGATAGAGGAGAGACCCTATGTAGCACAACACAGGCCTCTGTTGGTTTGGGGAAGGATTGCAGGAGACGTGGCAGAGTCAGTGGACAGGTCTACGCTACAGTGGGATTTCAGCAGCAGTTGAAGGGAGATGCACAAAGTACTTAAAATACCTTGTATATATCTCCCTTCGACTGCCTACTGCAGTGTCTTCAGTGTGTTGGGTTGAAGGGAAATGCCCTTCCTTCAACTCATTGCTACTCCAGTAGCCTGGGTGGTCTTCTGCGATCGACTTCCTGATCGGCTGAGTGGATCTTCACAGACCTGATCGGCTGAGTGGGAAAATTGATCTGGTGGTGGCGAGTTTTCTGCCATCAGTGAAGACTAGCTCAATGACTAACGAGGGAAACCCTGGGAAGAAGAGCTAGATGCCTTCCCATGTTAGCCCTGGAAGGAGAAGAAGCCATTTTTGGGTAGTATGGAGCTAGCCACAGAAAGGGCAGGACTGGCTGCGTAGGGACCCAGAAGGCCCATCCACCAGACCCGTGAAAAGACTGGCACTAAAGAAAGTAATCAGGTGGACAAGGGGTGTCGCATAGCTTTATCTGTGGAGAATTGATTGTTTAAATTCAGCACCATGCTAAATGGACACAGGAAAAGCTGGGCAATGTCTCTCTGTGAGCCAGTCATAGCGGGATATTTACGTTGTCCACCCCGACCTCCACCATGTGTGTGTTCTGTGTTTTACACTGTGAAGCTGCTGTAGGGCACAGCAATTGCGGAAAGCCTCAGTGCTTAGCAAAAATAAGTACATGAAAAATACTGATTGGATTGATCGTCGGGTGTAAATCAGTAGAGAATGAACATCTTTAACAAAAAAGGCACCTGGGTATTTATCAGTGTAAATCAATTAAAAACTAAAAAGCTGGAAGACTGGTCCTCTTCAATGGAGCCTGACTGTGTCTGAACTCTGCAGTGGGTTCCGTGGGGGTAGGAAATAACTTATTGCTATTTACTGTATTCTATACACTTTAGCCAAACATTTCTTTCCAATTAAAGTTGTCACTCATGTTTGCTGCAGGAACTTTCAGAGCTGCTGCTGTTTTCATAGCAATCAGCTGTTGGATCATGTCCCAGAATGATATGGCCTGAGTTATCTTTCTAGAATTTACAATTAGAAATGAACTAATTGGCCCCTGTGCTGAAAACTAGCATCACCTTCATGAAACTGGCTAATTTCAGACGTCTGCGTAGTGCCTTTATACCACTGAACTGTGACAGAAGCTGCCTTGGCTTTTAAAGCTGGTTAATCCATGCAGTTGCTACAGCTATAAGGAAGAACGCAACACTTCCTAGGCAAGTCTGTTCTGCTCTTTCAGAGAGCACTAGAGAGAGTAAACATTAAAAACAGTTTTTTTAAAAATGTACCAGCTGTATTCAATTCATTTGGCTATGATGCCACAGAACTAGATATCAAGTCACCTCTGGTCTGTGCCAGAGCTGTGCATGCCTTTCACGGGGTCCTTTTAAGATTTGCTATCTTCCTGCTGAGAACATTGAGGGCCCCGTAATTGACGGTGAAGCAAAACACCCAGCCATTTCAGTAGAAGCAGGGTCGTGCCTTATACCACCCAGCCAAGCAAACGTTTAAAGGAGGGCATGAACTGGGTGAAGGAAGCTGGCGACTTGATATGCAAGCAGGAAACAAGTCAAATGAAAACAGTTCTGTGTATCTTAGGTGAGCAAAACCTAAAATGTGAGGGCTGGGAGCCCTTTCCTCAGTCCACTCAGAGAAGTGACTGGCCATACTGCATGAGAAGTCAGCAACATGACGCCTATGATGTAGCAGCGATACAACGATGGTATCTTCTCTGGATAGGAGACCAAAACTCCCTCAGATTTCCACAACTTCAGCCGCCACTCAGCAAACCTTCTCCAGAACACTTCCTCATAAGCATTGACTTCCTGGGTACCATGATTAGTTTCAGCAGGGGAACCCCACAGACCACTATGTGCAAGAAACGCATAGCTCATCTCTCTAATACTCACTGCGATGACAGCACTGCAAGGTAGAACTTAGCAAATGATTCGCAATGATTGTTTCTGAAGAAACATTTTTGACTTGCAAATGGAACAGATTTTTCCTTTCTCCAGCTCTTCTGTGGGTCATATTTACAATTTTATATGAAATAGTCTGTTTTTTCTCTCTACTCCAATGTCTCAGATTCTTTATGAAGAGCTCTGATGCAGAGAGGATTCACCCAGTATGGAGTTGAACTTGGCATCTAAGAAGAAAGCTGGAGTTGGGCTTGTCGTCCGTTCGTCACCGGTTGCCAAAGCTAAACCCACGTACTGGCCCTGTTGGTGCTGGTGACAACCCCTTGTCCAAACGTTTCCTCCTTTCACCAAGGGCAAGTGGTGGGAAGAGATGGAGAATGAGCACCCCAACAAAGGCAAGGCACTTGGAGAGTGGGGAGAGGAACCTTTCCCTTTAGTAGTAGCTCTCTAGGCTGGCCTTGCTGCGAGGGCTCCCGGGATAAGGAGGAGAAACACAGCCCTTGTGACTGAAAAGAACCGAAAGGAACAGTACGGGTGTCCGTGGGACAGGACCTGATGGACGCAGCTGCCTCCCTGCAAAAAGGGGAAATAAAGACTACTACCAGCTTCTCACAGTGGAGCCAGAAAGGTTGAGAGAGTCCAATAGACCTGCAGGCCACTGAATCCACCCCTCGTCTGTGTTCCAGAGGCTCCTGGCAGGCCCAGGGGATGGCGCTTTCTTCGTTTCTTTGCTGGGCCGTGCTAGTCTCCTAACTGCATGGACGGTGCCATCCTACACCCCAGCTCACATTGCACCTCCTGGCCCTGCAGGGATGAGGCAGATCCCAAAAAAGGGGCAGATGTCAGTGGTGGGAAACCTCATTTCTATTAAACATAAATTAAAATAACTCTAGCTTCTGTTTGACTCTGTGGCAGTGCTCCCCCTGTACTGGGGCTGGAGCACTTCAGATGCCTGTGCAAATGCTTTCAGGGGCTGCAAAGTGTCCATCCCCCTCTTTGGAGCAGGAAGCTTTCCCTGGGACTGCATGCTGGGATGCTCTCACACTGACTCATAGACTTCAAGGGCAGAAGGGACCAGTGCAATCATCTAGTCTGACTTCCTTCAAAATGCAGGCCTCAAGACCTCACCCACCCACTCCAGCAATAGGCCACCAACCTATGACTGAGTTATTTACCTCCTTAAATCATGATTTAAGGACTTTAAGATACACTGCACAGTTGCAGGCTTGGCCTGGCCTTTGCTTGTGTTGACTGACTGGAAGAAGGGCTTTAAAACTCCTGTTATGCAGCTTTGCTGGCAGTGCTTGGTTGTGGGGACTTCCCCAGCAGAAGAAGATGCAGTCCTCTTAAAGATCTGTCTGCTGGAAGATGCACCGTGTTTAATCAAAGCCTGCTACGTGCCTAGGCAGCCGAGTGTGGCTTTAGGGGGGCCATCTGCTCCCACGAAACCTCCTTGTGCCACTTCAGGCTGCAGGTTTAGAGCCACTCTTGCCTCCAGTGTGCTAGCTTCTCTTTTGTGTTGCTGTTTCACAAAGAGCGGAATTTCCTTCTGGGCCTGAAGATGCTAAAAGCTTTGGATGGGAAGGCCTGGCAAGATTAAATAGGCTGATGTGCTCATTTTCCCCCTTGGCCAGAAGCTGGTATTGTGAAGCATATGGGAGAGCAAAATGTGCCACAAACTGTCTGTTGTTAACTGATCCTGTGGTCCAGGCCAGGAAATAACCATGTAAATATTTTGACTTCCTGATGGTGCCCAGAGTGGGTTCCCAGCAGATTTTTGCCACAGTCAGGCCACTGTGTTCAGTTACTGCAGTGCTGAGTTAAGCAATGCCATTGAATTCGGGAAATCTTTTGGTTGCCGGAGACGTGAGTGGCTGTGTCAGTGTTTGGGTGTGATTGGCTAATGCCCAGTCTCTCTGAAGTAAATCAGAGCTGCAAGTACAAGCAGATCTCATTTCCTCACTGGAAAACCCTGAAGCGCTGAACTGTGCCCATAGAACGTCTGTTTTTCCTTCCTGCTCTCTGTGGTAACTGTTGGGGAGGAGTGGGTGGAGGGCAAGGCCCTCAGGCAGGGAGCTGTGCAGGATCAGGCCCTACCTGGGTTGCGTGATGCATGGGGAGAAAAGCCTCTTACTCTGCATTGGGTGAGCTGGTCCAGCCGAGTGTGGCACAGGGAAGATGCTTTGGAACAGCTGGTGTTTGGGTTCACCCCAGGCAGTGCCTGGTGCCTTCTGAATGGCTGGAGAGGCCCTTTCTGGGTTTAGAAGGGGTGTCTAGCCCCAGCAAAGAGCAACTCTCAGCTTCTCTCCTTGTGTGTGGGCAGGATCCTGGCAGTGCTACGGCATAGGACTTGGGCCACGATGGGCGACTGAAGTCACAATTTGTATTATGGTAGTGTGGAGAGAGGCCCTAGCCGAGAACTGGCATCTTCGTGCTAGGCTCTCTACATAGCATGAGACAGACACGGCTTCATTTACTCTAAATAGAAGCGGAAGGGGGACAAATCTATGGCCTCGCCAGCTGGCTGTGGGTTGGTTGCCACCAGTGGGAGCGTGCTCTTGTCTTGCTGAGAGACTGGCTGAGCGCTCGCTAGTAAGGGCTGAGCTCAGGCGCGTGCCTAGAGAGCCCCTTTCACAGCATGTTACAGGGGAGTGCAGATCTGAAGGCCCCTCCCCCGGCCTGCTGCAACATGTGCACCACTTCCAGCTAAGAGCTTGTCTGCAGGCCTCTGTCTGTAATGCAAGGAGACAACGTGTGAGCCTCCAGCTAACGTGACCGAGTGGTGCTTGGCTGGTGGCGGGGGTGTTCCTCCAGCCTTTTGGAAGGTGGAATGGCGTTACCAGTGTCCAGACCCTGGGGTACCGACTGCCAGCTCAATTGGCATGGCCCCTGCATTAGAAACGAGAGCAGCCCCAGTCAGCATAGTAGACCTCTGCAGGCTGCGCTAGGCCTGGGTCCTGCTTTCTGGCAACTGCTGGCCGTGAGTATGGGATGCCCAGAAACTGTTCCCGTGATTCCCACGTGCTGTGTCAAGCAATCAGGGTGAGCCTGGATGAGGAAGTCCCAGGCTGTGGACGCTCTGCATGCGGAGCACAGCTGTGTGCACTGTGACAGGTGCCTGACAAATGCGGGTGGTGTTGTGAGCAAGAGCCCTCACCTGGGCTGAGTGCAGCCTGAACTCCAGGGCAGGCAGCTGGCAACCTCATATCCCCCTTGGTGTTACACATGCAGGAGATGTACCCAGCTATCCCTCTTCTAGCGTCGGGACTTGCTAACCTGCTGCCGTGGGGAGTATCTGTGCACTGACCAAGTTTTCCATTCTCTTCTCAGGCCCCCCATCCAGCCTTTCTGCGTGTTGGGCAGCTGACCAATGTGGACCTCGACGATGATATCCGCGAGCTGGTGAGTGGCACAGAAAGGAGCAAACGCATGTCTCGCATGGTTCCCCCATGACTGTCTGGAGGATGAGGGGGCTTATTGGTAACTGAGACAAAGCTGTGGGAGGGCCTCTCAAGGCAGCAGGAAGCAAACCCACTGCCCAGAGTCAGTCTTTCCATTAGAAGCCGATCTTACTGCTTCTGACCTCCTCAGCATCCTATTCCCCATGAAAGCTGGCTGCCAGCTTCTGTCTGGAAACGGAGCTGTGTGAGCTCTGGGGAAACATGGGTTTAGTCAGATAACATGGCTTGGAGAAATGAGCTCAGAGACGAGTCTTTGATTCCTCCCTCCCTTCCTGCAAGCATGGCTG
The DNA here is from genome assembly GCA_007922175.1 of Pelusios castaneus. Lineage (NCBI taxonomy): Eukaryota > Metazoa > Chordata > Testudines > Pelomedusidae > Pelusios > Pelusios castaneus. The sequence continues at coordinate 2,229,646 of ML685907.1, forward strand.
CGTGGGAGAGCAGCTCACAGGGAGTCCATGAGGCTGGCTCTGTGGAAAACTCGCTTTGTCTCTGCCTGACGCACCGTAGGGCTTCTGCTGGCTGCACTTACCTCTCAGATGTGCTGACCTCCCTGTTACCTGCTGCTGAACTCTGCCGCCTCAGCCCTGTTCTTACACGCTCTTCAGGGTGTGCTTGCGACTCAGGCCCTGAATGAGAGAGCCAGGCAAGGGCCACATCCATTAGCTTAGAACAGCCCCAGATGTGTCTGTGGAAGGTCCCTTCCATAAGTGGATCCCCTTCTCCCACCACACACTTTCCAGGTGGAAGAGTGGGTTCAGCTGTCCTCTAGCCAGGGTCCTCCATTCCTGCCCCTATAGCCCTGTTAGTGGAGTCTGGAAACCCAGGGTCCACATGGAGGGCAGGGTCTGGGTGCTGGGTCCGGCGGGGTGCAGATGTGCTCTCCCTTGAGCTTTGTAGAATAACTTAACGCTCTGTTTGGTTATCCTCCATTATTTCTTCCATGGCAGTCTCCCCTTCTCCCCACTGGGGAAGGAGCTGGGTGTGCAAAGTGGGAAGCTACCAGGATTGGGCTGTAGGGCCTGTTGTGCTGGGCGTGCTCTGTGTGACTGGATTCTCCTGGAAAATTCCTCCCCCCAGTTTTGACTGTGTGAGGGGCTGATCCTGGGCCTGCAAGTGGCAGTCCAGTTCAGGACGTACCCTGCCAATGGGAAAACAGCCCTCTGGGTGCAGGGGCACTCGAGCCCTGGCTGGGAGGCTGCAAACCCCTCTACAGTCACGGTTATCGTGTCTCCTCAGAGCAGCGAGTGCTTGCCTGGTTTCCCTTCCTCTCTCACATCCTGTGTCTGGCTTTCTCCTCCCCTAGCTCCTGGGCTTTCCCTTTTGGTTTCTGTCTGTTTCTGGTCATGGTAGCGCCAAAGGCGATCCGGGCTGGTTGGGCATGGACACTGCAGGAAAGTGGACAGGCTGTGCAGGCATTCCTCTTTGCACCAGCCTTGTCTCTCCACAGAGGGAGAAGCCCTGTCACAAATGGCTGAATTTGATACACCAAATGGCTTCTGCTCACTCTCTGTAGCACAAGTCAGATCCCACGGGCCAGAGACGTGCCCCCTCCTCCCCATTCTCCACTGTCTCATGAGGTGCCCCCAAACCTCACCTGTGCCTCTCCTAGCCCCAGAGAGTGGGGCTGGCACTTAGGGAGATGGGTCTAGACTAACCTTTCTACACCAGGAGTGAGGTCTTTCATGTGACACCTCTGAGTGGGAGCCGCCCTGAGCAGACAAGGGGACCAGGAAGGGTGGGATGTGTTCACATTGCTGCTGCAGCCTTACCGAAGTGCCTCTAGGCTTGCTCGCATTGGGGTCGTCTGAGCCACAGTGTGGTCTGTCCCCGACCCTTGCGCCTTTCTAGCCACAGTGGCCTGAGCCAGGACACCCATTCTGCCGTAGCTTGTGGCTGGCGACAGCTCAGAGCTGTTCTCCTCTCCTGTAGCTAGGCCTTCGTTGCTGTCATCTTAGCTGTATTGCTAGCCCTCGCCTGACGTCAGGACTCAGCTGTGCTCGCAATAGAGACTGCTCTTGCCATCTAGGACACTGGTAAGAGCAGCCTGCCAGGGCGGATGCTGTCCTGCCACATCTCTGCCTCACGCTGCTGCTGGCAAGCAAGCCCTCCTGTTGTCCTTGTGAAAGGCTGCCTGGACGCAGGCGCCGTGACTATTGACACAGCCGTGTGAGCAGTGAGCATCGCGGCCAGTCCCTTGGAAGAGCAGCTGAGCCCTGCTGCTTTTGGCTGTGGCCAGGACACTGGGCTATCTGCGGCAGAAGAGGAGCACCAGCAGCCCTGCTTTGAGGGAACGCTGCCTTGGAAGCTGTCCTGGTTGGTCTAACACCTGGTCCTTGTGTCCCCCAGGAAACGGAGACCCCCACCCAGGTCCCCAGTGAGATTCCTCACAACGAGAAGCTCCTCTCGCTCAAGTATGAGGTATGCGCCTCCATGATAGGCCCATGTCCTTGGTTTGAGTCTGGTTTGAAAGCTGGTGAGAGGCCAACGAGTGAGTGCCCCGGGGTGGAAGGAAGCAGTGAGTTAAGGAGTTATAACCTGGTATATGGAAAACCTCTGCACAGAAGCTGTTCTGAGATGCAGGGCAGGAAAGTTGCTGCAGGATAGTAAGATGCCCATCTCCCAAGTCATCAGTACGGTTCCAAATGTTGGGGGAGGTTTAAGCAGAGAAAAGTGCTGGGAGTGGGAGAAATGAGCACGGGGGGGTGGGGGGGGTGGAGCAGAGGCAGGAAGGGGACTCCCCTGCTGGGCTACCTCCTAAAAGCATTTCCCTCTCTCCAAATGCAGAGCCTGGACTACGACAACTGTGAAAACCAGCTGTTCTTGGAAGAGGAGAGGCGGATCCACCACACAGTGAGTCTGGCTGTGCCCACAGCTCCGGCCTGTGCCCTGGCTCCAGCCACCCTCTAGGAACTGGTCAGATATTCTGGTGGGACAAGGGTTGGAGATGTGGTTTCTCAGCACCCTGTGGGAGCAGCTAGTGCCAGTCTGCTGAGAGGAGACTCTGCTCACTTAGTTTAGGAACCAACGCCTGTACTTCTAGCTGAGCCACTGAGTAATTGCAGCCAGGGCCTGATGAATGCCAGTTTGCTGGGGGCGGGGGGCAGGTGTGGGGACCCTCTGTCAGCAAAAGGGCATTTTAAGAAAGGAGGCTGGGCCCCCAGGGAGTAACAGGAGCCAGGGCAGGTACACTGCTGAAAGGTGAAATGATTTCTGGGCATCAGCCACCACCGTGAAGGATGTTGACGAGACAAGTGTCAAAAGAGGATGTGCAAAGGCATGGGCTGATACATAGGACCTGTTGCTGCATAGTAGCTCCTGCTCACACTCCTAGGGAAGACCATCCTTCCAACCTTTTTGGTCAGGTTGGAAATGGAACAGGATAGAAAATATGATGATGCTTTTACATGAGTTGCTGGCGCTTCCCTAGAAGCTTGCTTTGCACCCAGGCTGTCTTAAGACTGTCAGCAAAGGGGCTTGTGTTGAATCTTTAGCTCAAACACCCAAGAAATGGTTGGGAGAGAAGAAGTCTTTGTTAATACTTGTTTAACCAACAGAAAGACAGTTTTCAGCTTTTCGAATAAAAACTCTTTACCCTTCAGTTAATCAAGTTTAATCTACCAGTTGACACTAGACACCCAGGAAAAAAAGTAGATGAGACCTTATAATGTTTAAAAATAAAAAGAAACCTTTCCAGATTGTAATTGTCCAGGTTTGGGAGAGGGCACGTATACCGATCAGCCTTTCTCCGGGAGATGCCAGGCCCTAGTGCTTTGTGGAGTACTAAATCGCTGTGGGAAGGGTCCTGCCGATTGAGTTCCATTTCCTTGGGGGGCAGGGTATTAAGATGCGTGACCTATCCTTTTTCCTGGAGGTGTGTTTTGATTCGCTAGCGCGTGCTGCCTTCAGGAGCAACCACAGTCCTGCAGGGCAGGTGCCTCACACCTCTCTCTCTCAGGCATTCCGAACAGTGGAAATCAAACGCTGGGTCATCTGTGCCATGATCGGGATTCTCACTGGCCTCGTCGCTTGCTTCATCGACATTGTGGTGGAGAATCTGGCTGGGCTGAAGTTCAGGGTGGTGAAAGACAGTATCCTTGGGCTGTGCTGCTGTGGGGTGGATGAATGGTGGGGGGCGGGGCAGGGGCGATGTGGACGGGGTGGGCTGGTGCAGTGGTCTCTGATGATGGAAATACTCTGAAAGGAAATGTCTCCCTAGGCCGTGGTGAGTGTGCGTTGGCATCAAGTGAACAAACTTGGAGAGGACTGTGTGTCCGTGCGGTGGGCTGGGTGTTCAGTGAGATCTGTGAATGCCAGGGAGCATTTGTGATCTGTGTCAGAAGAAGTTTTATCTTGCAGTGGCCGTACTTTAAAGAGCCCAACATCCATCTGGCTGTGAGCCCTGTCTCTTTAGTGCTCAAGAGGCAAGGTTTCCCATAGCAGACCGGCCTGCCCTGAGGCTCCCAGCCCCACGAGGACTCTGTCAGAGGTAGAGATGTGCCCAAAGGGATAATGTGATACTTGAATTTCTTGACTGATCCGCCCAGATATTGACAAGTTCACCGAGAAGGGGGGGCTGTCCTTCTCCCTGTTACTCTGGGCGACTCTGAACTCCAGCGTGGTGATGGCTGGTTCCATTATTGTTGCTTTCATAGAGGTAAGAGTTAAGGAGCAGTTGTGGGCCGGTCGGCTGGCTGGCTTCCCCCTGTATCGCCTCTGTAGTGAAATGTGTAGCTGCTTAAATGTTCCAGGAAAAATCCCCCTACCTGGGGGAGTGGGAAATCACTTACCAATTTCTTTGCCAGCGCCTGTGTTGCCCTGCCTGTGCCCTGCTCTCCTTGCTGGAGCAGGTAGCTGCACAAAACATCTGGGCCTTGAAAGCTTTTTGTAGCCATTTGTGCTGGACTGGGTGCCGAGTGGGATTACATATCTTCTGGGAACGCAGATGCACAGCTGCCAGGGGCCTGGTCTTGCCAACTGGTGAGATTACTTTGGAGGAGGATTACGCTGGTTTGAAAGCCAGTGTTTTTCTAAGGGAGAAAAAATGCAAAACCTTGGGTTGGTTTGTTTTTATTTCGGTTGTTATAAATAATCCTAACTCCTCTGGGGATTAGCATGGGGATAGGGTTGTTTTTATTACTGTGATGTAGGGATTTCTCATTAAGTGCGTCTACCTTTGGGCAGCAGTTTTTAAAGTAGGTTACTGTCTCTTTCCTGTTTGACCCTTTATTTGCTCAGTGCGCACAACCCTAAGTAGGGGCATCTGACATGGCGAGAAGGAGCACACAGCTAGTGAGAGACAAAGGAGGCAGGGAGGGAGCTTTTAGGATTGCTAACGAGTCCTGTGGCACTTTGAGACTAACCAGTTTATTTATCACATGAGCTTTCATGGGAGAAAATCCCACTTCATCAGATGCTTTGAAGATGGGGAATTTACAGAATAGGAGGAAAATAAATGCAGGGAAGTGTAAGTCATAGGATCAGGTCAGACTATTTCAGAAAATCAATGTAGTTGTTTAGATTCAAAAACTGGGGAACAGCATATAGAGGAAGGCGAGTTCAAATCACCTTTCGTAATGAGGAAAAAATCCATAGTCCCTTATTAACCCTGAGGCAATGGTGTCAAATCTGCATATAAATTCCAATTCTGCAGTTTCTCTTTGAAGCTGTGATTTGTTGTTCATTTGTTCAAGCACTGCTATTAACAAATCATCAATGGAGTGGGCAGGGAGATTGAAGTGGTCCCCTATTGGCTTTTGAATGTTGTGATTTCTGATGTCAGACTTGTGTCCATTTATTCTTTTGCACAGGGACTGCCCTGTTTGTCCAATATATAAGGCAGGGAGCATTTCTGGCACACGATGGCATAAATCACATTGGTGACTGAGCCCTTGATGGAGTAGCTGGCTTGATTAGGTCCTGTGATGGTGTCTTTAGTGCAGATATATGGGCAAAGTTGGCAACGTGGTCTGTTGCAGGGATATGTTCCTGCTTTAATGTTTCTGTTTGATCTGTAGTTGCTGGTGAGTATCCGTTTAAGGTTGGAGGGCTGTCTGTAAGCAAGGAGAGGGCTGTATCCCAAGGCTTGAGAGAGAGTGAAGAATCGTCTTGTAGAATAGGCTATAGATCCTTGATGATGTGTTGTAGAGGCCTGACTTGGGGGTTGTAGGTGGTGACCAATGGCGTTCTGTTTTCTTTCTTGGGCTTCTCCTGTAGTAGTTGACTTCTGGGTACCCGTCTGGCTCTGTCGATCTGTTTCTTCACTTCTGCAGATGCAGTTGCATCTTAGGGCTTGGCTGTAGACAATGGATCATGTGTTGTGTCTTGGATGAAAGCTGGAGGGATGTAGCTAACTCTAGTGATCAGTGGGTTTTCGGTGTAGGGTGGTGCTTGTGCCCATCACTTATTTGCACCGTCGGCAGCGGTATGCCGGATCCTCAGCTGGAGTAGCTGGCGCAGCTCCCTCCACATCCACTGATTGGTGTCTGTTTACATTCCTTCTGGACTGGGCCAGTCTCTAAATATCCCATCTGTCCAAGTGTTTAAGGATGAAAAATGCATAAGTAGCAAAATGTGGCTGCCAGGCATTTGTCTCAGAAGCACTTTAAACTTGTCAGGAGGGGGCCTAGGTTTGGGGAAGTGGTTCCTGGAATTTTTGCCCAGTGCCTTTTTACCCCCATCTGTCCTTCAGCTGGGGCTGGGAGTGTGGTTGGGTGGTGCTCTCTCCCTGACTCCTGTGGTGGGCTGGCCCAGATCCACTCTTGGTGCCCCTCCCCCCCCCGTATACCCCCATGTGGGTGCACCCTACAGTTTGGAGATCTCTGGTTTACATTTAGAGTAAGTAATGAACAAGGCAAACTGGCAACCTCTCAAAGGTGAAATCAAAGTCACAAAACAGGACTTCAGCCTAAAGCACATTGAGTCCCGTGTGGCTAATGTGCTAAACCTGCTCTGCTGTGAGGAAGTTCAAGGTACACGTCCTTCCCTATGTAAAGAGGGAGGCCCTTTGACATGAGGTGGAGCAGTAGCAGAAACAGAGGTTCATGGGGCTTATAGGCCCCCAAAAGAAGTGGCCAGCTTCGCTCTTTGTCATGCCTTCCCCTTTCGGGCTGGTCTTGAGTAGCTTGGTTTATAAGTGGTGCTGTGGCTGTGACTCATACTGACGGGAGACACTCCAACTGGTATCCGAGTCTTGGTTCCCAGGCGGCGCTGAGCAACAGTTTGCTTTAGCAGTATTGTGCGTGCGCACTCATGCTCTTTCTCTCAGCTAGGCTGTTGCTCTCTTATCAAAGCTTGGGCTCTTTCTATAAAGGACACTCTGCAAACGAACCGATCTGCGGTATTCCTCCTATTCAGCTCTACCACCACAGGCTCTGCTGAGCTGGCCATGGTGGCTTCAGAAGGGTCACCCGCTCCTCAGTGTCGGGTTCTGGCATATAGCATGCTTCCTATGTGGAAACCACCTCGTTTCTGAAGAATCAATTTGATGCATCCTGCTTCCAGGTTCCTGGCTTGTCTGGCTAGTCTCTGCCCATCAGGCTTTGCTTGAGGCCAGCTAAGACGTTTACTTTAAAAGCACTGTAGAGGCAGCACCAGAGGAATAATCTCTCCTGAGATTCAGGGCGCTAATGGCAAGTCCATCTCCAGAGGAGGAGCCAGTGCCTTGCTGCTGGTGCACGCCTGGGACAGTTGAAGGTGGGGGAGTACAAAACCTGCAGAAAGCCAGGCTCACACTGCCCCTGTCAGCTGCCATTTGTTCACTCTGACAGGGTGTGGTGCTGAAACGGTCACGGAGGGCGGCCGGCCCTTGCTGCTGTGTAAAGGCTGATGCTAACAGACTCTCCCTCTGCTTCTAGCCTGTAGCTGCCGGCAGCGGGATTCCCCAGATTAAGTGCTACCTCAACGGTGTGAAGGTTCCCCATGTTGTCCGCCTTAAGGTAAGCTCCTGGAGGACACGGCGGTTTGAGGTGCGTGCGCTTGGCATTCCTGCACTCCAGCGTTTCTCTGTTGTGCCAGGCCAGGAGTGTGGCAGGGGCCAGGGCTTCCCTTTCTGGCATTCACCATCCCAAGCCAGTGTCCCATCCACTTCCAGCTTCCCACGCTCATCCTGGCCAGGCGCTCGTCTCCCAGCTCTGCTGCAGCATCCCTCGGCAGCTGAGAGTGGTGCCTGCTGGTGCAGGGGAATCTGGTCTCTGAGTCACCATCTCGCACTCTCCTGCCCTGCTTGGTGACTAGTCTTGGACAAGTCTCTTCACCTCCCCGGCCCGATGTAATAAATACACTGGTGCAGGTTCCCATTGGCCTGCCTGCAGCAAGGCAGTAGGTAACTGTGCAGCATTGCTGTTGGAGCTAATTATAGAGGGGGTTGGAGGGAGGCCATGTGCGCCTGTGGCTGCACGATCCTTTGTGACAGCCATCATTCCGGCCTGGCTGGTGCTCCACGCTGGGGAGAAGCTGCTGCTTTGTGTCCTGTCCCATAAGTCTAGAAGTCACAGCAGCCAGTGACCCAGAACCAGAGCCAGAGACCCCTTTGCCACCCCTGGCTCTTAGCTTGCTAGGTCCTTGCCTCACCTGTTGCCTTCCAAGTGTGATTTCCAGGTGAAGTGGCTGTCATGCCATCTTCCCTTGGCAATACCCCAGGCATTTGGATTGCAGGCAGCACCTGTGAATGAAGAGACCTGGATGTTTGGTTTGAAGCACTCTACGTGTCTCCCCACCAGCTGAGGGTGACAGTCGCATGACTGTGTGTCTCCTGTGCTAATCAGGGTGCCCTCCTTGTTTTCCAGACCTTGGTGATCAAAGTCTGCGGGGTCATTCTGTCGGTGGTTGGAGGCCTGGCTGTCGGAAAGGTAAATTGCCAAGGAAGAGGATCCGATTTGGCCGCCTTTGCAAGAGCGCTGTTGGGGTGTAGTCACCACCGTGGTGTGCGCTGGCTGTGAGACACGCTGGTGTGTCACTGGAGCATGACTGGTGCATCAGTTAGACCGTTAGTGTTTCAGAGTAGCTCCATCAGAAGCAGTTTGTTTCATGTGGGTACACAGATCCCTTTGCCTTGGTTGTTAGCTATGCACTCTCCTGCACTCTGCCACCCTCCCCTCTGGGCTCCCAATGAGGTGCCAGGCTTTCCTCGGAGAGCAGGGAGTGGTGCATTGTGGCAGTGCATCCCAATGACATCTGCTGACCTGGCATGGTGGGGAGGGAGGGCTCAGCTTTTGTAGCTGTCTGGTTCTGTTAATTTCTATATTAGAGATCATACAGAGAACGAACCTGAAATCCTGTGGCTGGGGATCTGCCAGAGAGTCCTGCTGGGACATTGCCAGGCAGAGGAGCAGTCACTTGTACCACCTGTGGTTATAAATGGAGCTCAGGTCTATTCTACTGTGGTCTGGGGGGATCCTCTCTGAAACGGCTCTGCATGAATTCACATTGACGCCACCTGCTCTGGGAAACGCCGTGACTTGTCTGGGCCTGCTGGAACTCACTTATAGAACCACTCACTAAAATTAGCAAGTTCGGGGGGGAATGTGAAGTTTCCACTTCCTGAAAAGAAAACTCCCTGCTGCAGCTGGCATTGTTGCAGACCTAGAATCGCTGCATTGCTGCAACCCTCCAGACTGTGCAGAGCCATGAGGTTGGCACTCTGGGCCCCTGACACATGGTTAGGGAATTGAGCTGTGGGGAGCACAAACAGGATGAACAGATTTCACACTCTGAACCCTTTTCAAAGCCTAGCTTTGAAGGCAAAAGAGCAGCTGCCTTTCTCCTCTAATGTCGGCTTTCCTGCCTTTAGGAAGGGCCGATGATTCACTCAGGAGCTGTCATTGCAGCTGGGATCTCACAAGGAAGATCCACGTCTCTGAAGCGAGACTTTAAGGTTGGTTGGCGTGCTCAGAGCATGAGTGGATGTGGGCAGGAGGGGGGCACACCCATGCACATACTGGGGAAGGAGACATGGCAACTGGCTTGTGATGTCTTGAGTGGACAGAAAGTGACCTCTGGTCTGTGGGGTAGAAGCAGTACAGCAAAATGCTCCCCACCTTCCTAGTGTGACCTATGGCCTGAAGAGTCTGGCCTACTGAGAAGGTGGGTGGTGGGGATGAGGTGGAGATGGGCCTGCTGAGGGCGTGAGAGCTGTGGACTTCCACCAGGGCTGTCCCAAGGGAGGGGTGTGGCCCAGGGCCAATAGGCCTGTCAAACCCGGCTCGGCTCTGTACTTCTACCCTGCCCCTTTCCTTCAGCTTGCTGCTGAAGGCAGCAGCAGCAGGGCAGTGCAGGGCCCATGGAACCGTGGGGCCTGGAAGGACAGCCCTGACTTCCATGCAGGTGAAGCCCTTAGCCTGTCTTGCTCACCAGGGGCCAGGAACCCAGCCTGAGCAGTCAGCTGGGGTTGACGTAATACTGGCCTATCCCAAAGGGAGCACCCACCAGTCATCTTTGCCCAAACCTATTTCAGTTGCATTGCTTAGCATCCCACAATTCCCAGCAGTAGTGCGTTCGGGGGAGAACTTGAAAGGAATAGATCGTTCTCCTTCCCCGACCCCCTCCAAGCACTGGCCGCAGCTGTGCTGGAGTGCAGGGTTGTGTTTGCTGTGGAGACTCTGCACAGAGGAGCAGTGATGTGTCCTTCCCCGCTGGGTCCCGTGTTGTTGGTGAGTGGGGTAGGGGTGACGCAGCATGGACCAAGAGCCTCCCCAGCTTGCTACACTTACTTCAATTGGCGGCTGATCTAACAGTCTGGTCTCAGCCGACTCGACGCGCTGAAGCTGATCTGTGTCAAGAAGCCACTGCCTTGATGACACGCGTGCAGTCCGTCTGTCTGTGCTACGTGGCTGCTGTCAGGGCCTGCTGGCTGTGAGCTTGATCCCACGTGCTCTCCGTTCGCACTGCCCGACGCTGGGAAGGGCAGGGCGTGTCTGTAGCTAGGGCCAGAATCCAGCTTGGACAGATGGATGCCCGTGAGCTCCGCTTGAACTAGCGTGCTAAAAACAGCCGTGCCACTGGGGCATCCCCGGGCGTACGCCAGGGGCTCAGGTGGGTGGCACCAGCCATGCTGCCGTGGCCAGGCTGCTGTTTTTGGCACACTGGTGCAAGCAAAGCTAGCGTGTGTCCGTCCTTGTTGGGAAGCCCAATGCCTAGAGAGCAGCTGGAAAGCGCACAGACTGCGTCTGATGTTGGCTCGCGTCGTTTCCGCGATCGGACACGGCACCACTGAGCTGTAGCTTCCCACACCGCTGTGCCACGTAGCACAATCAATTCTTCCAGGAGTGTAACTCCCTCCGTGCGGCACTATGACAGGGACCGGCAGAGCCTGGGTAGCAGATGTTGGCCCCTCTTCTCCATGCTGCCATTCCAGGGAGAGCTCTCAGGTCGCCAGCGCCTGTAACGCCGCCGTCCTCCTTTTGTTGCAGATCTTTGAGTATTTCCGCAGAGACACGGAGAAAAGGGACTTTGTCTCGGCCGGCGCAGCAGCTGGCGTTTCAGCTGCTTTTGGTGCCCCAGTTGGTAAGGTGCCGTGTGTTTCCTACAGACTGGACCCTGCCCAGGAGGGATGATCCCTCGCCCCACCAGGGGCAGGCCCTGCCTGGGATCAACTGGAGACTTGACTTTCCCAGCCCTCTCGTGGCGGGAGGGGTTAATCTGTCATTCTCCGAGAGGAAGGAACCTGGGTGGGCTGGATCTGTGGACCTGCAGCAGCCCTTCCCTACCTGTGGCTTTGCACGTACTGTGCATTTTGCTCCCCGGCAAGTCTGCTTTGAAAGCAGGGTCCGTTTAGTGAGGCCGGCCTAGAGCAGTGGCAAGTCTGTCTGCTCCTGCCCATCCCCCACGTCGGCTGGATGGCAAAGCCAAAGGTCATATGCAGGCTGCCTGCCTTTGCCCTCTCCAGGAGTCCGTGCCTGGCTAGCAGGGCTGAGAGCTGTGGACTCCATCAAGGGAGCACTGGCTATATGGGGAGCCCTGCTGGGTGGGGTGTCAGGATGGGTCATTACAAGGCAAACCTGGGGATCTTCCCTCCTCCACTGCTGTCCTGCAATCTAGCAGTCGAGTGGCATGTGAAGGAAGGAGCGAGTCTCCCAGAGATCTGTCCCTGCCCTGTTGCTGCTGTGCCACACGGAGTGCCTGGGGAGATGAGGGTGTGATCGCACCAGCTTCTAGGCTGAGTGGGCCCTCCCAGGGGCCCCATCAAAGGAGACAGGGCTTTGTCCCCTCAGCTCAGCCTTCCCACTGCCACGAAGGCAGGTGCCAAAATGCCCAGCTTTTACAAAGCCACTGTGTGTCGTGCTTCCCCAGCACCCACTGGGCGTGGCTGAGGGCTGCTGGCTGCTTCCAGGGCTCTGGCTGGTGGTGGTGGTGGGGGTTCCTTTGGCCAAGGGACACCTGTGCATTGGTTCCTCCAGTATCCACATAGGTCGTGCGGGTGTGAAAGGTCTCCAGCCCCAGGACGCTGTGCCCCTTGTCTCTGCACACCCATGGGGCACGGCTCCTTACAGCCCAGGCAACTGGAAGAACACTCACTGTGAAGGGCACAGCCATGGCGGGGCAGGGCATGCTGGCTGCCTGAGCCGATCCATTACAACAGCACCGTTGCCTTGTGTATTCCCAGGCGGAGTTCTTTTCAGCTTGGAGGAAGGGGCTTCCTTCTGGAATCAGTTCCTGACCTGGAGAATTGTAAGTGTTCGAAATCTGGGGTAGAGGCTGTGCCCCCTTCCTGACTCGTGCAGCACCAGGCGCAATCAGGCCTGTGAGTGCCGGGCCACCTGGCTGGGCACCGACTTCCAAAAATCTGCAGCGAGCTGCGTTTGAAGCTGGGGGTTTGACTGGCCATTTCCCCAGGTTACATGTGCAGGGAGAGACCGGATTGCCCTGTGGAGGGTAGAAATGTTCCTGTCAGAAGGGAACTGCCAGGCGAATCTAGGCCTTGACTGTCGTGCAGGAGTCTGAGGCCAAGAAGAAAGATGCTGATGAAGCTGCCAGTGCACGCTGGGAGCCCTGCAATGGCCTGTGCTGGGTAGTTGGCAAGAGAGAGATGGGGGTTAAAGGGAATGGCAAGGTGCTGCACACCCCCAGGAAAGGCGAAGCTCCGGCCTATGGAGCTTGTGATGTAACGGGCGGGCATTGGGGCACTAAATTCAGCACTTCCCCACTTTAAGAACTGTTCAGGGAGTGAGTGGGGCAGAGCCAGGCCCCTGGGGGATGGAGCAGGGCCGAGGAGGCAAGCAGCATCGGTGGCTATCTCATGCTGTGATACCCTGTTGCTTCTCTCTGCAGTTCTTTGCCTCCATGATCTCTACGTTCACGCTGAACTCCATCCTGAGCTTTTACCACGGCAACCCCTGGGACCTCTCCAGCCCAGGTCTCATCAATTTTGGAAGGTTCGATAGTGAGGTAAAATTGCTGGCCTTGCTGCAGGTCACTGGGCGGGCACAGCCTCGTGAGTAATGGAAGGACCTGAGGGCAGATGGGGCTTTTCACCCCCTCTGCACCCTTTCCCTGAATGTTTGACAGCAGCCCTGCCTCTCTGTGGCTCTGAGTGACCCTGGGTGGTGGTGTGCCGGGTGGGGCTCTGCAAAGGCCAGAGACACCCATAGCAGCACTTGGTGCTGACCCTCACTTGGAAACATTTGTCCAGCTTTTGCTGAGCTCTGGCAGCAGGGAGCCCTGCTGTAGCCGTTGCTCTCCAGAGCAGCTCTTTGCCACCCCCAGCTGTAGAAAACTCTGAGCAGAGGCAGTGACTTGTCGCTGAGCTCAGCGCTGGGCTGAAAAGTCTCAAAACCCCTTTCTCCTTGTTCACAGAAACTGGGCTACACGTTCCAGGAAATTCCAATCTTCATTTTCATGGGAGTGGTTGGTAAGATGGGGTCTGCTCGTTCGATTGAGTTGTCTCTGGCATCTCCTTCCTGAAAAGCTGCCATATCCCATGTCCAGGGGAGGACGGGAAAGCCATTAAAAAGCAGGAAAGCTAAGGGGTCCTCGTGGGACCTGCTGCAGCTTGATTCTCTGGAAAATCTCAATCTTCCATAGTGAAGGCAAAATCCCTGAATGTTGTGCTTCCCTGTCGCTGGGTAGGGTTTGAAGTATGGTGCAGCTTGTCAGGGTAATATTGCTGCTAGCTCTGTTCCCCTGGGAGTTGCAATAAGGGAACTGGTGTTCTAGACAAACCCCTGCCTGCTCCGGGTCTGTGAGCTGAGTGTTTGGAACGTGACCCGGGTGAGAATTATTTTCTGCTATCCTGCTTCTGTACCAGCCTTCTCCCGCTGAGCAGAGCATCTAAAAATGGGTCTTTCACCCCTGGCCTGGCTTGGACTCACTGCTTGGCATGAACAGGTGGCCTCTAGCAACCCCGATTCCTCACTACTAGCTTTAACAAGATGAACAGAAGTGCAGGGAAACGCCAGGCCAGAGTCAGCTAGAAATTGCTACTAATTTCCCTTGTTTACTTGTCAGAACTTACCCTTTGGATCAGACTGGGCCCGAGCCACTTTTCTGACACCACCTGCTGCTTTCACTGCTCCGGGGATCTGGATAGTGGTTGGCTCTCCAGCCTTCCACACTAATTCCCTGCCCACCAGAGGACAGAAACAGCAATCTTGTGGTCTTCAGTTGGCTGGCTGCCATAAGGACAAAGACTCTATCCTAAAGCCGTGTTGTCTCAGCATTGAAAAGTGCACGTTGGGAGAGTGAAAACTGCTGTTACCACAGCAACCATGTTGCAGCCACATTGCACGTCCCAGCACGCACTGGAAAATGGGATGGTTGTAGTCTATGTGGGGCTACTAAATAGCCTGGTGCTCTGTTAAAATTCTCAGTGGTAATGTTGCATTAATGTTGTGTCGCATTGTGCAGAGCCATGACCTGTGTGCTGGGGAAGTAATAGTGTTCAGGCATTGGTTTTTATTTTTTTTTTCTTTAGTGAAAAACCAAAAATAAAAGGGAGTTGGCAGGTGTGTACGTTGATCTCTCTCAATGCGCACTCAATCTCACTCTTCTCCTCCACCCAAAGCAGTAGAGTCATGTTGACTCTATAAACTAGAGACTTGTGCCCACATGGAGAAACAGCCAGCGCTTGTGCTGCTGCTTCTGTGAAGTTCAGCTTTCTCTCCTTTCTGCCATGTGGCTTGACACTGAAATTGCTGCTTTTCCCTGGAAGCTGTGCTGTAGGTGTCTTAAAATATTGTGCTGTTGATGACATGTTGCTGATGAGGGCAAAAAACTGTCCAAAGGCAAAGTGATTCAGGAGAAATCCTTTTCCAGAAGACCTGTTTAACTCTGCTGTTGTTGTTGCAGGTGATAGACAATCTTGAGAGAGAATTAATGGTTTCTTTCAAATCCACTCAAGAGGTTTTCCGTTGTTTCCCTCTCTCCTGCTTGCAGGTGGAATTCTCGGTGCAATATTCAATGCCTTGAATTACTGGTTAACTATGTTCCGAATCAGGTAAGAACCAAAGAGGTAAAAAATAAAATTAAATCTCTCTACATTAGCACGCGATGTGTCCAGGATGGGGCTGATTAGCTGACCTAGAGGGAGTTGCTTTGGTGCCTGACACCCTATGGCTTCAGATCTGATAAGACTCCTAAGTGACATGTCATGTTAACACGTTTTTACTTACAAAGCCCCCTTCCGAAAAAGGAGTCTATTGTAGGTATCCATTAATGGTGCATGAATCCACCTCAAATACACATTTACATTCAATCATTGTTCCACACTTTTCCTGTTTCTTGAGGCATGTTGGATTTCATTAGATTCTACTGACAAGCGATATTAACTGGTGCTACAGCTCCCATTTAATGGGCTTTTCTTACGTTCTGAAGTCTGATGACCAAATAAATGACTAGAACAAATCCAGGGGTCAGAGTTTGGGTGACGATGCTAAACCTTGGATTTCTTCTGTTCTGATGTGAATGCTTACGTGAACAATCTGAGATCTGATTTTCTTAACCATCCATTTCTTTGCTGTTAAGTGCTTGGATTATGTGCTATGTTAACAAAGATGGGAATATTTTCAAAAGTCCAGGTCCGGTGAGTGCCTAAATCACTTAGGTGCTTTGGAAAACTTTACCCCTTGTCAGTTGGTTTCAAAAATCAGTAAAAATGGCCACCCTTTCTGTGATGGGACACCTCCCTGCCTCCCCTTGAGACCTGGCTTCTCATTTATCATCCAGAGGTCCTCTTTTTCAGGAACAGTTAATTCAGAAAAATAACATCCTGTGTGTGCGCAGGTGGAAGTGCTTTGTAACTTTTGCAGATGGAACAGGCAGGAGTTAAGGGATTCAGAGCAGATGGTTGGGTCCGTGTTTGATAGTCCTGTGGACATATAGGGGGAGCCAGAAATCTGCAGAGCTGTTAAAGCACAAAGGGTATGTCTACACTAGCAATTTAGGTCGACTTAAGAACCCTTAAGTCGACCTAAATTACTCCCTATCCACACCAGACTTTCATTAAGTCAACTTAAGAAATTCCTTAAGTCAACTTAATGACAGCTTAAATCGACTTGATAAGAACCGACTTAAAGATGGTGTGGACGTGGAGTAACCCTCAAGTCGACTTTATTAAGTCAACTTAAGGGTGGTTAGATCAACTTAACAAAGTGGACTAAGTCGACTTAGTCCACTTTGTAAAGTCGACTTAACAAAGTTGACCTAACTTTTTCTAGTGTAGACATAGCCAAAGAGTTATTTCTGTGCAGCTCCTGGTCTCTGGGGTATTTCAGATGGCCTTCCAAGTGCAGAGTTGAGGAAGTAGGTTAACCACCACCTGTGGGCAGAGTCCAGAAGAGAGCAACAAAAAATGATAAAAGGTTTAGCAAACTCAGCCTCTGAGGTGAGGTTAAATACTGGGCTGGGCATGTTTTAATCTTGAGGAACAACCGACGGGGGGGGGGGGGTGAGAGAACACCTGATAAGTCTTCAAATACGCTGCTGTAAAATGGATGGTGCTCCCTTATTCTCCGTGTCCATCGAAGGTAGGACAAGAAACAATGGGCTTAATATGCAGTGATGACAATTCAGGTTAGATGTTAGGGAAACGTTCTAAATAACTCCAAGGCTGGTTAAGCACTGGAATGGAGAGCATGGGAGATTGTGGGATCCCCGTCACTGGAGGGTTTTAAGGACCAGTTGGACAAATATGTGTGTGGGGGACAGTCTAGGTTTATTTGGTCCTGCTTCAGTGTAGGTGGCTGGATTAGATGCTCTCTCAAGATCCCTTCTAGCCCTGCCCTATATTTCTTTGATTCCTCCTGCTGCCCATTCCTCTGGGCTTGTGAAATCCTGTTGCTTGTCTGGTGCCCTGGGAGGAGGCAATGGCTTTCTCCATCAGCCTGCACCAGCCACTCCCCCACCCACAAGCACCAGCAGCAGTTGCAACCTGTGTGAA
The DNA here is from genome assembly GCA_007922175.1 of Pelusios castaneus. Taxonomy (NCBI): domain Eukaryota; kingdom Metazoa; phylum Chordata; order Testudines; family Pelomedusidae; genus Pelusios; species Pelusios castaneus. The sequence goes on from ML685907.1 coordinate 2,246,586, forward strand.
GAACTAGCTGACCCCAGGGAAGCAGCAGAACAGCCTGGAGAGAGCTTCCAGTTCACATGGCTTATGTCTGACTCCGCAGGTACATCCATCGCCCATGCCTGCAGGTGATCGAGGCTATGCTGGTGGCGGCGGTGACAGCATCCGTGGGGTTCGTGATGATCTATTGCTCGAGAGATTGCCAGCCACTCCAAGAGGATGCCGTGACCTATCCCCTGCAGGTAGGAGACTGGGCTGTAAACCCCCTGTATTCTGCCTTAGTGATGGTGTGTCTGTTCCTGACTGCTCCCTAGAGGTGGATTGGCTTACAGCACAGCTAGGTGTTCAGAGCTCAAGGATTACCAGGTATGGTGAGGGAGGAAGGAGCATCTCCTGAGAGGGGCAGTGAATGAGGCAGGGCTCCATATGTGGCACAGGAACCCTGCCTCATGCAAGGCCTGAGCTTCCTGGGCTCCTGTTACAGATAGTCCAGCTATGGTGGGCCAGGTCATGTGGTGCGGCTCTGCTGGAGCATAGCTCACCAATTGCATGGCCACCAAGGGACGGAGTCTCAGCAGGGTCTGCCCAGAGATGCCCAGTTTAAGGGACTCAAGTAGAAAAGTCCATAACTTCATCCCAACTGCTACTGGGGCACACAATTTGCAAACTGCTCAGCCAGGGAATGAAAAAGGTAAGGCATTCGGTGCAGCCTCAGCTTTGAGCCTTGTGATTTCTCAGGACAGTACCATGCCTCTGTAAGGCACACGGAGAGTGACGTTAAGGGACGCTCTGGGCTTAAGAGGCTAATACCAATGTACCACCATGCTAGTGATGCCTGGGCAGAGTTCAATGCAGCCACGGTGGCTAGTTTGGGCCTATTTTACCAACTGTCCATGAGCCTCTTTCATGTTTCGCTAGTAATTCTAGCTCTCTGCTGGCTGCCACACGGCCCAGTGCAGCAATTGTGTGGACTCTGCCAGTTCTCACAAGCCGTCCTTTGTTTTCTCTTTCCTCCCCCAGCTGTTCTGTGCAGATGGAGAATACAACTCGATGGCCACAGCCTTCTTCAACACGCCTGAGAAGAGTGTCGTTAGCCTCTTTCACAACCCTCCAGGTTTGTTGCAGCTTGGCTGACGGGACACTAAGCCATGGGGGGTAGGGCTTAGATCTAATGGCAGGGCCAGGGCAGTGGACCCCAAATGAGGAAGCAAGTCACATTCCTTGATTTGTGGACAGACATTCTCCTTGTGGAAGCTCAGTGCAGAGCCCTCCTGCGTTCCCTACCCTGTGGGGTGAGCTCTGCCCTGAATAGCCAGCATTGGCAGGATGTGGCTGTGGGCTGTGCCAGTTCTGGTGCCGGTTGGTGTTTGACACTTTCGACAGCTCCCTATCACAGGCAAGAGGAGCATCCCACAGATCAGCCGGGGGTGATAGCGCGCAGCCACTCGTCCTCTAGGCTTCTTGGCAAAACTCTACAAGCAGAAGCAGCAGGAGTCTTTCACAGCCTTTACAAAGCACTCTGTGGAAGGTGCGCTGCTAGAGTCCTAAATCTTTCACACTGACCTTGTTGGAGAAACAATCCCCGAGCCCGGCTTTGGTCGTACTCACTCGTTCAGAACATCCAGTCATCTGCCGGGCGCTAGAGTGAATCGGTGACCCCACTGTTGAATATGTTAAAACAAACAAGTCTCTAGCTGGATGCAAATGGGTCATGTCTGAGTGTGGGGTGGAAGTAAGAAGGCTTGTAGCTTTGTGCAGCAGTCGTTCACTGATTGGAAGCTTTTAGAAGGGAAGATCTGGGTTTGTATCAGCAAAGAATGGGTTACCTAGGGAGGTGGTGGAATCTCCATCTTTGGAAACATTTAAGGTCCGGTTAGACAAAACCCTGGCTGGGGTGATTTAGTGGGAGTGGTCCTGCTTTTTAGCAGGGGGTTGGACTAGATGACCTCGTGAGGTCCCTTCCAACCCTATTATTCTATGATTCTATGAAAGTGGTGTTAATATTTTATTGAGGCTCACACCAAAATTCCCCCTCCCTTAGCCTGTAATAAACACTGAGGGCATGCGTGCTCAGCCAGGCAGGATGTGGGACATGATGCTGATGGGAACTTGCGGAGGGAGCCGTAGTGTCCCATGATGCTCTTATTAAATGTCAACCAAGCATTTTCCATTCACTTTCTTTCTTCAGTCTCGATTTCAGCCTTTCTGTTTTGTGTGCTCGTTCTGAAAGCTGGAGTCTGTTCTAGAAATGTTCTTGGCTGCTTCCTGTTTGCTAAGCTCTTTGTCCCGAATGAGTTTCCCTGCTGGCTATGTTTTGAATGTAGATTGTACTTTTTGGATGGTCTAGAAATTTAAACCCCTTTTCACTGTGCCCCAGAGAGGCCAGTCTGGGTTTGCATTTCCCTTCTGACATCATGCCTGTTATGTAACTTTTAATCTAAAAGGCACAAGTTCTGCCTCACCCCCCCTTTTGGCACAGCCACTCAAATCTTATGCCTGTTCTTTCTCTGACACCTGATGTGCAATGCTGTCCGGAACTCTAATACACTGAACTGGCAATTCCAGCACAGGTTGCACTCTGTGGTGGTGGCTTTCCTCTAGAGATGTGATGGGACCCAAGAAAATGGCTTTGTACTCTAGCTGAAAGGACTTGTGGGGCCCCAAACCCTTCCCAGCTCAAACCTTGGGTCCAGCTCTTTGATTGAGGGCTGCCTGTGGAAATGTTCAAAGGGGCCGGGTGGGGGTGCTCGCTACCTGACATTCTTTAAACAGCTGTCACCTGATGATGCAGATCCAAGGAGTGCTGAGCAGGAACTCAGGGCATTGCACAATGGCCTCTTTACCCAGGTGATGTCCAGAAAGGCAGGTGCAATGTCCATATGGCCGGCAAGGCTTCCCTGGTGTGTAGGGACACGCAAGCAGCAGGGGATGCCCCTGGTGAACACATGGCAGGAAGGCTTGTTTTTCTGCCCAGACTTTGATTGAAATAATAACTGTAGCGCTGCAAACCAGCTGAAGAAACACAATATGACCGGACTGATCATCTTAGCTTCTGCAAAGGAAAAACGAGCCTCCCTGCTGGCTTAATGCTTTGATCTTCTCAAGAACTGGCTGGTCTAGCTGCTCTGGGCTTTCAGATGTCTTTGAGCAAGTCCTGCATAAGAGGCCCTCAGGGAAGCGCATTCTCAAAGGTCAGAGTGGTGCCCCGGATTAGAAATTCCACAAAATGGCAAGAAAGCGAAACTCTCCATTTGAATTCGAGCCAAAGTAGGGTCCTGGAGTGGAACTGGAGCTTGGTATTAAATTAACCGTGGCGGTGAGGGGACCAGAATCTATTGAGATGTGTAGAAGGGTCAAAGCCAGTTGGGGGAAGGAGCGCAGGGGAAATGCTGACACCTGGAGGGTCTGACGTACCCTGAGAGCTCGCTGCAAACCTCTGCTCACCAGCAGCAAATCCTGTGAGGAATGTGAATGAGAACGTTGATGGAGCGACGTTTTTTCCCCCCCTCCTGTGCAGATCAGCCCAGTCTGAGGGAAGAGGTGGGCACAGTGGGAGGTGATGAAATTACTAGAGGCCTGGGAAGACTTCCTTGCGAAGAGACTGAACTGCAGTGGTGGTGCTGGTGCTGGGCACCCATGGCACAAGCCCCCAAGCCTCAGTGCAAGTGCCCTGAGTCTGGTGGGGACCCGGGGCCAGACTGGTGGTGGCAGGATCTGGCCCCGGCTGGGGACCCGGGACTGGGTCTCCGACTAGAGGTGGAAGGAGCCCAATCCGGGCCCCAGCTGGAGCGGGGCCAGGCCTCTAACCTTTTTTCCGGGCAGTGACGCCCCTGCTGAGCTGACGGGCTGTGAGATGAATGAAGGGGTCTGGCAGAGGCATGGCTAACAAATGGGATGTGGAGAGCAGAACAGCACAAGGGGATTTGGTGATGTTGAAAGGCGCAACAGGTTTAAAATAGCTGAAAGGAAAGAGCTTCTGTGCCACCCCCGCCACCCCCAACTAACCTGTGGTACTGCTGGCTGGAGAACATCGAGGCCAAAAACAGAGCAGATTGGGGAAAGGCCCAACCCTTGCATGGACCATGAGAACAGCTGGAGCTGCAGGATTTTTAATGTTTTAGGGCTATGAACCTCCTGATCCGGGTGTGATTCCACCAGTGCTAGAATCAGGGCAATGCTGTCCCTCGGGGCAGGCTACCTCATACTGGGACTGCCTTCCAAGTATCTGCCTGTAAAAGGGCCAGCCAAGGGACAAAAGGGGAAAATGGCTCATTCTTTGAGGGGGGAAAGCAATCCTCACATCTGAAACTGCTTGACCCAGTGGCTGGGTGGGTACGCTGCACTGTTGTCATTGTTGATGTGGCGGATCGAAGCATGGTGGTGATGAACTTTGCTACACGAGGGGTGCTCTTCTCTAGTTTAGGCTGGGAAGTGATGGATGATGCACCTTGGTCTTCAGTTCTGATGCTCAGGTGGGTCTGGTGTGAGTTTGCAGGCATCGCCCTCTCAGAGCTGCGTTGTGGCAGAAATGTGGTGCCGCTAATGAGCTGGAATCGGCTATTTAATAAATGTTGTGGCTTTGACCGGGAGCTAACAGTGTCAGGTCTAGAACAGCATAGATCTCAGAGGTGTGGAAGGATTGAAACAAACCATCTGGGCCTCTTTTCTCTCCCCCCAGGTTCTTACAATCCCATGACCCTGGGGATGTTCACGCTGATGTATTTCTTTCTGGCCTGTTGGACCTATGGGCTCACTGTGTCTGCGGGTGTCTTTATCCCTTCCCTGCTCATTGGGGCTGCCTGGGGAAGACTCTTTGGCATTTCATTGTCCTACTTGACCAGTGGAGCGGTGAGTTACCCTTGGGCAGGGTGGGAGCAATGACGGAACGCTAATAAACCTGCAAACAAAACTCTTCCTCGCTGACAGTCGGTGTGGTACCTGTTGGTGAGCTATGCAGGAGGAGGCAGGCTGCAGGGTGATGGAGTCTGAGTTGGTTTACTGAGTGGAGGGAAAAAAGGCCAGCTAGAAGGGAAGTAGCTTTTTGTCCGTCCCTTCCTCTCACACCAGCAGCTCCTGATCAAGTGCACTGTAAGTCCTCCCAGCTGGCTATGGCTCCTGGCAAAGCGGCCCTCTCCATGGGGTGGTGCGCACTGGAGCTCAGTGAGGCTGTTGCGAGGTGGTGTGTGGATGTTCCGCCAGATGTGCAGAATGCACTTGTGATCTGTGCAGAATGGCTGTCTGCTGCTTTTGTCCGGCGTGCATGCTGGTCGTGCTGGGGGTCCAGGTCTGTCCCACCCCGTGTAACTCACTCTTCATGTATCTCCTCCTGTTCAGATTTGGGCTGATCCTGGGAAGTACGCTCTGATGGGGGCTGCGGCACAGCTGGGTAAGTTCGGCTCTCCATTAGCAAAGGCCCAGCAGGAAAGTGGGCATTCCAGGGAGGCTGGGCTGTGTCCTGATGTCTCTTCATGGGGCGTGTCAGATGGAAAACCTGGATTCTCTGGGCTCAGGGCACTCCCTGTTGGCACCAGGTGGAAGCTGACTGCTGTGGGGAAAGTCTATTGTTTAACCTCAAAGGGGCTCATGCGCCAGGCATGTCAGGGGTGTGGTTGGCTGTGTGAAATGGAGGCTGAAGTGCAGCAGCTGAGGCTGGGTATGACACTTCCCTTAGTTTGGGTCAGCGGAGGGAGGGAACATTGAGGATGCTAGTGAGGAGTGGGTATCCCAGAGACAGCCTGGGCCTGGCACATCAGGGTGCACCCAACAGCATGGCCCAGGGCCCCTGCCGATGCCCATGAGACTTGGCAGCCCTGCTTAGAACAATCGGGTTGGAAGGGACCTCACGAGGTCATCTAGTCCAACCCCCTACTAAAAACTCCCCCTAAATCACCCCAGCCAGGGGTTTGTCTAACCTGCTTGTCTGTTTGCTGCTTATAAGTGTCCCATGTGGAAGCACAGAGCAAAGCTGCAGGGTCTCCCTTGGGCCCTCTGGCTGCCTGGGCGCAGCTCCCGTCAGAGCAGCCTGGGCATGGCTGCTGGCCGCACTGCCCCATCCTGCACCGGCCCTCGCTGCTGCATGAACTCCTGGTGCAGAAGAGTCCCCAGTCCAGCAGGGATCCTGGGCCCTGGAGAGCTCAGCAAATGTGGCATCAGCCTGGGCTGAGTCGCTAGGCTTGGATGGCTGTTGGGAGCCGGCCTGCGTCCTGCCCTCCTACTAGGACTCTTCCCAGGGGGGCGGGGGTGGTCACACGGTGGTCATCTTGTGGCTAAAGACATGGGTGGGTTGGGTTTGTTTACTGGCTCTGCGTGCAGGTCTGTGCCTCTGTTCCCCACCCCTACACAGTGCAGGCCCCACACCAACCCATACGCCCTGCGGGGCTCAGTCTCTCCAGCCCAAAGCCCGAGGCAGGGACGTGCCCCAAATTCAGGTACTGTGGGGACCACCAGCGTCCCAGTGCAGGGGCTCTCACATCATGGGCCCTCCACCCCTCCTTATCCCTCCCCACTGGGTGTGCCTCTCCCGCAGGTGGGATAGTGAGGATGACCCTGAGCCTGACTGTCATCATGATGGAGGCGACGGGCAACGTCACCTACGGCTTCCCCATCATGTTGGCGCTGATGACTGCCAAGATCGTGGGTGACTACTTCGTGGAGGTGAGCGGTCTGGCTGCTCTTGTTGTGAGCCGGGGCGGGGGCAGCGGTAACAGGAGGTGGCAGCACCCCCAGTGGTCAGTACCTGCTCTCGGGATTGGGGAAGAACACGGGTGGGGGGCTGGGGCTCATCACTGCCCCCTAGTGGCACCATGACTGCAGAGACTCTGGATTAGCAGGAAGGTTGGCGTCTTTGCTGAGCATTAGCCAGAGTTAACGTCTCCTTTGTCGGCTGCAGCTAGTCAATGCCATGTCCGCTGAGCATTGAGGGGCTTTGCCAAGGCTGCATGTGCGGTGCCCTGGGGCTGGGCTGGGCCCCAGGTGCATTGATGGAGCGTTTTGGAAGGAGTGTCCACCCTGTGTATGTGCTGCGCCTGGCAGCTGATCACTTTCTCTCCTCCTGGGCAGGGTCTGTACGACATGCACATCCAGCTACAGAGCGTTCCTTTCCTGCACTGGGAGGCTCCGGTGACGTCTCACTCCCTCACGGCCAGGTAAACTGGCCACCTTCCCTGGATCCTGCCACTCAAATTCATGTGGGTCCACTGGACGGAATAGCCACTGGCTGTAGCCTGTGGGGCTGGGAGAGGAGAGTGCGTTTGAACCCTAGGGTGCAAAACTCCCCAGGCTGACCATAACAGAGCAGACAGCCCAGGAGCCATCTGGTGGTTCGAATTCCCAATGCTGCCAGCTTGGAGAGCTTTGATCGTGTGCTCTGGCATGGTTAAGCCTGTCCCACAAGTGGGGCTGATGGCTCTGTCCCACCCCATGGCAGTGTGGTGTCTCCAGTACAGCTGTGAACTCTCGAACCACTGCTAGGGCAGTTTGATTAGGAGGAGCCAGCGCAGCAAGGGGTCCTGAGACCTGGGAGTGAGCTCCAGGGCCATGGAGACAACGCTGGATGGTCCCATGGTATCTGGGCTTCTAGACCATTCCTGGTGGCTGAATGACAGCCCACCGGTGCAGGGGTTGTATAGGCCGTGGAGGGGGTCTGCCTCCCAGCGCCTAGGTCAGACTGGTGAAGGCTCACATGTGGCATGGGTGCAGGGCTGTTCCCAGGTGGAGGGCCATCTGCCCAGCCTGTAGCAGCGTGGTAGTCACTGCGTATGGTCAGGGAGGTTTCTGTGTGTAGGAAACGCCTCTGGTGAGGTGCCAGCTTCCAGGTAAAGAGGGGGTATCAGGGCTGGGAGGACAGTTCCTCACAGGGAGAGCTCACGCTACGCTCTGCACAAAATAGGGTGGAGCTGGGTTCTCTGGAACGGGTCCATTTCCGTCGCCCCTGCCATCTCACAGGGGCCTGGCTACCCTCTTCTCACTGGGTAGTGCCTGCTCCTAGAGGTGCAGGCTGAGGAAAGTAGTGTCCTGCTGTCTAGATCTGCTCTCCTCCAGAGGTGGAGGGGTTTGAGCACAGCCTGCCAGCCATGGGGAGGGCAGATCGCAGCTGTGCTGTGCACAGACCCCTCTGCCCACACTCCCGTTCGTTCCCGATACCCTCTGTGGCATTGTGTACCTTTAAGGGCTAAGACTGTGGTCAGATTAGCTGCAACTTTGGGGGTTTATCGGGATCTGTGGGTCTCCCCTAACCAATTCCCTGTCCTCTTGGCCCTGGTGGCACCTCAGCTCCTTCTGTTCTTGGCCCATGAACCCAACAGCTTAGTTTTTGGTCTCGCGAGGCTTTAACACAAGGGTAACTGTGCGCTCCGCTAAGTTCCTGGGGTCAGACTAAGGGACACGTTGTATTGTGGGGACCAGAGCCCTGCTGCTTGGCTGGTGTGCTGAGCACGGCCCAGCCCGCTGTCTCCTGGCCCTTTGTCCATTGCAGGGAGGTGATGAGCGCACCCGTGACCTGTCTCCGGAGGATTGAGAAGGTGGGAACGATCGTGGATATCCTTAGTGACATGTCGTCCAACCACAATGGCTTTCCTGTGGTGGAGAGTAGCCCAGACACCACACAGGTGGGTCAAGCTGATGGGCTGCCGCCAACCTGGCCTCTGGGTCAGAGGCCACTAAAGAGATGCCCACAAGGGGGGGCCGGGGCCACTGTACAGCATTTAGCGTTGAGGTAGAACCTCTGCATTGGGCCCCCTCAGCATCCCAGCCGGCTGTAGACCCTGGCAGCTTGCAGTGCTGCCTCCCCGACCTTGTGTGTGCTGGGAGCCTTCTCTGACCCCTTTCCTTCCAGCTCTGGGTTCGTAGCACTGTCGGCAGGGGCAGATTACCGCATGGCGTGGCTTCCTCAGTTTGTCTGAGCCCCTATGGTGTCCAGAGACTGGCCTCAGCCAGTGGCTTCTCTGCCCTGCAGCTCCCAGCATTGCTGCTGCTGCCAAAGAAGCCAACCCCATGTGAGCAGTGATGGGGGGCAGTCTGCTCCGGTCCCTGGTGCTGCTGGGCCGGCTGGTTCTCAGTGGGGAACCGGTCCCGCATTCCCCATCCCTAGCTCAGACTGCCCCCAGTGCCCAGCTGTGCCGGAATCCCTCGGGGACTCCTCTCGACATAGCTAGGCAGGACTCTAGCACTTGGGAGTCAGCCACCTCGGGTCTCCATGCCTCAGCGCGGCTGTCTCCTCCATCTGACCTCAGAGGGTTTGACACCGTACTCAGCCTGGAATTCCCCCTGTGGGACCTTCCCTTTGGCTGGGTCCTGGAGAGTTCCTCCATGCCCAAAGGACCAGGCACCCTGCAGTGTGATCAGAAGCAATTCACAGTCAGTGTTTAAAATCAGAAGGGTTCATTTAGTTCGCAGGATCACAGTGTAGAAGGACTTAGCTAGCATCTTCACTAAGGGTTACAACAGTGACCACCTGGAGATCCCTATTTTCGGGTCTGGCTCCCCGCAGAGCCCCCATGGGGAACTTCCCCCAGATGTTTCCAGACCTGTTCCCTAGCCCCTCTTAATCCTTTGTCTCCTTCCCATGCAAGTGACCGCTCCCTCCAGTCTTCACCTGCCACAATCTGTTCCAGCTGGTTGTCTCAGGAGGACAAAGGGGTCTGGCCGTTGGGCATGTGGCTGGGGAAGGCCCTTCTGCCCTCCAATGGCATCTGCAATGATCACACACCCAGATCCCAGCACTGAAAAACATAAGTAACATATGGAGGGAAACTGAGGCATGCACGCCACACTCAGAGACAACCCCAAAAATATCTCCACTTCATCACATCAGCGATTGGCCCACATATGCAGATGGGCCTCATGACCCCACTGGCTGACAGGCGGGAGATGGTTGGGGACCCAAAATGCCAGCACCGTTCAGAGGTGCCTGGGTCAGGCAGTTGTGTCTGGGCACAAGCTGCTGAGAGAACAACCTGCTGGTGTGTGCAGCCAGGGAGCAGCATGCGTCCTGTTGCCAAAGTGTCAGCGATGTACAGCCCTGCCCGCCAGCATCCTTGGACCAGCTGGGGTGGGGAGCAAACCCTCAGCTCTGCATCAGAAACCAATGTTCCCCACCTGCCCTTTGCACTGTCCGCAGGCCCTGGGATCAGTGACTGGAGTCCTACCCCCTGACTGGTTGAATGGCCGCCCCTCCCTGACCCACAGCTGTGCCTCCACGTGGCTTGTCCAGCCTGGCATTGCCAGCCTCATGCTCACTGACTCGCTGCGGTGCAGGGCATGGGTCTTGCTGATGGCAGCTCCTTCCTGAGCCCACCCCTGTCTGTAACCGACGGCCACAGACCTATTCCCCTAGGCCTGCCACTCATGACCACGGGGCGCTGAGCGTTCAGGGCCTGTGTCCTGCCCGGCGGGGCCGACTGAGCCTGGCACTCTCTCTTGCAGGTGGCAGGTTTACGAGGCTTGATCCTGCGCTCCCAGCTGATTGTTTTGCTGAAGCACAAGGTAAACAATGCTGGGAATCGGGAGCCTTATGCCTGACTCACTGCAGATGGATGCGGGCAGGCGTTACCCCCTCGGACCTGGCTCGGGCCTCGTCAGGGAGCTGCTGCTCTCTGTTTCAGTCCTAGCGGACAGGTGCTAGTGTAACAACCCCCTGCTGCTCAGGGCAGGCCCAGGAGGGCAGGCTGGGCTCACCTTCCCTGTCACATCACAGGCTAAACTGTCCTGGCTGTTCAGGTACTGCTGGGCATGACACCCACCACTTCCCTTGACAGCGCTTCTCCCTCTCTGCACGCAGGGGAGACCCTAGCCCCCCTGGTCTCCAGCTCTCTGCTGGGAGGCCGCTGAGAAGGATCCCCCTGACCTGCTACCCGAGAGTGAGCCAGGCACGTCTGCGCCACTGGCTGGCCCCACCATCTGCTAGGAAACGCCTGTTCATGCTGTTCTGCGTGGGGACGATCCCCTGGCTAGACAGACTGGAAGCTGGGAGATCTTTGGGCAAGTCCCTCTGCCCCCTGCTACAGTGAGGTAGCTGTCCCCTTTACAGGGGCTGTTGGCTGGAGCTCCAAGGTGGAAGAGCTGGGACGTGGTGGAGCAGGGCTGGCCCTGTGTGATGTGGGGTGAAAGGTGATTCTCAGTCATGGCTGGCTGCTGCACACACAGACTGGAACCATGTGGGGCTGGGATCCTTGCCACCCATAGACGCTTACATGGCCTGATGGGGTGGGGCAGAGGATCTAGGTCAGGCTGCCTGGGGTAGCTGCCAGCCTCTTGGTTATCTCAGAGCCATGGCTTCTGTGACCATGGTCTCCCCTTGCCCAGGTCTTTGTGGAAAGAGCCAACTTGAGCCTGGTTCAGAGACGCCTGAAGCTGAAGGATTTCCGGGATGCCTACCCCCGCTTCCCCCCGATCCAGTCCATCCACGTCTCCCAAGACGAGCGCCAATGCATGATGGACCTGACCGAGTTCATGAACCCCTCGCCCTACACAGTGCCCCAGGTACCGCTTGCTCCCTGCTGCTGGGGGCCGCATGCTGTGGCAGACCCACCCTCAGGAGCAGGCTGGCGCTATGGTGGGCCGCCCGGAGGATAGAGCAAGGTCTGCTGACCCGTCTTGGCTGAGCCAGGAGCTCTCCTCCTGCCACTTGGGGGCCAAATTGGGCTCACTTCAAAGGAAGAGAAAATGCCCCTCCCGCAGGTGTGTGTGGGGAGCTGGCTTCTTCCTTTGCCCCATTGCCTCTTACGAAGTGTGTGCTCAGCCCCTCTGGGCCCCCTTGGGAAGCAGTGCTCCCTTCCTGTGCCCCGTGACACAGCTCACTGACTCACCCTCTGACCTGCCCTGCCTTGCTCTGGATTGCAGGAGGCATCTCTGCCAAGAGTCTTCAAGCTGTTCCGGGCACTGGGCCTGCGGCACTTGGTGGTGGTGGATAATCACAATGAGGTGAGTGGCCTCACCTGGGCACCCCTGCAGAAACGGCATCCGTGTCTCCCAGCATCGCCAGGTGCTCATCTGTCCCTTTGCCTCCCGCCCTGCAGGTGGTCGGCCTGGTGACCAGGAAGGACCTGGCGAGATACAGACTTGGCAAGGAAGGACTAGAGGAGCTGTCCCTGGCACAGACGTGATGCCGGGGAGGCCATGTTGTGGTGGTGAGGCCCGTTTCCCTGGAGGCGACGATGGCAGGGAGCTGGTTCCCGCAGGCTGCCATGCCCGCCTGCCCAGAACATTCTGCACCAATTCCTGGCTCCTGATCTTTGCATCTTACCTATCGCTGTGTTCTCCTTTTACTGGCTGCCTCTTCTCTTTGCCGGCTGGGCTACGCTACAGCCTCCTGTCCTGTCCCTCAAGGATCAGCTGCTTGGTAGGCCCTGCTTTTCCTTTCTCTGCACTGCGACGTCAGAGAAGCTGGGCCCAGCACCCACAGGGCAGCGCGAGAGCGTTACAAGCCAGCCTGCAGACATCCCATTGCTCCCACTCGGCCAGCGTGATACAAGCTAGAGCAGCTTTCCCAGCCCACCCGCCACATGGAGTGTGCGCTGTGCGCTTCTGGAACCAAAACCAGCTGGGTTTGACCCAGTCTGCATCAGCCCCCATTGCCCACGCATCCATCCCCGTCTCTGCCAAACTCTCCGTACCTGGAGTGCAGTCGTGAGGGCTGGCAGGGACTCACCCAAGATCTCCAAGAAGCAGTGCAAAGACTCCCTTAGTCGCTGCTAGGCCAGCGTCTGGGGACCAGCGTCTTGGCTAGCTTTTCACCCTGTGTGCGAAGGGAGTGACGTACCCCGACTTCACAGCATTTGCCAGGCAGCTCAGCTGGTCTCTCCTAACATGGATGTGCACCCACACGTCTTCTCTTTAGAAAACGGGCCCAGCACACAGCCACATCATGGACTGCCTGCAGCTGACTTGGCATCACTGGCCCTGTCTCTTCTGTGGATTGCAGCCAGGCCCCACATCTGGTCCTGTTTGAGACGCTGGATGTGACCCATCCTCTGCCCAGACGGTGCGAGGAAACAGCGGAGCCCTCCCTCCCAGGCCCTCTCGTCTCTGCGTTGATGATCTCACAGGGTGGGGTTACTCTGAGCATGGCTGGGGCTTGAGTCTGGATGCAGATGTGATTTGTGAAGGAGTCTCCTGGAGGACATCTGTGCCAAGAGGGCCTTGGCAGCACAGTCCCTTTGAGGAAAGGGCACCAGGTTGGGAAAGATCAGCTCATTTTCCATGGATCCCATGCTGGGGAGGGGAGGTTGCTCTCCATCGAGGATGATGGCTGTCAGGCCATGTGGCATCAACGCACATGCCATGCCACCAGTCCAGTTCCTAGGCAGCCAGGGCAAAGCGCCCATGCCCATCTGGGTGAGCAGCTGTCTCAGCAAAGCCGGGCTGCCCCCTTTGTCTGCCTTCCCCAGTTGTTGGGCATTCTCCATGGTCCTGGCATGTCCTAGGTGGGGGTCTGGAAGATGGGGCAGGATATGCCTTGTGGGGGAGGTACTGAAAGGAAGAGGGATCTGGCTGAGGAATATTTGAGTGAAGACACCATGTGGCGTAATGAAGCGGTGCCCCACTCGGGCAGTCTGTCGCCAGCTTGTGCCAGCAGGGAGCACCCAGCACCATGTGCATGGCACTGCTCAGGCTCTTGGCAGGAGGGGAGATGGGATTGATACACGTGGCGACTGGGAGAAATAAAATCACTGGAACCAAATTGCTGCTGCCCGATCTGCTTGTCCTGGGCAGCGCGGTGAACTTGACCGGGGTCAGCCCAGGGCGCAGTGTCGGGGCAGAAAGAGAGATGATGCTGAATTACTGGGGCTCAGCTCCCGCCCAGCAGGGATGGCCAGCGGTCATGGGGACAGGATGGGCCCGTGGGTATAGAGCTGGACTTCTGGCCTCTGGTGAAGTCTTTTAAAAAACAGGGTGTGAAAGTCTGGCCTTAACTCCTGGCCACTCTGTGCCAAACAGGAAGGGAAAGATCCTGCTGGCACTGGGTCCCGGGGGGGGGGGGGGTAACAGAGGGGGGGCAGGGAGTGGGACAGCATAAAGCTCTGGGGTGCCAGCTGGAGGCGCTGAGGCATGCCAGAGAAAATAGGCAGCCAGATGCCCCCCCAGCTGTTGTGGGGTGGAAGACGCCTATTTTAGTTGAACTGTTGCTCCAGCCCGCAGGTTCCTGGGCAGCCTGGGGGCTCTGGTCAGTGTAAGGCTTGTTATTGCATCCCCTCCTGTCCCAGGCTTTCACTTACTGCTAGAAAGGAGCTAGTGCCCACCCACTCACTGGCCCCCTGGCAGACAGCTGCACGTCCCACTACTGTCCAGCCGCCAGCATGTCACACTGGAGTCTGAGCTACCAGCCCCAGAGCCCTTCCCCTCATCTTACTGCCTCTGCTGGAACCATTTTAAGCAGCAGTAGCTTGTGGGTCCCAGTGAGGGGCTGTGTCATCCCCAGGAGGAGGCACTAGCGATTTTACCCACCTATGTTTGGCAGAGGGCTGAGATCTGCTGTCCCAGGGATCTTTCCAGCTAAGAGAAGTGGCCCCCTCCAGGCTGGGTGGATTCCAGCTGAGTCGCTGGGAATGCCAAGGGCACATGTTGGAGATGGAGACCTGGCACAATTAGCTAGTGCATGTGAATGTGCCCTGCTCAGTCAAGCATGTTCCTGTTCCTCCAGAGTGCAAGTGGGCCCTGAAGGAGGATGTATGGGGCGCACAGCTGCATCTGTGACTCGAGTGACATGCTTTCAGAGCTGGCCACCCTCTCCTCTGCCCCCCCCCCTCCACCCCTGGCATGTCAGTCTTTAGTAACTCAGTTTTAAGAAGATTCATTGCAAAACCCAGGCATCTGTTTTGGAAGCCAGGAGATTTTCTATGGAGAGATGGCCCTTGGGAACTATTTTTGTGTGAAATAAAGGCTGTTTCTACTTTTATCCTGGCATTGGCTGTTTTCTCTTTGGGTGATACCAAGGCCCTGGAGGTGAGTTAGCATTCACTTGTGTTTTCAGGAGCTGGGGTGGGCCGTAGGCTAACATGGGCTTGGGGGTGCTCGGGCCAGAGAGGCAGCGCTCAGGTTGGCTTCTCCCTGCTGTGATTGCTGCCAGATTAATGGGGCTGAGGGGAGAGGGTGGCTGCTGGGAGCCCCTTGGGCTGGTGTTTTCCCAGCCCTGGGTTAAGGCCAGAGAGGGGAGTCAGATAGGGCCCTCGTGGGCACAAGCTGGACAGTGTCACTATGCCTCTTCTGCCCCATCAGCCTCCAGGACTAGCCCCTGGTACTGGTGGTTGTTCCAGACCAAGCCCTGGGAAGTGGGTCGTGCTGATTGCTGGGGTCTGACAGCCCTTTTGCTTTGAATGCAGCAGTGTTAAGGGGCGGGGGACCTGGCTGGGGGCAGTGGTGCTAGGATCGACCCAGCCTGGCCTGTGGAACGGCTGTGTGTGCACCTCCCTGTCCTCGGCGTGGGTCCCAGCCAGCCAGGCCAGCTGCCCTACACCCTGAAATGTGCCAGCACTTGGGGCCAGGCCCCTTCCCTGACCTGGGGCAAGGAACTATACCAGCAGCCTGCCAGCGACTAGCACAGCTGTGAAACCATCCAACAGGGGGATCAAGGGGCTTCTGTCTGTGGCTGCTGGGCCACTGCCCCAACACCCTGCTGCCTTCTGTTATATTGCTCCTTCCTGCCCCTCTGATCTGCCCCATCTAGTGCCCACCTAGTGCTGGCTCTGCTGCTGGGATCCAGGCCCTGGCTGTCTTAGCTGGACTCTGCCACTGCGCATACAAGGCCGAGTGCCGTGGCTTGGCTCTTAGTCCCTAGCCACCGTCAGGACAAATATGGGTGAGGATAGATTTGTTCCATATCTGCTGCTACGCTGGCTCCTTGGGCTGGAGGGTAGGAAACCCAGCTCAGGGACTAGAGGTTTGCTTGCTGCAGCGATAGACCCATCTGGTGCTCAATCTGCTGCTCCAGGCCTGCACTGTCCTATTTCTGCCTTTTTGGCCAGAGCTGAACTCTTGCAGGGTCCCTTCCCTCAGCCAGCAGGTTGCAGTGGGGCCGTTTGCTCCTATTTGGGCCCCTATCGTCTCTCCCCACACTGTCTCTCTTCCTTCCCCACCCTTTTCCCCCCTTCCCTAGCTTTCCTTCCTTGCTTCCCTCTGCGTTTCCATACCAGCTGCTTCGCTAAAAGGATCCACAATGTACTAATTACAGCTGAAGGTTAAAGGTTTGCGATGGCTCTTTCCTGCGCACACCCCAGTGCCATTAAGGGGCAGGCCTCTCCGCGTGGTAAGGGCACTCCGGTGTCTGTGCTGGTTTCACTCGGCCAACAGAAAAGTTCCTCACAAGCCATGCGGGCTAGCAACTAGCTTTTATTAAAATGCCAACTCTGCCGAAAGTGTGTGTGGCCAGTGGCAGCCCTTAGACACAGACAGGGTGCTGGGGAGGGCTGGATTGGACCTGGCCGTGCCCACTGCTTTTGCCATCTCACATTTTCGGGAGCAAATGTCTCAGCTCATCTCCTGAAAGTGTAGTGACTCATGTCTCAGCCACGAGAGGGCAGAACTAATCCTTCACCGACCCTCCGTTTACACTTCCATTCCCTTGCATCAAATGTGGAGTAAGAGTTGCCTTTTCAGATGTGGTCCCAGCTTTGGGGCATGTCCTGTCTTGCTGCCGGGGAAACGCAGAAAGGCTTGGGTAGATTTAGCTGTGGTCTGGCTGGGAGCACCATGCGCGAGGGCCTCATTGAAGATGAAGCACATATTCCAGGCCTGTGGGCTGCGCAGACTAGGGGCAGTGGCCACAGCGAGAGAAAAAAGCTGCAGAGAGCCACCGGGCCGAGAGGGAGAGGGCCAATCAGAAGCATGTTGGGTGGATGGTTAGCAGCACCAGGAGCCAGCAGAGATGGGCTGTTTGGGGTTTGACAGAACGGGACCGGGCTGGAGCAGAGAGGTTGAACTGCAAGCTGTCAGCATCAAGTGGGTGGCTGAATTTGGGTGTATGGATGAGGTTACCCAGAGATGAGCTGTAGCATGAGAAGGGATCCAAGGACAGAGCCCAGGGGCACCCTCCCCCTGATGGCTGAAAAGGGGATGAGACAAAACCTCCACTGGCTAGGCTGAAGGGGGGCTTGGAGAGGTCGAGGGAGATCAGGAAATCCAAGAGGACCAGCTTTCACGTAGATCATGGGTGATTGTGTGTGTGGTGCCACAGGTGGCAAACAGCATGGAGGACAGCGCACCAGTTCTGAGCTTTGACTGAGCGCGGCTTCTTTGGCGAGAGCCGTTCCACTTGAGAAGCTAGTGGGAGAGGATCAAGGGTGGCATGGGAGGAGGAGACCCGCCCCCCCCAGACAGCAGTTGTCGATAGTGCTGAGGGAGCTTAGAGGTGAGGGGCAGATGGAGATGCAGTGGCTGGAGAGACAAAGCGGGAATTAACATTTGGTTCTTTTAATGTGGGAGAAGCTAAAGCAGGTTTAGCTGGTGAGGGGAAGGAGTGGGGGGGAAGGAGAGGGGATAAGAGGGGAGCACCAGGGAGATCTGGAGGAAGGACAGGGTCACTTGGAAGCATTAGAAGGGCACAGAGGAGACCCTGACGCATTGTGAGAGGTGAAGGAGAGGTGTGCCGTTGGGAAGGGGACAAGGGGAAGGGAAGTTAGTTTTTTTCCTCAGGGAAATCGGGTCTCCTGGTCGGAGGCTGGAGAAGGAAGGGGCTGAGGAGTGAGTCAGCTGCGGGTTAGGCAGCTGGGCTGTGGCCGTGGGTTTCAGTTTAGCTGGAGAAGCGGAGCTGATCCACCAGGAAGATGGCTCTCCACCGCCAACAAAGACTCTGGCAAGAATTGGATATCAACAGCCCACCCATGGGGTTTCCCTGTAGTCACAAGTTCAGAGCAACCCCACAGCCCTATGGGGCCACAACAGGCCCAGGTCTTCTGCCCCTGCTGTAAGGACTGGGGCACACCGGGAAGCAGATGGCCTGGCCTTCTCACACCAGGCTCTGTATCCAAAAGTCCTGTCTTTGCCTGTTGGTTCCTGGAGAATCTGGCTTGACCCAGCATAGGTGGATCTCCCTGGGGGCAAGGTGGTGCAAGATGGCTTGCGATCCTCTGGGGACTGGACTTGTCCCTCCCATACAGGCTGCAGGGCTCTAAGGATGCAGCCCTGCCCGGCACTGTGAGGGTGCACTGGGCACAGCACCATGGACGCAGCCCAGCCCTGCCTCTGAGACACCGGAGCAGGACTGGCAGCTGGGGGTGGGGAGCAGCAGTGGAGCCTGTATCCCTGTGCAAGGGGGCTGCTGCTGGAAAAGGAAACACGGGGCTTTGGGTTCAGCTCCCTGCTGGGTGAGCTCTACTGAGCACAGCTGAAGGTCTTGGGGGCCAGAGTGGCTCTAAGCCACCCTGGCAGCTCCCTGATCCTGGGGCCAGCTAGTTTGGCTCTTTGCAGAACTCTCTTGCCTTCCAGCGTAGGGCTGCAGGGCCGCCCCTTCTCCCTGCTGGCACACTTTGCTCCAGCGCGGGCGACGCAGGGATGTGGTAGCCCTGGGTTTGTCCCTCCGATGGACTCCCACAGCCTTGACGTGGCGGTGTTCACCCTGGCAGCCTGCTCCTTGCTGCCACATGTGGGTGCACGTACAAGGCCAGCCTTGCAGGGTGATGGAGAGCCCCACTGACCGTGGCCCTTGTACCCATGTAGCAGAGGGGATTCCAGGGCAGGTCTGTGGCTGGTCTCACAAGCCAATTGCTTTTCTAGGGAATTCTATGGGCAAGTCACTGAGGGCAGTGTGTCCCGTGATGCTTGCAGGGCCCTGACGGCCAGGGAACGAGGGGGGAGTCCAGCTGCAGAGGGAGAAGGGTGTGCAGGCTCCCCCCTGCCCTTTGGCTCCCCCCTTTGATTGCAGGTGTGCGGCTGGTGGTGTTAAGGCTGCAGAAGGAATGTTAATGCAGGGAGTAGCTTCTGATTTCTGCAACACAGCCTCTTCAGATCCGCAAATAGAGATGCTGGCCCTTTGTGCCCAGTGTGATCCCCAGGAGATGTTGGTACACGCTCTTAGCATCTGTAAACAACACCCAAGCTGCCAAGATAGCTCCGGTGCCAAGTAGTGCTGGAGCTCCTGTGCTGCGTGCCCCACAAGCTGGGGGCTAGTGGGTGCTGGCAGGCAGTCTGGCCGCCCCGCCAAGGGCTGGACAGGGGGTGGGGGAGCGCCAATCCAGGGCATGCCTTAAACGTCAGGACTGGCTGAGGTGGTGAGACTGAAATTAGCAATAAGTACAAGGCTATGGTCCATTCCCGCCTTCTCCCTCTGGGGCCACTGGCCTAGGCCAGTCTGGAGGGTGGTTGCAGGTGCGATCTTCTTAGCAAACAGCCAGCCGGGCCCCTCGTGCTGTGGGAGCCTCTGTGTCACCACTGGCGTTCAGCACGGTGGCTGAAATCTCACTACGAGCCAAGGAGTACGGCAGGAGCCTGGAGGCCTCCTGTGGGCTCTGCACAGGGGTCCTTTCCCCTGGGGCTGGAGGCAGCTCCCTCTAGCCCAATCCTAATGCAGCCCTGGAGGGTTTACCATGCTGGAGCTAGGCCAGGGGCCTCTAAGGGGGCAATAATGGGGCCTTCTAGCCATGGGACAGTACTACACCCCAGCCCTCTGGTGCCTCATCTGCACTAGGATTGTGCGTGGGCACTAGCTCAGATAAACGCACCCTTTCCAGCAAGGAAAGCACAGCCTCGGAAGCCACAGAGCTGGATCCTAACCTTGCCTCCAGCTCCCACTGTGACCTGGGGCAAGGGCAGGAGAGGAGTTTCTACTAGTGTCACGTCCCTGCTGGCTCCATATTCCCCTCATTGTGAGTCATACTGTCTTGTCCCCCCTCTAGAGTCTGCCTGCTTGCACGCAGGGATTGCCCTCCGTCACTGCAAAGCGACTACTTCCAGCCTGCTGGCTGGTATGCGGGTTGGGGACTGGCATCCTGAGCCCCGTAGCCCAAGCACAGTCATCCGAGCAGTGACGGGGGCAGCTACACGCTGGCTGGGCAGTGGGGTGCTTGCTTATCACCTGCCCTGAGGGCTGGTTTACCTTGTCTGGCAGGTGCATATTGACTCGGCTGCAGCGGGGGGAGATAGGGGCCGGTCCCAGCCGATAAGAGCCCACAAGGCCCAGAGGAGAGGTTTGCTTAGAAGAAGACAAATGGCTTCGTTTGTTGTTCTTCCTAATCGCTGCCCTGGGGTGGGTGTTCCCAGGAATTCCTCCCCCTTCCCCATACTCTGTGCTCCCTGGTTAACCCCAGGGTGTGTGGCAGGAACTGCTCACCTCCATGATGACCTGGAGGACGGAGCTGACCCTGATCAGGCGCGGGGTGATGTCCATGGTCCTTGGTAGCTCCTTCAGGGAAGTCAGAGCTATGGGGCCTGGTGCACGGGCCTGTAGGTATGGGAGAAGAGAACAGTACCCAGGCCAATAAGGTAGCAGCGCTGACTACCTAGCTGCCCTTCCCAAAGAGAGAGGGTCAGGTTGGGTGGACACAACCCAAGACCCCACCCTCAGAGTGGTTCCCAGCCGCCCCCAAAGCCAGCTGGCCATGCCACCGCCACCCAACCTCTCCGTTGCCTTCCTGACCCAGACTGTGTCCGGTGCTAGTTTCTCCCCTACTGGACCCTCACCCTGCGCACCTACACTTCTTCTGGTGTCTTGTGCCCCTGTTCCTCCTGCTTTCCTCTTTGCACCTTCATTCTGCCTGCCTCAGCACGGGCAGCTGGTTCCCACCTCCCTCTGGGGCCCTTCTCTGAAGCTGGGACCCCTTGGCCGCAGCTGCCCACAGTGCCAGGTCTCGCCCAACCGGGTGAGCGAGAGCAAGTCACAGGGCCTTGGTTGGGTGATTAGCTCCACTGACTCCATGGCGTGGGACCGGGAGCCAGCTCTGGAATGGCACGTGGTTGGCTTCACAGCTGGAGCCAGAGCTGAGGCCCATTTTTCCTCTGAAATTTTTTTTGGCGGTGATGGGGGCAAAAATGCAGAGGTGGTGACTCTGAAACACTTCCCAAATGGGTGAGGCAAGGTGGGGGAGGTAGCATATTTTATTGGACCAGGTTCTGTGGGTGAGTGCGACACGGTTTTGTGTTATTCTGAGCGCTGCTGACAGGCGGTTTCACCAAACTGTTGGATTAGAAAACAAACCAACAAAAAAGTTCTGTGAAGCAGCTGATGGGTCCATGGGAATGCTGCTGGGAATGAGTACCACTGACATAAGAGAAATATAGGAACCCAGACCCTTTACAAAGTGTAAATGCTTTATTTCTTTAATGGGTTTCATCTCAAAAGGAACTTTTCCCCCTCAGGAGGAAGGGAGCGATCAATTCTTAGTCCCGTTCCAGAATGATCACCATCAATGGGCTGATCTTAGCTGTTCCGGCATAGGTTTAGTTGTGCTGCTGGCTGGGTGGGGAGTGGCCGGTCGATGGGAACGAAGCCCATCCGCTGGCTGTACGGGACTTTTGGGTTTGAACTTTCCACCCATTGGTGACTCAAAGTCATCTCAAGACCTTGTCAACCAAGGAGGCCAACGCCAGCTCCCTCTAAAGTGAGCTTGTTTCTCTGGATTTTCAGGGTGTCTTGGCCCTGCAGCAGGTAAAAGACAGAATACTCTAAATGGTTGGCTGAAACAGGACTTTCCCCCAACACTGATGCTCACTAATGCTAATACAAAGCTGATTGGACTGAGGCAAAGCATGCTTGGGTCAGCCGTGCAACTGGTGTGTCTGACAGCCTCAGAGGGAGATACTGGACCTAGCAAAGGTGGCAAGCCTTAAAAATCCATGGGAAGACTGGGCAGCCTTTATAGAGTCACGCAGCTCCTGGGAGCAGTGTTCAGAGGGGGGCGGGGGGATTGCAACAGCAGAGAGTCTCCTAGCAGCCTATGTTCGTGGGAGTATGAGGCTGGAGGGACCCTGCAACTGTCACAGGTCCCTCGCAGTTGGTCTCCCACACTCTTTCCTCTTGTCCTCTGAAGGCTTCCCCAGGGGGCTCAGTGCATCGCTGGGTGGACTGGGAACTCAGATCCCAACCCCAATCTGTGCCTGGCCCCAGGCTGATAGGACGGAGCCACTCCTTGCCCACTGGGGGTTCTGCTCCCATCCGATCCAGCACTGACATTTCTGCCTTCGATGGTAAGGGGCTGGGGACAGACTGCAAACCTAAGCTTGTCTGTTGTCCATGAGGGAGGTATGGGAACTGTCCTGAATCACAGTCCAGGGGAGGCGGATGCCAAAGGACCTTGGGGCACCTGGGCCACTGGAAACATCACCTTGAGAGGATAAAACTCAAGGGCAAGTGAGGATATCCCCTGAGTTATCACCCAAACAGCAGAAAGAAGTCATGGAAATGATTTTATCGGAACTGGGATGTGTTCTTGGAAGAGCCAGGTAGGACCACTGAAGCACTGCACCACATCATCACTTAGCCTGGAATAAAAGTAAATGTTAAGCCCTACTGGATCCCAGAGGCAAAGAGAGGAAATCAAGGCTGAGGGTAAGAGGCTGTTGGAGCTGGGAGTCACTGAGGAATCCTAGAGCCAGGGGTTAATCCAATAGTTCTAGTACCCAAGCCGATGGCGGCTTGAGTTGTTGTAATGATTTCCGAGAGCTAAATGACGTGTCCCGTGTCAATGCCTGCCCCAGAGTCAGGGTAGATGAGCTAACTGACCAACTGGGGGAAGCACGGGTCTTATCCACCCTGGATCTAACCAAAGGTTATTGGCAAATCCTGCTTGCCGAGGAAGCCAAAGAGAAGACTGCCTTTTCTATGCCAGAGGGACTATACCAGTAAACTGTCCTTCCTTTCGGATTACATGGGGCTCCCTCAATCTTTCAGTGGCTCATGGACAAGGTGCTATGCCCACGTGCTAAGTATGCTGGTGCCCACCGCAACGATGTGGTAATACATAGCCCAGATCAGGATACCCGCCTAGAAAAGGTTGAAGCAGTTCTAAATACTTTGAGGAATGAAGGTCTAACCGCAAATCCCACCCAGGGCCATCCCTAGATGGGGGTGGTGGTGAATAGGGCAACCATCCCGGACCCCCTGGTTCTGTGGGCCCTGCGCTGCCCTGCTCCCAGGGCTCCCATGCCAGGGCCCCCACATGGCCACGCTGGTCCACACTGCTTTTGGCAGCAAGGGGAGAGGTGGAAGGGCAGATCCTGGCCTCTTGGCTGGCCTGCCCCACCCCCCAGGGCAGAGCAGCTAGCCCCAGGGGCAGGGTGGAAGAGCAAATCCTGGCCCCTGGGCTGCCCACTCTGCCCCTGGGGGTGGCGTGTGAGCACAGAGCCCGGACTCTGGGTTTACCTTGCCCTGCCCCCTAGCATGGGATGGGCAGGGCCCCCCCAGGCCGATTGGCCCTGGGCCCCGCCCCTCCCTTGGAACAGCCTTGATCCCACCAAGTGTGCCATGGAGCTAGCAGAAGCCAAATATCTAGGGAAAATTGTGGGAAGAAGAACGGTGAAACCCCAACTTAACCAGTTAGAGGCAATACAAATTTGGCCCCAACTAACACAGAAGAAGCAGGTCTGGGTATTTCTGGGAATAATCGGGTGCTATGGCCATTTATTCCTCACTTCGCCACTCGAGCCCACCCCGATAGAATTGATAAAAGCCCGTAGCCCAGATATAGTGAAATGGTCTAGTGTGGCTGAAGATGCATTTGAGGACCTGAAGACCACCCTCTGTCATAGAATCATAGGGTTGGCAGGGACCTCATGAGGTCATCTAGTCCAACCCCCTGCTAAAAGCAGGACCACTCCCACTAAATCACCCCAGCCAGAGTTTTGTCTAACCGAGCCTTAAAAGTTTCCAAAGATGGCGATTCCACCCCTCCCTAGGTAACCCATTCCAGTGATTCACCACCTTCCTAGTGAGAAAGTTTTTCCTAATATCCAACCTCGACCTCCCCAGCCACAACTTGAAACCATTGCTCCTTGTTCTGTCCTCTGTTACCACCGAGAACAGCCTAGCTCCCAGGGCTGTCCCTTGGAGGGAGCGGGGCCCTGGCCCAATTGGCCTAGGCGGGGCACCCCCTGCACCCCCCCAGGCTGCAGAGGAGCGTGGTGGGCCCACCAGCCCACTCCACCCCAAGGAGCCGGCCTCATAGGCCGAGGCTGCCGGCGGGGGGGAGCCGGTGGGGGGAGCCGGCTCTGGCCCCCGCCCCTGGGCTGGGAGGCTATTCAGATGAAAATTTACCCTAGTTACACATCATGCCCCCCTGAAGTGGCTGCACCAGAATAAAGGCAGAAATGCCTGGGTTATGAAATGGTTCCTGACAGTCATTACACTCTTTTCACTTCAGGGTGCACCATAGGGCCAGGATTAAACATGGCAATGTGGACAGCCTGTCACAGGTACATTGCTGTCCAACCTAAGTAGCTCAACCCCCTAGTGTTGGGCAGTGGGTGGAAGGGGTGGATATGGGACCAAGTCAGTTGAGGGTGGATATGAAAGCCTCAGAATGGTAAAGGCCTGTTTTCCTGCAGGCAGGTGGGAGGTGATTTCAGCTTAATTAGACACACCTAAGGCTAGGTAAAGGCTGCTCCAGCCCTATTAAAAACCCCACCTGTGCTAGAAGGGGGGGGGGGGGGGAAAAAAAGGAAAAAAAAAAAGAGGAAGGGACAGGATGGGACACAAGCTACCAAGGCTTGCAGGAGCAGAGATTCGACACTTACCCCCAGAACCAGGAGTGTAGGGCTTCTTCCTAGGAGAAGAGGAAACTCAGGCACTAGCCTGTGAGGAGAGAGCGAGATTGCCCAGCCCCTGCACAACACCACTACAGCTACAACGTGGCTGGAAAAGCCAGGGACAGGTATTGCCTCAGGTCTGGGCACCCTGGACTAACTGATTTACTCACTCTGTGGGATGGAGGGGGCTTGATCCACTGAGACCCAGACACACTCAGAGCGCTGCAGTCAAGAGACACTGAGGGTGGGGGAAGTAAAAGACTTGCTCTAATGGGGCAGATTTACAGAAGGCCTATTTCACCAGGGGCAATAACTGCTACCTGGCAAAGCTGAGGGGGAGCTTTACCACAGTGTCGTCTTCTTCTGCGGCAATGGCGAAAGCAATCAGTGCCAACAATGAGCCAGAACTGCTGACTCCGGCACCGAGGGAGAGTTCTGGTGCCGTGGCTCTTTCACAGAGTCCTTAGGCTGCGGTGCTTCCCTTGTGGAGGCTGGTTCACTTGGCAATATAGGTGCCTTCCTGGATCCTGGGTCCCCAGATTCCACCAAGCAAGGGGCCTCTTCCATCATAAGGAGTCTCAGTCTCTGCTCCCTGTCCTTTTGGGTTCAGGCTGGAAACTACAACAAACATTGCATTTTTCATGGAGATGTGACTCACCCACACACCTAAGGCCTTGTACACACTACAAAGTTATTGCACGGTAAGGCTCCTTATCGCGCGATAACAAGCAGAGCGTACACACACAAATGCTTCTTGTTGCGCGGCAACAGCCCTTTTGCCGCGAAACATGTAAACCACCCAAACGAGGGTAGTAAAGCTTACCATGGAAGAGTTGTTCTGTGGTAAAGCCTGTGTGTACGCTTCTTGCGTTTTTGACAGCCTCCGGAAATGTCCCGAGTGCCAATCGAGGGCACTCTGGGACACGGAGCTGTCAAATTTCACTGCTCTAACTTTAAGTCGATTTAGGGCTAATCTGTGTCCACACTGGCTAAATCGACTTTATAGCAGCTTAAGTCGATTTAAGGAAACTGTAGTGTAGACGCAGAGTAAATTAAGTCGACTTAATTTGGAAATGTGGACGCGCCCAATAAGATTAAAGAATTTTTGAACATGTTACCTCTCTTCCCCACATCCAATGGAGAAATGGGGACCCAGAGAGGTTCAGTGACTTATCCAAGCTCACACAATGCCAGTAGAACAGGAAATGGCACCCAACCCCCCCAACTCTCAATCACACGCCCTAACCACTATACAAGGCTCTCTTCCAAGGAAAATATATATATACTACCTACAGAACTGACAGAAACAAGGCCTGTTCCATCATATTTTATTAATCAGTTCTAGAAGTCTAGTTGGTCGGGTTATGAGTTGTTCCATATCACCGAGTATACAACTTCAGAGTCTCTTCTCAGTTCTATATTCTACAGTTTGCATTGAGATTATTCCCAATGAGACCTTTTTGAGAGATTATCACAGTGCTGGCCGACGGAGTGTGAACAGACCTGGATTGGTCTCAATCACTTTGTACATCCCATTTTCTGTCTCATCTCCCTGTTGGCAGATCATGATGAGTGCCACAGCGCAAGGCTATCTGCTTGGGTTGTCTGATGAGTATTCACAGCCTGCCTAATAGTCTCTGATGTGAACTGGCTAAAATGGTTTCAACTACTGTGTGAGAGTTTGCAGAAAGTTAGCACCTGTGAAAGCTGCCAGTTCCACAGACGGTCTCTGTGGCACAAAGGCAGAGTTATTGTTTCCCACACAGTAATCACTGGCTCCCAGCCTACCTCCCTCATCATCTTCACACGACCATCATAAAGATTTGTTAACAGAAGCCAAATAAGATTTTCACATGTATCCCACCCAACCCTATGCAAATCCTTTTCATGGTGTGACCTAGGCCTTGTACACACGATCAGATTATCGCGCATTAAAGCTCATTACCGCGCGATAGCAACAACGGCGTACACACGTGCAACAGGGCTCTTGCGCGTTAAGTGCCTTGTTGTCGCGCAATCCAACAACCACTCCGACGAGAGTGGTAACAGCTGTTGCGGATCATATATTGCGCGTTTGAGCTCGTGTGTACGCTTACCGCGCATTGACTGGAGTCCGGAACTGTCCCAGCATTCCCAAGTCGTCCTCTCTGGTCTTCCCCCCACCCGCTCTGTGGCCGTGACGAAACTGTCCCCGCCCTGCCCCGAACTTATTCCCGGGATTTTCAAATTTCAAGTCTGTTTCACTTCCTGCTCTCTTCCTCGTGGAGTGTGTTTGTGCTCCGATCATCAGTAGCAATGGCGGCCCGCCGTGGAAGACGCGCACCCCTTTGGAGCACGGCAGAGGTGCTGGACCTGATCAGCATCTGGGGAGAGTCCGCCGTGCAGGCGCAGCTACGCGGCAGCAGGAGGAATTATGACACATTTGGCATAATTTCTCGGGCCATGTCAGAGAGAGGGCATGATAGAGACACAGTGCAGTGTAGATCAAAGGTGAAGGAGCTCAGAATTACCTATCACCGAGCGAAGGAGGGAAACCGCCGTTCTGGATCAGCGCCTGCAACATGCAGGTACTATAAGGAAATAGAAGCCATCCTCAGCGGGGACCCCACAACCACTGCCAAAAGTCCCGTGGACACTTCAGCCCCTCCTCGTCCGGTGATTGCCAGAGCCGAGTAGGATGAGGACGTTGTTGAGGAGGAGGAGGAGGAGGAGATGGAGGATGACACGGAGGAAAGCGCAACCGCGTGTAGCCAGGAGCTCTTCAGCAGCCCCGCTGAGACGTCCACCCAAGGCTTGAACTGCAGCTTGTTCTCTGAGGCGGCAGAGGGGGGTTCAGGTAAGTTTCTCCTTCATTCAGCTCTGCTCCTGCTAAAATATCATTGTCTGGGGTGGGGGTGCTTGCGGGTCCCTGCTGTGCACGCTCTTTACTCTGCATTCATTAGCAGGGCATCAATACAAGCAGTGATTGTAAAATAATCATCTGCATTTAGGTCAGAAAAGGTTTCCTCGATGTACCTCCAGAGCCTAATACTCAGGTTAGATGGGAGAGCGTTTGTGTCTGCGCTCCCAAAGACGGACACTCTGCCTCTCCAGCTGCAAAGCACAGCCCTGGGAACCATGGCAGCACACAGTGCAGCAGCATACGGTCCCGGCCTGCTACCGGCGGCATGTAGGAGATGTATTCTAGATGGAAGGGGCACTCTGAGGAGAGGGATATTGGGTTCCATCTGTGTGCCCTCTTCCGATTCTTAGCCCCCGGTAAGCCGTCTATTAGAATGTACCTTGTCTGCTTCAGCGCAGCGTAGTGTGTTGACCGCCCTGTACCTTCCAGTGGAATGTGCTACTGGAAGGTTACATTGGCTATCTATGCTATGTGTTAACAATGTCTATATTGTTATTTTTGTATTAGAATTGAGCTTCACAAGGCCGGTGTCTACCCCAGCTGACCGAATGAGAAACATTAGGCGGCGTTCTCGAAGAAACAGGGAGGATATGTTTAATGACCTGCTGAAAGCAACACAAGAATCCGCAAGGGAGAATAGAGCCTGGAGAGAGGAATCCCAGCAGAGGAGGCAGAAACACAGGGACGAACTGATAAGCGTCATGAAGGAGCAAACAGAACTGCTAAAGAACATGATAGCTTTGCAGTCCCAGGCGATAAATGTCCGGGCTCCACTCCAGACAGTTCAGCCGTGTATGCCTCCCACACACCGCAGTCCCTCAAAGCATTTCTTTGAAGGCCACCCTCCACCCCGGTACAGGACAACATCCAGCCCCCCCCCCCCCCAAGCTACTTTTACGAGACCCGGAGCTACACCAACCTGTAACCCCACCCCCATCTTTCAGGTTTCAATAAAAACAGTAACAAATACTTTGAAGAATGCATTTATTTATACACATTACTGAAATGATCCTAAGGTGCACCTCATGCGTCATGGAACTTAACTAGGGAAGGGCATCATTGAAATGCTCCCTGAGTGCCTCCCTTATGCGAGCAGCTTCTCCTTGTGCCACCCTAATACTCCTAGTGGCTGGCTGCTCGAATGCTTCCTCGAGGCGCTGTGCCTCCGTAGCCCACGTAGGGGAAAACTTTTCTCCCCTACTTTCACAAATGTTATGGAGGACACAACATGACGCAATCACGGCAGGGATGTTGTCCTCCGCCAAGTCCAGCCTCCCATACAAACAGCGCCAGCGCCCTTTTAAACGGCCGAAGGCACACTCCACAGTCATTCTGCAGCGGCTCAATCGGTAATTGAACCGCTCCTTGCTGCGATCAAGGTTCCCAGTGTAGGGTTTCATGAGCCATGGCATCAGTGGGTATGCTGGGTCTCCGAGGATGACTATGGGCATCTCCACCTCCCCCACTGTTATTTTTTGATCAGGGAAAAAGGTGCCCCCTTGCAGCTTCCGGTACAGACCAGTGTTCCTGAAAATGCGGGCATCATGCACCTTTCCCGACCACCCAGCATTGATGTCCGTAAAACGCCCCTTGTGATCCACGAGTGCTTGCAGCACCATGGAGAAGTAGCCCTTCCTGTTTATGTACTCCGTCGCGAGATGGTCTGGAGCCAAAATAGGGATGTGTGTGCCGTCTATGGCTCCCCCGCAGTTAGGGAATCCCATGGCAGCAAAGCCGTCCACAATCTCTCGAACATTGCCCAATGTCACTGTCCTCCGTAGCAGGATGCGATTGATGGCTTGGCACACTTGTGAGAGGGCTAATCCGACGGTGGTCCTCCCGACTCCAAACTGGTTTGCAACGGACCGATAGCAGTCGGGAGTCGCCATCTTCCATACAGCAATCGCAACACGCTTCTCCACAGTTAGGGCTGACCTCATGTTGGTGTCTTTCCGTCGCAGGGCAGGGGCCAACTCTGAGCACAGTTCCAGAAAGGTTGCTTTCCGCATTCGAAAGTTCTGTACCCACTGCTCGTCATCCCACAGCTGCATAACAATGCGATCCCACCACTCGGTGCTCGTCTCTCGCGACCAGAAACGGCGTTGCACCGTGTGCAGATGATCGGTGAAGGAGCTGAGCAACGCGGTGCTGTTGCTCTGCATGGCATCGATCAGCCCCTGCTCCTCGGTGTCCTCATCTGACTCGGAGCTCATTGCGTACTGAGCAACAAGCCGAGATGTATTCAGAATGTTGAAGGCGACAATGGAGATCATAGCAGGATCCATGCTGTCGCTGTAGCGATTGATTGCAAGTGGTGCGTTGCGTCACTGCAATGTTGAAAATAGGCGCGAGTTGCTATTGGCAACGAGGAAGACGCTAGGGGAACACAAAGCACCATGGGAAACTGACACTTTACCCATGGCGCTTTGCGTTCCTTTCCTTCATCCCATGATTCATAGCGCCGACTTAGGGGAAAATGGAACGATGGGATAGGTGCCCAGAAGTCATTGCGCTCAACCGCGATAATGCGTGTAATTTTGTTGCGTTGCAGGGAGCAACGTGTGTACGCGTTGTCCCGCAATAAAGGTCACGTGAGTTTTGTAGCGCGATTGCCTTGTTGCGCTTTAATCTGATCGTGTGTACATAGCCCTAGTCCGCTTCACTGAGCGTGGAACCTTTCCAAGCAGCTGGGCTTGTTCAAATAGGGTATGGTTATTCTGTTGGCAATCAGTTTGGCGTAGCTTCTCAGAGCTGGGGAACTAAATGGGCAGCGATTGTGTTTGCAATGTTAAGTATTATTTATTATTGTCATGACAGCCAAGGGTTAGAGGAAAGAACTGGAAATGGAGATAAAAGACTTTGCCAAGAGGAAAAAAGTTTCAATGTCATATTT
The DNA here is from genome assembly GCA_007922175.1 of Pelusios castaneus. Classification (NCBI taxonomy): domain Eukaryota; kingdom Metazoa; phylum Chordata; order Testudines; family Pelomedusidae; genus Pelusios; species Pelusios castaneus. Next base: position 2,277,023 of record ML685907.1, read on the forward strand.
CTACAGTGTGGTAACGACAGGGAACGTTGGCTACCAGTGAGGAGGATATAGAACCCGTTCTTTACCTGTAGCCAAAAAGTGCTTGACTCCATTAAATATGGAGAGGACAGTTCTTTAACATCGGATTCCATTCTTTAATAATGATATAAGGCCCAATTCTGAATTACATCAATTAGAGATTACGGCAGCCAGCACCTTTAAGGATCCAGCTTCTTAAATGAACCAATGACAACCTAGGGCTAGATCCAGAGCCCGGTGAATTCAGTAGAATGACTTGCATTGAGTTCAGTGGGTTTGGACCAGGAATGTCTTGCACAGACAAAGCCACATTGTGTTTGTCAATGTTAATCACACTGGTTCAAAAGCAATAAAGCCACTGGAAGAGTGTAGGGCCCATTGAAGATATGTCTCCAAGTCAGCTCCATCTCAGCCTTTACATCTGGAAAGTGCTGGTCCGTACCTCACATCTGTCTGTCAGTGAGAGGCCATCGTGTTAAGACAGCACTCTGCATGGCATCTATTCATCGCTAAAGATAATACAAATCTTAGCATATTGATAAATCGATCCTAGTGCTCCTTGATCCTACCGTTCCCAGACCTAACAGGCCTTGCTCACTGCCCCCTTTCCACCATCTCTCATTGCAAAAAAACCAAACCAAAAAGGAAGCTCTGATTCACAGTTAATTAGGGGATCCTTGTTTCTTGGTGACAGATGCTGGTTTTACCAATCCAACTGGCCCTCCATCAGACACATATTATGTCTACACTTGCTAAAATTAGTTCGAGCTAGAAAAAGTTAGTTCGAATTAGCGATCCCCATTCATTTCAATGACCGGTTAGTTCAAACTAAGAAATTAGTTCGAATTAACATGGCCACATTGGCTAATTCGAACTAGTTAGTTCGAATTAAAGCCTTACTTCTAAAGCCCTATTTGAATTTATTAGTTCGAATTAAGGAAGCCCTTAATTCGAACTAACTAAAGCCATGGCTTTAGTTAGTTCAAATGAAGCCTCCTTAATTCGAACTAACTTGCCAGTGTAGACATAGCCATAAGGATTAAGCAGACACTATGTAAAACTTGTTACTTGACCCTGCTGACTGCATGGATGTGCTTTCATTAGGCCATCTACTTGATTGCTGATGGGCAGAATGAAAATGGTAATAAATGTCTCTGTTTCTGTATCCTTGCCAGAGACGAATGGAGGAACAAGCTATGGACTCAGTCAATCCTGAAGGCTTGCAGCGTTTTTGGGAAAGTGTGTGTGTGTCTCTCTCTATATATTTTACACACACACAAACACAGAGAGAGAATGAAAATAAGCATGGTGAGATTGAGAATACCTAACTGTAATTTAAGGGAGAAAAACAACATAAGAATTATTGAATATTTCCAAACTCAAACAATACAAACCAAAAATTTCAAAGTTGAGATTGCAATTAAAAGAAAGGTATTAAGGCATGGAAATGAATAAAAAAACCATAATTATGGCCTAATTTCGTCAACTATAGCTGACACACAAAATTTTAAGCACAATAAGTTTTAACTACAGAATATGGGACGTTTGAAGAGTCTGCTTCATTCTATTATTAAGATAATTCCAGATAAAGAAAAAAGAATGACATATATGTTCAATTTCTTAAAGGACACAGTTTTAAATTAATTTTAAGTGAACCTAATGAACCAATTTACTTGTAAATTCTCAGAAAGTTAATTCTGTGCCCACAGAGTAACTGTTGTAAATTTGGAGTGGATATGCTATTTAAAAAATCCTGAATGCCTTTAAGTGAAAAACAGAACTCAACTACAGTCACAATTGGTGACACACACACAAATGCAGGGGGGCTGGTTGTGTCCCCACACATTGAGGGCTGGTGGATTTGATGTTATGCTGATCCCCTGAGGAAAAAAATTGTAAGTCCTACAAAAACAATAGCTATTGCCATTTTTAACAAGATCTCCAAAGTGATTGTGTACAAAAAAAAATTCGAAAGAACTATGGCCCAGCTCTACAAAGGTATTTAGGCTCTTAACTTCCGTTTGTTTCAATGCAAGTTCGGAGCCTAATTACCACTGTAGTTCTGAGGCTGTGTCTGGAGTATGTTTCCCATCAGATCAAAATTTAAGTGTTACAATAATTGCAGTTTTGGCCCTGAACAACTTGAGAGTGGACCTCTAGCATTTCAGATTAAAATGACAAGAGGTCTCATCTTTGTATATACTATGGACACTAGTAGATATAAACTAATGTTAACAGGAAGACATCCCTGCTTAATGTATGAGAATCTTTTCTTAATAGCCCCATTTATAGAATATTATCCATGTCCCCAATGCATTAGGAAGAGAATTGTTTGAAGTAAAATAATATAAAAGTCATTTGGAGAATAGGAGCAGTTACTGATACAAGAGAAAATTAATTGGTCATGCAATCTGGGGGATCTGGGAATCAAAGCTTTTTCCTGATTCTGCAACCACTGAAACAGCTTTAAGTACAACTAAAATCTTTTTCTCTGCTGGAGCTGCTAACATGTGTTCTCCCACACTGAAAGCTTTTCCAATTCTTATTAGCTTCAATGTTCTAAGTACATTATATATAGGAGAAGTGGGTCAGGAGTGTGGAAGCCATGGGATGGGAAGCATCTTAGCAAGTAGAGATAAAGAATAAATAAGGTGATTCTATAGATAATTTTGTCTTTTACATGTTGCAGGCTGAAGAATAACTTCCACCAGTGCTGAAGTCACTAGTGAAATTCTATGCTTATGTTATGTAGGTGGTCAGACTAGAAGGTCACTAAAATCTACAAGAGACCAATGAATGTAGAAGAGAATGACACTGACAATCCTGATCTTGGTTTCTAAGGTCAATGATTTCAACACCTCAGCATCTCAAAACAAAATCCTAAATTTCAGAAGTGGAAAAACAGACGTGGCAAATCCATGTTCCCTACAACTAAGGCCTTGTACACACTACAAAGTTATTGCGCGATAAAGCCCTTTAATGCGCAATAACAAACAGAGCGTACACACACAACTTACAGTTATTCCGCGTTAAGTCCCTTCTTTTTGCGCAAAATGTAAACCACCTAAACGAGCGTGGTTGCTGCTAACGCGGAATAGTTGTTGCGCGATGGCCAGTGTGTGTACGCTTATCGCGCAATGTGAATATAACGGAAATGGCCCACAATTCAAATTCCATCCCTTCTGCACTTCCGCCTGTACTCTATCGTCGTGACGTCATTTTTCCCGACCTCCTCTTCTGTCCCGCGAATTTTTGAATTCACCACTCTCCCTTCTGCCTCGCTGTTCGGTGCTGCTGCCTCTGTGTGCTTCGCTCGCAATGTCGTCGCGCCGCAGCAAACGAGCTCCAGCCTGGACAGCAGCAGAGGTGATGGACTTGATCGGCATCTGGGGAGAGTCCGCCGTGCAGTCACAGTTACGTGGCAGCCGGAGGAATTTTGACATTTTCGGTCAAATATCCAAAGCCATGACCGAAAAGGGGTACGAGCGAGACACCCTGCAGTGCCGGGCAAAGGTGAAGGAGCTGCGGATAACATTTCACAGAGCCAGAGAGGCTAACCGGCGCTCTGGCTCCGCGCCAGCAACGTGCAAGTACTATAAGGAGCTGGAGGCGATCCTGGGCGGCGATCCCACAACCACCCCGAACTGCACGGTAGACACCTCGGAGACTGCACCCCAAACAGAGAAGGAAGCAGAAGGCGACGAGGCAATTGTGGACGAGGAATCAGAAGAAGAAGACTACGAGGACGGAGAGAACGGAGCCACTGACCCGGGGAGCCAGGAGTTATTTTCCACCCAGCCAGAAACAAGCTCCACTGATTCCTTCTCCACGCCTACCCAGGAATCATCAGAAGGCAGCTCTGGTAAGTCCCGTTCGCGATGTCCTCTATTCTAGGTGCTACAGCTCAGCGTAGACATGGTTTTTTTGCAAGGGGTTTTTGTTTTCGGTGTCCTCAGTTCTGTTCCTTACAGAACTGTAAAGGTGTTACTAGCATTACTTAAAAACGTCATCGATGTATGCCTCGATTTCCAAGTAGTCGTTCCCTTTCAACTCACTGAACGCGTCATCCAAATATTTCCAGAGTCTTCTCTTCAAATTACATGGTAGAGCATTCCTTTGCACTCCACCATTCAGGGACACTCTTCCTTTCAGACTCGCAAGCACTCCTGCGGGCAACATTGCTGCGCACAGTCCTGCAGCGTAAGGTCCCGGCTTGAAGTCGGCAACATGAAGGAGATGCATTCTCGCTTGCAGAGGCACTCTAAGCAGTGTGAGATCTGCCTCTATTTCAGCCATCTCGGGCACGGGATCAGAACTTGGTGTGGCAATAGTCAACTCTCCGTTGTACTAGCTCTGCAACCCGTACCAAGCTTTGGGAAATCTGTTACCGCCCCCCCATAGGTCCCCTCTTGTGTATTGAAGGAATGTGTGGGGAGAACAACATCATTTGCTCCTGACCGTGGCGAGAACAATAGCGGCATTCTACATTTTTCATATCTGAACAGGAATGACCTTCGGTGGACAGTCTACAGCTGCAGCTGAGCGTCTGAGGAGGATAAGGCGGAGGCCTCGCAGGAGCAAGGAAGACGTCTTCCAGGAGCTCATGCAGTTCCATGAGGCTTCTGCGAGGGAGACAAGGCAATGGAGGAGGCAGTGCAGGCAGGACAGGAGACAGAGCAGTGCGAGGAGAGAGCAGCAGAAGGATGCCCTGATAGGCATCATGCAGGAGCAGACCAACCTCCTCAAGACCATGGTCGGTCTGCTACAGGCTCGCACCCCCCATCATCAGCCTCATATGCCTTTCAGTGCATCCACGCCACATTCCCCCCCCAGACAGTTTTTAGACCACCATGGACATCCATGGTGTAACCCTAACAGAACCCCTCCCCCAACATATGTAGTTGAGTCCCGCACCTACACCCACCTTTAGTCCCTACTCCCCTCAAACCCGAGTTTTGATCAATGTTAATTAAATAAAGTTGAATCCTTGTTAAACTTAATCAGACTTTCTTTATTTGTTTCATTAATTTAACATTAACGGTTTTTGATTCAATGAATGTTTACAGGGGAAAAACACAAAATTTCTAAAGCTTAATTTTTAACAGTTGAAACATATAGGAAATGGTTAGTAACTATATTCAAAGGTACAATTTTAACCAACAGTACTAAAATGGGTTTTTAACGCATCCCTTATGCGAACTGCCCTTAGCTGCGCCCCCCGGATACCCCTCGTGTCTGGTTGCTGGTAGGCATTTTCCAGACGTTGTGCCTCAGTGGTCCAAGAGTTCCTGAATCTCTCCCCCCGGCTTTCACATATATTGTGAAGAACACAGCAAGCCGAAATAACTAATGGGATCCTGTCCTCGTGGAGATCTAGCCTGCCATACAGCGCTCTCCAGCGCGCTTTTAAACGGCCAAAGGCACACTCCACAACCATTCTGCATCTACTTAACCGGTAATTGAAACGCTCCTTGTCAGGATCCAACTTCCCGGTGTACGGCTTCATGAGCCATGGCATCAGTGGGTAGGCGGGGTCCCCAAGTATCACCACTGGCATCTCTACACCGCCCACAATTATTTTCTCGTCTGGAAAAAATGTGCCAGCATGTAGCCTTCTGAATAGTCCAGAGTTTCTAAAGATGCGTGCATCGTGCACCTTTCCAGACCAGCCAGCATTAATGTCCATAAAGCGACCACGGTGGTCCACCAGTGCCTGTAGAACCATCGAAAAGTATCCTTTCCTGTTGATGTATTCAGAGGCAAGGTGGTCGGGAGCGAGAATAGGGATGTGAGTCCCATCTATTGCACCCCCACAGTTCGGGAAGCCCAACTCATTAAATCCTGCGATGATCTCCCTCACGTTTCCCGGGGTCACCATCCTCCTGAGCAGAATACGGTTGATGGCTCTGCATACTTGTGACAGTGCCACTCCAACGGTCGAGCGTCCAACCCCAAACTGGTTTGCGACCGAGCGGTAGCAGTCTGGAGTCGCCAGTTTCCAAAGTGCGATAGCCACACGCTTCTCCACGGTCATGGCGGGTCTCATCCTCGTGTCCTTGCATCGAAGGGCAGGGGCAAGCTCCTGGCATAGCTCCATAAATGTGGCTTTCCGCATTCTAAAGTTCTGTTGCCACTGATCATCATCCCACAGCTGAAGGACGATTCGTTCCCACCAGTCTGTGCTCGTCTGCCGGGACCAAACACGGCGGTTCAGGCTGTGTTGCTGGTCCGCGAAACTGATCAGAATGTCCGTTTGGTTTTCAATGCTGTCATCATCCGAGACCGAGTCATCCGTGTCATGCTCCGAATCATAGCCAAAGGCAAACCGCAACAGAATCTGGGCTGTGTTCACAATGCTGAAGGCAGCATTCAAGATCACAGCTGAATCCATGTCGATTCTGAAAAGGCAGTGCCGAGAAGAAGGTTGCTTCAATTTGAAATTCGCGCTCGTTGCTATTGGCAACCGCTGGGTAGCGTCAGTAGCGGAATGCACCACGGGAGATGATACTGGGGACTCTGGGATACGTACCCACAATCCCCTTCGCTTTCCTGGAGGACTGCGCTCAGAAGGGGGGGGGCTTTGTTCCGTTAGAGCAAGCATAGTGTGTACGCGATCTCGCGCAACAACAGCCACGGGAGAATTAATGCGGAAGAGGATTATTGCGCGTTAAAAATGGTAGTGTGTACATAGCCTAAGAGAGGAACACAATTCTATCATTCATTTGCACAGCATGACAGTGCCATTTACTAGCATGTGTTAAAAGGCTGTCTAGATAGGAATTCACAGCTTGGAAAATCTGACTAGCAGGGCTTAAAAATGCACAATCCAAACTTAAATGACATGTTCATAAATTATGGAGGAGGAATATTGGCTCCCAGTCCAGATCAACTTATGAACATTGTATGAATAAGAGCATTGTATATACATATGGTGCTTTAGAGAGAGAACAAGGCACAGGATCAGATTCTGACATCAGGGTCACCAGTGTAAATGTCAGTGAGATTTAAACTGGAGTCTCTGATTCATGGTTCCTATTCTAAGGATCATGTAGTCTATTTTAGGGACTATTGTGAAGATCTATTCTGACTTCCTGCATAGCACAGGCCATAGATTTTCACTCAATAACTTGCGGATGAACTACATCACCTCTTTTAGGAAGACATCCAATTTCAATCAAAAACTGTCAAATGATGGAGAATCTACCACACTCCTTGGTAAATTGTTCTGTTGATTGATTAACTTTCCTGATAAAGATTTGTGCCTTCTAGGTTCCAAATCCTGCATCAGGATTTCCTCTCATGGGCTGCATCTACACTGGTAAATTAAGTCGATTTAAGCTTGCTTAAGCCGACTTAATTTAAGCTTGCTTAAACTGACTTAATTTACCCTGCGTCTACACTACAGTTTCCTTCAGTCGACTTAAGGAAAATAAAGTCGACTTAATTAAAATTAAGTCGACTTTATTAAACCTCGTTTCCACTAGACCTAAGGCTTAAGTCGACTCCCTAGAGTCGACTTAAGCCAGTGTAGCCATGGGGTAGCCCTAAATCGACTTAGGGCTACCCCAGAGCTACACCAATACCCTCCCTACCGGGGGGGGCACAGGGGGAGCCTGGCATGCCCCCACACAGGGCAGGGCAGAGTCTGCCCACCCTGCCCCTATGCCCTGCCAGGGTCCCTGTCCCTCTTTGCCCCATTGTACCTAGGTACAATGGGGCAAAGGCTGAGCCCCCTGGTGTTGGGCAAGGGGTGCCCCCCCTGCCCCTGTGGACCTGCCCTAGGTCCCCCAAGCCCCTAGAAGTTGACCTAGGCTTCCAGTGTGGACGCTCTAGGTTGACTTTTTAAGTTCCCCTTTAAGTCAACTTTATTTTTAAGTGGAGACACACTAAGTTGATTTGACTAAGTCGACTTAAAGTTGACTTAGTTAAGTCGACTTAGTTAAAGTCGACTTAAATACACAAATGTAGACATAGCCATGGATTCCTGAGTCCACAGTGAGTTACACAGACATCACTACCAAAGCTTAGCTATGTTAGGGCAGTATCAAGAAGGAGGAAGACAGCACCTCCACAAAGATTCTCTTAGGGGGTATTCAAACTAAGGGGTTCATTCGAACTAACTAGTTTGAATTAGCCAATGTGGCCATGTTAATTTGAACTAATTTCTTAGTTTGAACTAACTGGCCATTGAAATAAATGGGGATTGCTAATTTGAACTAAGCAAGTGCCATGAATGGCACTTGCTTAGTTCGAATTAAGTTAATTCAAACTAACTAAAATTAGTTCAAATTAGTTAGTTCGAACTAACTAATTCGAACTAATTTTAGCACGTGTAGACATAGCCTTAAAGATTGAAGCCTCTATCTGGGCAGAAGTATCATTTTGGAAAAAGCTCCTTCCAAGGATAAAACACGAAAAGTTGCCTTGAGAATTATGAGTCCACGGAAAGAATATCTGGACGGCACCCTTGTTTTGAGGAACACTTCAGAGGAAGGTGATTGTGACTAAAAATAACAAAACGAAACGAAAACAAACAACAAAAACCCACCGAAACCAAAACACCCTTTTGATGAGCAATATTAGTGCTTCCCCTGGAAAATCAATAGTTTTGACAGTCTTCAGCAATCAGATGCCTTAGTAATTTTCACCTCTACCTGTGTTTCAAGCAGTTATATAGCATCATAATGTTCCCATCAATGGCAATTTGGCGTGTATTAATGAGTTGAAGAGTCATGCATAAAGGCACCTTAGCCTTCAGTTAAAATTTACATTTACTTAATGAAGTGTTCAATATCTTGTCTTCCAAGCATGAATTCTAATTACATGCATTCTGTAAATTATGAATAAATGCAGCTTTACTTGGGCCTTGGTATTACTCTTTCTAGGTAATGACTTTTCTTCCCCAGTATTCCATGCTAGGCATTTCAAACTAGATGGTGTCTTGCACTTCAGCTGGGTCTTCCCACCAGTGATTCCATCCAAAGGTTCCCTACATCACTAACCCCATTTTAACTTCCAAAGGGGTAGCCGTGTTAGTCTATTGTAGAAAAACTAGAGAGTCCTGTGGCACTTTTAAAGACTAACAGATTTATTTATCGCATGAGCTTTCATGGGAGAAAATCCCACGTGTCTGACTAAGTGGGATTTTCTCCCACGAAAGCTCATGCGATAAATAAATCTGTTAGTCTTTAAAAGTGCCACAGGAGTCTGTTGTTTTTCCCATTTTAACAGCCAGGGAAAGGGGACTGTGAAGTAACTTGCCCAGATCCAACAGTAAATCTTAGCAGAGGCTAGACCAGAATGCAAATCTTCCAACTTGCGCACTTTAATGATAATACTAGGGTGACTGTGCATCCCATTTTTAAAGGGACAGTCCCTTATTTTAGCCTTTTCCCCCATCCCGACTTTTTAGTTAAAAAGTCTGAATTGCCCTCTATTTCCAGTTCCGGCTCTTCAAGCAGCTGCTGGGAAGGGAATGGGGCTGGTCTGGAGCCATTTTAAATCTCCCGCTAAGCGCAGCCCAGCGGACATGTGCCTGAGACTCTGGGCAGCTCAGGGCGGGAAATTAAAGCTCGCTCTGCTTGGCTCTGCTCAGCTCAGCTGTCTCTGGGGCGTGTGGGTGAGGGGGTGGGGGGGGGATGCAGGAGTAGGGGCACGAGGTACCATGGAAGGGGGGGGGGGCCGGCCGCCGGGAGCCATGGGTGGAGGGGGCCGGAGGGAGTCGCGGGGGGTGAGGGGCTGGCGCCATGTCATGCTGGGCTGAGGGGGAGGGAGGGGCAGCTGCGAGGTCCCCAGGAAGGGGGGAGGCCGAGTCATGGCGGGACATGGGAGCGAGGAGGGTGGCTGATGGGGAGCGCGAGACGCCGCTGCAGACCGGGGCATGGCCTTGTGGAGCGAATCTCCGAAGCGGCCAGGGGGAGGCGCCATGCTGTGGTGCCCCATCACACCTGCCCCCAAACCGAGAGGGGTTTGCTGGCGAGTGGCAGGGGGAGCTGCTCGGGAGAGGTTGAGCCAGAAGAGTGGCTCTCCCCTGAGTGCTGGGGACAGCTCTGCTGTGGGCACGTGGGGCCAGCAGCACCTGTGCCTGCCCTGCCCTGCCCAGCCTGGACTGGGGAGTAGCTCCCGAGAGGCTCAGTGAGGCCGGGTTCTCAGCGCTGCCTTGCCAATAGACAGTTTGTCTCATCTGTGAGAGCTGCCTGCAGTGCCCAGCAGGGAGGAGGGCGCCGCCAGCCGCAGGAAGCTGGCACAGGTGGCATAAGGGTCTCCTTTGCACTGCCTGCCCAGTGGCTGCTCTAACTTACACTGGACTGAAAAAACAGCCCTGGGAATCCAGGCCACACCTATTTTCTCCAGCCTTGCCTCCTTTCCCTTCTATACCTGGACTATTGAGGATGCCTGTGGGTGCCAGAGAGGCCAGCCCATTGCATATTCCCTGGAATTGAGTGGGGCAGGAGAGCCCCCCACAAACAATACTGGAGCCTCTGCCTCCTCTTCCCCTCTGCTCACCAGCCATGGGAGTGAAACGCAGACTGTGGACACCCAAACCAAAGACGCCTCAGCCCTGATTTTCCTCAGTGGACTGTTGAGCACCTGCAGTGACCCGACTGCCTGTGCAGACAAGGCAGGGACTGGGACACAGCCCTTGGCCTACCGGCTCCCACCCACCTTCAGCCCGCACTGCACCAGGGGCCAGATCTGAGTCTGAAATCAATGGCGCCCAGGGCAGGGTTTGGCCCACTCTGAGTTGCCCTAGTGCCAGCCTATCTGAGCCCTAGGACCAGAGGCATCGCTGACATATGCAGGTGCTGAAAAGAAGCATTTATTCACACTGACTGGTGCCCTCGCGATCAGAAGACGAGAAAATCCAATGCCCCATTCCCACAGAATTCTAGTTCCGGGCTGCTGGGAAAGCCCCAGGCGATATGTCTCCCAACCCCCCAGCATGGCATCAGAGCCCTGCCTCGTCAAAAGAGAGCCAGTTTTATCATTAGCCAGCATGGCACAGAGTGGGGGTGCTGCTGTCACATGGCAGCATCTGCAACCTGGCACTGCCCAGCATCCCTGCAGGGGACACGGACACGGCTGGCTTAGCCTTAGCAGGACTGGCTCCGGTGCCGCAGTAGTGGGAAGGAATCCAAAGGTTTAAAGGGGAAGAGCAGGATGAGGCCCATGGTGCAGGGACCAGGCATCAGGTTGGCTGCTGTGCTAAGAGTTTGGTTCAGTCTGGAGTTGGAGCTGTAGCTGGGCCTGCCACCCAGTGCCACTCGGGAGGAGGCAGTGGTGGGGATTCATTGTCATACAAGTGTCTCAACCCTCAGTACCTTATGGGTCTCTATTGTTTCCCCAGCACAGCGGCTCCAGGAGAGGCCGGCTGGGTCCCCAGTGCCTCTGCCTCACAGCCCGTTGAATGGCTCACTTTCCATGGCCGACCTGCCAAGCTCTCCAGCCAGCTCCCTGCCCACACTAGGCAGCTCCTGCCCGGGCTCCGATGTCCAGTTGGCCAACAGGTCACTGAAGTCAGGTGGGTTTGCATTGAGGAGGCATGGAGGACTGGGCGACGGCTCCTTCCAGAAGGATTGGGGCAGCTTCCTTCTGTGCATGGGGGTGATGTGGGCGTACTTCTTCTCCAGCCGCAACTTCCTGCCATCAGACGCCTGCTGCTTGACAAAGCGGCGCAAGCCATATTCGAAGAGCTCCGTGAGTGGCCCCAGCTTCTGCGCCCCGTCCTTGTTCCAGATGGAGCTCCACACCCGCTGGTCCAGTTGCCTTGGGGGTGCCGGGGGGCCCTGGGCATCCTCCTCGTCCAGCTCACTGCTCTGGGCGAGTCTCATCAGGTCTGCATAGTACAGCTCCCGCCCTGAACGGCGGGGAGAGAAACCGTCTTCGTAGATGTTGCAGGAGTCAGGGTCCTCGTCCTTGGCCTTCCTCCCAAAGTATCTCTGGATATCACAGCTGATCAGCTCTGAGAATTTCAGCAACTTCAGGGTCATTTCTGCATCACTCTGGCTGCAACCGACTGAGCCTTTCTGCTTCTCTCTCTCAGGATTGTGACCCATGCAGCTGTCCTCCTCTTTTACCTCCTCCTCCTCCTCCTCCTCTTCCACCTCCTCCTCCTCTTCCTCTGACAGGTCTTGGAAGTCCATGTCTGGGTGGGTGGTGGGATGGAGGAACGAGTGCTGGAAGGAAGTGGGCAGCCTGAACTCGGCCAGATTCCTGATCACACCTGCTGCCATCTTGTCTCACGGCGTAGGGACAGGCACGCTGGCCACTGGGGTCACGCTGGCAACACAAGGGAGAACACATGGTTAGGGCTGTGCTGAAGGGATGAGCTTTAGTCCCACTTAACACACACAAGGGTGGGGATCTCCCCATCCCAGCCAGGCAAATGCTTCCTTCCATCCCCCAATGTCAGTATCTCCCAGCTGAACGGGGCCATTGGAGCTGAGAGCCAGAGGATCCTCTGCTCATAGGTGTTGCAACTTGGGGTGCTGGGGGTGCAGCAACTAGAAGAATAACAACCCAGATATATGGTTTCCACCATCCACAGCCCCCTCCCACTAACAAAATTACTCCAGCATTACTGTCTGTGCGCTGTTCTCCCAGCAACCAGGGAGTGGGCTTGAAGACTGCCTGTCTGTCAGTCTGTCTGGCTCAGTCGCGGTGGGAAGAGTTCAGACAGCTCCATATTGATGTGTGCGCGATGAGTTCTCCGCTTGCTGTCTCTGGTTACAGTGCTTGGACTGTGACCCAGACGGCCGTGGGGCTAAGATTGCTTAGCCCAGCTGGGCCGGGGAGGTCCTGCACTGGTGACAGCAGACTGGGGACTGTGGTGTGAAGCTGGAGGGACCTTGCAGAAAGATTTACACTGCTGTAACTGCCTCCACGCTCACCCCATCCTCCCAGCCAGTGTGCACATTGGTGGTGGGGTGTTGAGGTCTGCGGATTGCAACTGTTCTCCACAGCCGAGAGAAGGCTCTTTGACTCCCAGCAGGGACCCTGGTGGCTGGGGGCAGCTCTGGGGGCTGTAGTGCCAGAGTTACTGGAGCCTGCAGACTGTCACCGTGACCGGAGCAGGTCGACTACAGGATAACAGCTTTATTGCACAACTGGAGATGGGATTTATGCTTCTTAAACAAACACCCCCCTCCCCAACATCTGCCAGGCCTGAGACGCAAAGGCCGTGCTTTGCAGCCAGCCAGGAGAGACGCTGGTGCACAGAGCCAGCCGGGCATATTTTTTCATCCGGCAACTTGGAACACTCTTCGAAAGCTAGTGGGGTCTGTCGGGACCTGGAGACAGAGTCTGTGTTGTTCCCCCCCCCCCCCAAAGCTGCAGGGCAGGGATTGGCCCCCCGTTTGGATCTTGGTCACTCTGTGTCAGTGTGGAGAGACTCCTCTGGAGACAGCCCTGGTCACCAATCCACGTTTCCCCTTTGGTCCTCTTGTGCCATTAAGGCCTAGGTCTGCGTTGGCACAGTGCTGGGAGGGAAGCACAGATTAGAACCACCTTATCCAAACCTCCAGGATCGTTGCTGGTCACGAGCAAAACTCCAGAGCTCGACTTCCCCAGGGCACACGATTCTCAGATCCAGGGGCTGGATTTGGCCCCTTATGGAATGGGGTCAAGCCATGGATTGGACTGAACCTGATCTGGGTGTGGGATGTAGATGCATTTCCCCCTAGTACTGCTGGCCATTCACTGGTGCGCTGCCGATCTGAGGCAGGGAGGGGCCGGAGTGGCTGCTGAGCTGGCAGGGCAGAAAGGTGCAGGGATGTGACCCCTATGGAAATGCCCCACCGAGCAGCAGGAGGACAGGCCACTCTTCAAAGACTTTCTGGAGCATCGCAAAGAACAAAACCACCCATCCCGGTCCCATTCGCAACCAGGTCTGCGGCTTTTAATCATTTCTATAGAGCCCTAAAGGCACCACTTGGAATCTTCCTTGTCATGTTCTATAAGACTTTTCCAGGAAGGGGTTTTCCCATGGGGTAGCAGCACTTCTCTTCCCACAGTGTGGGGGGGAGGAGGGGCTTGCTCCTGGGGTCCAGCCTAAAGGAGAATATAAGCTCTTTGGGGCTGACACCCCCCCATCTGGCTGGTGGCCAAGGCAGGGAGGGCTGTCTTCTTGGTGCCCGAGTTTCAGAGCTGTTCACAGACCTGCCAGTGTCCTGAGAAGAGGTGGGCATGCATGGGGTATAGCACACGGGCAGGCAGGTAACTCTGAAAGCAGCCATGGGGCCATGCCCCCTGCTCATGCTTTGTATGGCAGCAGGTGCTGGGGAAGGCCCTGTCAGTGGCAGGTGTAAGGAGCTGTACACAGTGTTTCCTGCAGCAATCCTGGGTGCACTATGTTGGTGACTTCCCTGCACAGGCTGGGTGCCTCGCTCCAGCCGTGCGCTCCCCTGCCCAGGGGACCTGGGACACACGGTGCCTGCTGGCTGCACTGGGGGCTTCAGTGCCCAACTCGTACCTTTATCTCTAGGTCCTGTCATTCTCTACAAACAGCAAAAGCAGGATTCACCTGCTCAGCAGCTCCGTCAGGACTTGCAGGATGTGGGCACTGAAGGGGCATTGATATTGTGGTGTATGAACCCTGGCGTCCTGTCTGCCTTACAGCACCACAGCCGCAGCCACAAGACTAGCCCCCCCCCCCCCCCCCCGCTGCAGAGGGCCCTGTAGGGTCAATTCAATCGCTAGGGCATGGGCATCTCCTGCTAGGCACCCACCGCGGTGGGCACTGCTCATGATGCCCAGCTAGCTCTCCAGGCATGCTGCCAGTGCCAGGGAAGGGTGCTGCACACAGCCCAGGTGGCACACACCTGCAAAGGCACAGAAAGCCATGTCCCCTCCTCCCCCCCGGGCACAGCTCAAGAGAGAGAACCATCAGCATTCCCTCCACGCATCCTCTGAGCAAACAGGGCGGGGGGCTGGTGGGATCCATCCCACCCAGCATCAGGGCCAGTCATACACCACAGACCCATCTAGAGTGCTCCACAGGGTCTATGGGGGGCTCCTGCCATCTGTTCGACATGGTCCAGTCCCTGGAGCTGCTGCGCGTCCCATCCGGGCCTGGCTTGCTGCAGACCCCAGCCCTGGTATGCTGGAATCAGAGAAAGCTGGAGAACCAAAAAACAACAGAGTCCTGTGACACTTTTAAAGACTAACAGATTTATTTATCGCATGAGCTTTCGTGGGAGAAAATCCCATTTCGTCAGATGCTTTGAAGATGGGAAACATACAGAATGGGGGGGAAATTAAATGCAGGGGAGTGTATGACATAGGA
>ML685907.1:2292723-2354549 GCA_007922175.1 Pelusios castaneus
AATCTGTTAGTCTTTAAAAGTGCCACAGGACTCTGTTCTTTTTCTTCAATAGACTAACACGGCTCCCCCTTTGGAACTGGAGAACCAGGCTCCCTGCGCCCAGCACAAGTGTCCTGCAGCACAGCCCCCCACTGGATCTCAGCCTTCGGGGCACTTCCTGCCTGTGGGTGCTGAGAGCCCCTTCTAGCAGCCGGCAGGGACGCTAACAACTCTTTGCCACTCGCTGAGAGGATCCCACAATGCTGGCAAACAGTCCGAGTGATTCAGCAATGTCCTGGGAGGCAAGCAGGTCCCATTGCTGTGTCACAGAAGGAGAAATGATGAATCACTTGCTCTGAGCCAGACATGGCGGCCAGGAGCCCTGGCTCCCGCTTCCTTTCTCTTACCAGCAAAGCCCGCCCAGTACCCTGCAAACCAGAACCACCACGGTGAACAGCAAGGCTGTAGGAGAGTGGGGGCTAGTGGCTAGTGCAGAGAAAATAGGACTCAGGACTCCTGGCATCTATTCCTGGTTTTGCCACTGACTTGCCATATGGCCGTGGGCAGGGCAGGTCCCTGTCCTGTGCCTCAGTTTCCCCATGTGTAAAGCAGGACTGATGCTGCTGTTGGGGATAAGGCACATTGTGCCAGTGGGTAGAAGATGCTACATTGTGCCAGTGGGTAGAAGTTTGACTGAGAGCACGTGGTTGCTTCAGCCCTTGTCCCCAGCAATCCAGGGCCTGGCTGATGTGCTTCACACTGCCAGATGACCCAAGGCACGAGGGATGAGAAAGGACGGGTGACAGGTCCTTTGGTCTCCCAGGAGAGGATTAAGCAGGAGCTAGACAAGTTTTCCACTACAGCACCCCGCTGGGAGCTACCTGGCCAGAGCCAGCTCTGGGGCCAGCCCTGAACAGGGATGCAGCATTAGGGTATTGAGGGAGGATCCCACCCCAACCTCACCATGTCACCCAGCAGCAGCCTCTGCCCACAGGACGCATCCTGCGCAGATGGTGCTTTCGTGTGAGCATTGTGCAGCTGGAAAGTTTCGCCAGCCTGACTGGGCCCTGGCTCCAGTGCTGGGAAAGCGGGTCTCATTCATGTAGAGCCCTGCAAATCCACAGATATCAGCATTATATCCGTGGATATCCATCTCCACCTATGCAATGTGGATTTCCACCGACCATTTCTTATGGATGTAGATCGGATGCAGATCCACATATTTGTGTCTGTGCAGGGCTCTACATTGACACCAGCCCCTCTGCAAAGGGTAATGTCAGCCCCTGCTCCCCCATTCCAACTATCTGGCCTTGCTGTCGTCCCCCCCCAATCCAGTGGGATCACTCACTAACGCCCACAAGGCCCTGTGTGTTCTGCACCAGCGGTGGGAATGCAGAGCGGGTAAGGCTGGGGCGCATTTGGCACCATGGGCTGGGCTGGCCCATCGGGAACATCCCTTGTCTCCTGGACCTGTTCAGCTCACTCTCTTGCAGCGTCAGTGGTGCAGTCCAGTGTTTGGCCCTGGCGGCGCTCATCCATTGGGGAGAAAGGAGACCTCAGCGCTAACTCAACCAGGAGGAGTCAGAAAGAAAACCACGACCCTACAGCTTTCCTTGTTGGCGGGGCTTGCAGCCATGTGTGGGGAGAGATCTACCCTTAAGCCCCTCTGCGGCACCGAGTAAACTCAGTAGGGGCTTAAGGGTATCCAGGGGCAACTTGGGGCGGCAAGAAAACTCTAATATCATCCCAGTGCCTCAACAAGCCAGGCTGCTGATGCAAGCCAGCGCCTCCTTCCTTATCCCCAGCCACTGGGTGTCATCAGCACCCGGCCACCGTATTGCAACCCGCCTCCAACTTACCTTGCTGCTGCAGCCGCGCCATGCGTAGGATCCCAGGCTCTCCTCTCCCCTGACTGTCCCTCCACCTGGGGCTGAAGTATTTATAATGGAGCTGGACTGACGGCTGGCAAATATTTGGTAGCTGTATTGTAATAGTAGACTCGGTAAACAGAGCTTTAGTTTGCTTTAGCGCCCAGCAACCAGAGAACACGGCAGCAAGGGAGCCAGTGGGACGGAAGATAGAGCTCACCTTAATGGTTGACTTCCCGGGGGATTTTCAAGTGTTGTTCCTGTAGATTCACCTATTAAATCTGCAGTCACAGCTGCCAAACTGCCCTGCACACTTGTGCAGAGGGCTCTTATCTCTGCTGCGGACTGGAGGCGAAATCAAGCTTTGTCAAACAGGCGGAAAATTAAATTTCATGCTATTTTGACTCCTGGAGTAGGCATCTTCTGAAGAACATAATGCTCATCAAACAACCCCTGTGCAAATACTAGACGCCTGGTCACACCGGGCAAGGGACATGCCTTAGACTCGGGCCCCCCTTTAGAAAAAGCCTCTTGAATTAGCTACAGGGTTAGAAACAGCCCAGCCTCTTGTGATCTGTTGTGTTCGTTCAGATGGAAGAAAGGGCCCCATAGTGTTAAGGCAACCCGGTCTCTGTCTGACATTAACCGTGTTAAACACAGAGCCCCGCCCGCCTCACACCATTGCAAACGTGCTGTTAAACAGCCTTTGAACCTTTGATTAAAAATGCAGAGAGAAAAGCAGCGAAAGAGTTTGAAATGGAAAGTACTATAGTTTCAGCCACCTCCCTTTTCCCCTTCCCTATGGCAGGAGAGAGTCTTTAGAAGAAAGACTCCTTCCACTGACTGTCTCTTTGATGGTATTTTCGATGGAAAGGCGGAGTTCGCTGAGACAGGCTGGGGTGGGTGTTGTTCTTAAAAGTCCAGGCCCATCTTCTGGAAGATGAACCAAGACAAATGATCACATGCGGGGAGGGAAAAGAGCAGCGGAACAAGAAGATGCAGCTCCTGGCGTTGGCTTTCACATGCTGCTTCAACGCTGGGAAACATAGGCCATGCCCACGGTCTGAGGGGCCACCCATGGGCTGGCAAGCTGGCAGCAGCATGGGGCTGTTAGGACATTGCTGCAGGGTTGCCAAATATGCCGTCCCCCAGAGATAGCTGCCATGATAGGAAAGTTGGCTCCTCAGTTCCCCTCCTCAGCTCTGTCAGTCAGTGTCACCACTGCCGCTTCTCTCCAAAAACCTTCTTGGGAAGGACCCCAGAGGATTACGTTCACTCATTAGGCCTGATTTCTGACATGCCAATTTTGCTCCATTGATTTCTGGTCCCGCACGTTTACCAGGCATGATTATAACACAGTCCTTGAATTCTCCAGAGGCCTTTTTGTTTTGACTAATTCAACCTGTTTCCCTTCTGCACCTTTCTCCCACCACCGTGTGTTGCTGTTGGTTACTGTGGGGGTTTGTGAACTTCCCCTCACTTGTTACAGTTCAGCGGACAATTAAGATCCATCTGTAGGCCAGTTTCCCACACCAGATTTCCACACCCAGGGCTCAATTCTCCTCTCCCTATGCCAGTACCGCTCTGGTTACGTGAACACGCTTGCTCCACATTGGCACCAAGAGTCCATTCTAGATGCTGCCAGTTTAACCAGCCAAATCGTTGGCAGTGGGGGCATCTGTTCAGGACTCCCCCACTACAAGTGATTCTTCCCCTTTGCCATCAAGTCCCTGCTCCCTACTGCCTCTGAAATTTTCCAGCTAAAAGGTGAAGAATGTACTTTTAGCAGCTAGTTCATCAGTTCCCTGATAAAGAATCATTTCACCCCCACCGTGTGTTTACAAGCTGGTGTGATGGGAGCTCAGCACTAATGGGTTAGTAAGTGATTTACTGGGAAAGTTCAGCCCCTGGTGTAATTGATTTATGGGTGGCAGTGGCCATTGTAAATCACAGATAAGAGCATATGATTTTATTTAGTAAACAGTGGGGACAACACCACAACCCTCTGCTGGCAGGGTCCCTGCACAGCTCCTGCCGGGCCCAGCAGGGTGGGCTGAATTCCTGGGGGGATCAGCCTTCTCTGGCATCATGTGGCATCACAGCCACCTGCTCCCGGCCCTGCCTAGCAATGGAGGGGCCTTAATGTGTCCCCTGACTCTGGGGCACAGGGGGCACCCAGCCCCAGAATTCCTATGGTCAGCACAGCCCTAGCCCCTCTAAGAGCCAGCATGGCAGATAACCAGACCTCAAGAGGGGCTCAGTCCCAGGAAGAACTCCTGGCTTTAGGAGATTACCCAGCCTTCAAGGAGCCTCCGTGGGCTGCCAGCTACCCACTGTCTGTCTGTTCCTGTGGCTCCCGTCGCTGTCGCAGGCCTAAGGTATATATCCTCCCAAGCGCCTGTGCAGCAGAGTCGGGCTGTCCATCATCTCCATTGCACAGATGGCAACTGAGAGCGACAAAGGGACTTGCCCAGGTCATACAAAGAGCCTGTGCAGAGCCAGGAATGGAACCCAAGTGTCCTGTCCCTTAGCCCATCTTTCCATTGGCAGGGGACATTCCCAGCCTCTAGTGAGCAGCTTGGCACTTGTTCCTTGCAATGGTGCCCTGGCTGAAAGGCTCTGCAGCCCAATGGCCCGCCGGCTCCCTGTGATCCCCGGGGCACAACCCTCGCTGGGCTGGGTGTTGGCAGGCCTCTAGGAGGTGCAGGGTCTGGGTGCTCGGCTTCCTGCCAGGTAAACTGCTCACAGGGTGGCATAAGGCAGCCATGATGAAGCCAGTCAAAGCTAGCAGGGTGTCAGGCAGGCAGACAGATGGACAGACAGACACACATGGATGGAGAGTCCAAAGAGCAGGATCTGAGACTGGAGATGCCAGCCTTAGTAGGAGACGCGTCCTAGGGCTGACTCTGTTTTTCTTCCCTCTTTCTTGCTGATCTCTTCCTCTTCCCCATCTGTCCTGCGCGTGAGCTGGTGCCAGGCTCCCCGAGAGGAGGGGAGGGGCCAAGGTACGGGGGGGGGGCGTGCGGTGTGTAGGAGCATGCTGCATGGGAGAGTCAAGGACAAACTGCTCATGCCACATGAAGGCTACAGCTGAGGTGCCTCCATGGAATCCAGCTGCACTCATGGACCGGGCATGCCTCTTGGGCACAAACATGTGGCTTCAAGCTGGCACTGTGGCTTTGGGCACTAAGAGAAACCCTCGGTCCACAGCCAGACCCAGGGTATGGGAAATGGCTGTGAGGCTGGTATGTTAAATGCTGATGGGGACTGACTGATGGCCACTCCTGGGGCTCAAACACACACTCGGTTCACCAAACCTTGTTCTTACAGAGGCAGCCCCCCGCCCACAAAACCCACACGCAGAAGGCAGCAATAAACAAACATTCTCACATGGGGTTGCCACCTTTCTAAGCTAATGGCTGGTGGTAACTGGACCCCCAATGCCTCACCCCATCTCTTCCCTCGAGGCCCTATCTCTGTCTCCAGACTCTACCTCCTTCTATGTCTCTTCCCCCAAAACCCCACTTCTGTATGCCATGTTCTGCCATGAGCCACACAAGCCACCTGGTCCCCAAGGCAGCGCTGTCCCTCTTTCCACTTAGGGTCACCACAGATCAGAAAAACCAGACATCAGGGCTTGTCAAATGGCACCTGGCCACACAAGCTGAAATCCAGACTGTCCAGGTGAAAACCAGACAGGTGGCAAGGCAACCCAATAATCTCACATCAGCCAAATTCACTTCTAAATCCAATGTTTTCTCATGGAAAAATCCTTCCAACAATTATGGCTGGGTCCTTCCACCATTTTTTCCTATGAAATGTGTGTTTTTGCTCAAGAGCTGGGTTTGATCCACAACGTTCAGATGCACAGCACAGCCATCTTGCACCTCAGTTCTAAGAGCAACTGGCAAGGCCGGAGCCTGCCATGCTGTTGTCCTCTGTGTGGGCCAGGCCAGTACACCCCCTGCCTGTGAGTTACGCAGGGAAACACAGGGCATCAGGATTCTTCAAGTCTGTGGAGCCTCCAGAAGCGAAGTGTGGATAGGGCCTCTCTGCGTTAACGGGCCTTCTGTGCTTCATCACTTGAGCAGCCCCATTTTGAAGGACTACCCACATCAGAGCAACACTGAGCCTTAGTGCATTACCATGGGGTACCTATGGGAGCATCAAACCTGACGCAAGCCTTCTGAAAGGCTGCGTGGCAAAGTGGCTGAGCCTGGCATTAGCAAACTGGGCTCTGATCCCTCCGCTACCTTACGAGCTCTCAGTTTTCCAAAGTCTGATGAGGTGCATGACCAGAACCCGCCAGGTAAGAGGCTGTGGCTCAGAAGGGTTGTGAAGTGCACAGAATATCACCAGCACTGTGGGACTAGAACTAGTTCTCTGAGCTTACAGTGTGGTGCCTTTTCCCTAGAGTAGGGAGCAATGCCCGGGGCAGAAAGTCAGATGAAGGTCTCAGCTTTTGGGGGCTTCATGAGCTGGCCTGCAGGGGCCAAAAACATGAGATCTGGCTACAGTGTAATCAGTGACCTGGGAGAAGAGTTTGGAGTAACCATCACACAGAAGCTCTACCAGGGGCCAGGGACAGACTGGACCTCTCCTGTGTGACAAGCACTGTCTGGTCCATCAGACCATCCTTTCTCTTCCTCAAGCTCCTGGAGCATTCACAATACACGGTCCGGCTTCTAGAGCAGATCAGGTGTGGGTCCTACAAATGGGTTCCTTTACTCTGCAGCCCTGGCTCATTCCCAGGGCACATCCAGCCTATGCATTGAAGGAACACGGGGTCCTGTGGAACAAATGGTGTGTGACCCCCATAATTACAGGCGGTGGGCCATTCTGAAGGAGCAAGTCATTGTCTGAAGAAGATCAAGGGCAGGGAAACGGCCATTTTCAAAGGCTTACACGGCTGAACAGAATTTTCCCGGAGAAAGAAAAGGCACTTCTCTGGGCCCAGGGCTTTCTTGCTGCTGAATTTCAAAGGCCTTGTGACAAACGAGGGCAGTGTTAGTATTTAAAACAAAGCCAAACAAAGTCACATGATTCTTTAATAATGGACAGTTTCTGGCAACCGAATGACAGTCACAGGTGCCCCTCTAACTAAGCGCGTTTACCCTTCTGCCAGGTATCAATGGGTTGAGTCCAATAATTGATCTAGGGGGCACTTTTTAAACTAAATACAAGGCATGGCTGGAAGTCCCATCCTCTCTGAGAAAAGCTTCCGCTCTTAGCTCCAGTGCAGTAGTTGCCAAGGCAAAATCCTCCATCTTTGTTGCAGTAACCAAATTGGGCTTGTTTTGGTCACGCTTTTGGGCGTCATTTCCACTTTTTGTCTTTGCAGAACTCGGTAACTCCTTTCTTGCCCATGCAGGAGCCCTCTGGGATATGCACTAGGATCATGATTACATGAGAACTGCACAGGAACAAAAAATGAATGGGTGGGATGTGCTCCTTGTGGCAGAGACACTGAGTGATGATGAAGAAGTAGTTGCCTAGAGGAAGTCTCCATGTTGGGGACTTGGGCATTTCCAGTTGTGGAAGGAGGATGCACTGGGTCTGTTGGTACCAAGGGGAGTCACAAGGGGCAATGGCATCTGCACAAACAGCGGAGATCAGCTCTATAGTCCCTTCAACATTCGTAGCCCAAGAAGGAGGCTGAGCAACCGTGATGTCATGGGATCAGATTGAAGGCTTATCAGCTGCTGCCAGGATCTTGCTGTATCTAATCATGTTTGCTGAGCAGGCAAATGGGCTGGATGGCTGCTGTTCCGGCAGGAGGGTTGCCAGCATGAATGTTTGAAGAGAACATAAAGTGCTTGCGCAGGGCGAGGGGACACACTGCAAAAGGTACAGAGAATGGAGGCCATGACTAGTACTGCAGGCCTTTGCGACTGGACAACAGAGAATGGCTTCCTCTGCTCTCTGCAGCTATTTACCTTACCATTTCCCAAGCACGCTACCTGTCCACCAGCCTGCTACCTGCTGAGACTAGTTGTCCTGTCATTGCAGGGAAGGTGCAGCCTATCTTGGAGGAGACACCCTTGCTGGGATCTCTCTCATGAGGACTTGATGTTAGTTCTTTTTTGCTTGTTATTTTCCCTGAAAATCCACAGATACAGGGCTGGAGTTCTCTGCTGCCCCCTATGGGAGAAAAGGGAAAAACCAGCTCTGGCAGGGTCATTTACATAGTATCATTTCACCCCAGGGCATTTCTGTATAATGTTTCATGCCCGAGGATTTAGTGTTTGGAGTGTTCTGGTATTAGATGATGTGTGTCAACATATTGGGGGGAGGGAGGAAAAGAATTCTGAAGGGTTCAGCTTGTGGCAAGAAGGTCACCACGAGCTGAGAGTCAATGGAGTCAGATTAGATAAAGCAGACTGGACCCTTTTTTATCTACTTGGGTCTATTCCTATTTTTGTGTTCAGAGATAAGGCTAAGTATCTTGTTAAAATTTTCTTGTACGATAATCAGCATGGTTTCTTTCTGCTGAGGGTTGGGGACTGTAGACAACTCACATGCAGAGGTGGTCTTTGGCTATTGGTGGTCCTAGGCAAAGGCCCATATAGGTCTCTCTCCTCTCCAGCCCCGGCTCCCCGGCACTGGCCCCACCCTCCCACAGCCTCAGCCCCCTCCACGGGCCTGATTCCCTGCTGCCCTGCCCCTAACCTCAGTTCCCCACCGCCAGCCTCCTCCTCCTGCTGCGGACCAAAACAGACAAGGCTTTGGAGGTAGGCAAAGCAGGTGACGGGGCCCCTTACTGCTCAGGGCCCTAGGCATGTGCCTGCTTCGCCTACCCCTAAAGCTGTCTCTGCTCACATGGTCTTCCCTGCTTCGCCGCTCCTTATCCTTCACCAGGCACACACAGACTCTCAGCGTTAGTGTCACCGGTGCTCCTTTTATTGTGTTGAACAACCCACCACCAGCTATATACTGTTTTTACAGGCCACTCAGCCGCAGGAGCTCCTCCAGCTCAGCCCAGATCAGGGAGTTCAACCCCAGTCATCTGTAGTTACCCTGGGCTGGCTGCTCCTTCTAGCTCCTTCTTTTCTGTTTCCTTCTAAGGAGCTTGTATGGAGTCTGGCTTCACTTTACCCTTAATTAGGACTCTTGAGCAGAGGCTAGCCCAGCATCCTGCTACAGGGACCCTGCTAGCTAAACAGAAGTGGGTGATTTGGAGCAAGCAATTGAAGTAGCTGCATGGAACAGGGTAGGGAGGAGATGTAATGTTAGTTCTGCGTGCTCCACCCCCACTTTCATCTCCCCTCTAGTGGGACCCGAAGCCTGGACAGGGGATGATTCCAAGCATGAGGAGACAAACTCATCGCAGGCAGTGGCAAGTGGCCGAGCACATAACCAGAAGTTCGTATCCATTCCCCTCTTGGTGTGCACATGCCTCCGTACACGGCCACTGGAAAGCTTTTTGCCCTTAGTCATCCTCGTAGGGTCAGCATCGGTGCCCTTGGAGTGGAGCATATATGCTGTATATTAGCCGCTGCTGGCCCCACTTCCCCTCCAGTTCCTTCTTTCCGCCTGATTTCCACCTGAGTGACGATCACTGGAATGTTGACAAGTTACAAAGGGGTAGCCGTGTTAGTCTAATTCAGCAAAACAAACAAAGGCTGTGTCTACACTGGTAAATTAAGTTGACTTAAGCTTGCTTAAGTCGACTTAATTTACCCTGCATCTACACTACACTTTGCTTAAGTCGACATAAGCAGCTTGCTTAAGTCGACTTAAGGAAAATAAAGTTGACTTAATTAAAATTAAGTCGACTTTATTAAACCTCCTTTCCACTAGACCTAAGGCTTAAGTCGACTCCCTAGAGTTGACTTAAGCCAGTGTAGCCATGGGGTAGCCCTAAGTCGACTTAGGGCTACCCCAGGGCTGCACCAATGCCCTCCCTGCTGGGGGGGGGGCATAGGGGGAGCCTGGCATGCCCCCCCACAGGGCAGGGCAGAGCCCTGCCCACCCTGCCCCTATGCCCTGCCAGGGTCCCTGACCCCCTTTGTTCCATTGTACCTAGGTACAATGGGGCAAAGGCTGAGCCCCCTGGCATTGGGCAAGGGGTGCCCACCCTGCCCCCGTGGACCTGCCCTAGGTCCCCCATGTCCTACAAAGTCGACCTAGAGTGTCCAGTGTGGACGCTCTAGGTCGACGTCACAAGTTCGCCTTTAAGTCGACTTTAATTTTCAGTGTAGACACACTAAGTCGACATGACTTATATACACAAGTGTAGACATAGCCAAAGAGTCCTGTGGCACTTTTAAAGACTAACCAATTTATTCATCGCATGAGCTTTCATAGGAGAAAATCCCACTTCATCAGACGCTTTGAAGATGGGAAACTTACAGAATGGGAGGAAAATAAATGCAGGGAAGTAAGTATAAGACATAGGATCAGGTCAGACTGTAACAGCAAATCAAAGCGGATATTAAGATTCAAATACTGGGGAACAACATATAGAGAAAGGTGAGGTCAAATCACCTGTTATAATGAGAAAAAAATCTGTAGTCCCTGTTTAACTCTGAGACAAGGGAGTCATATTTACATAGGAATTCCAGTTCTGCATTTTCTCTTTAAAGCTGTGATTTGTTATTCATTTGTTTGAGCACAGCTATTAGCAAGTCGTCAATGGAGTGAGCAGGAAGATTGAAGTGTTCCCCTATTGGTTTTTGAATGTTGTGATTTCTGATGTCAGATTTGTGTCCATTTATTCTTTTGTGCAGAGACTGTCCTGTTTGTCCAATATGTAAGGCAGGGGGGCATTTCTGGCACATGATGGCATAAATCACATTGGTGGAAGAGCAGGTGAAAGAGCCCTTGATGGAGTAGCTGGCTTGATTAGGTCCTGTGATGGTCTCTTTTGTGCAGGGGAACACTTCAATCTCCCTGCTCACTCGGTGACAGGGGCCTGGGGACAGGCAGTCCCAAGACGTGCCCCAGCAAAGTCTGGGCAGCAGAAGGAGCGTTTGTCACATCACAAACCACGGCCCTGGCTGGCTGTAGCTCTCCAAGAGCTCATGGTGGCAGCACTGTACAGGAGGCTGCTGCTCAGGTTGGGGCAAGGTGCAAGTACCTTATCCTGAATCAGCAGGCAGATATCGGCTATGCCAACACTTGCAGCTGGGGTGTGATTCCCAGCTCACTAGGCACACGGGTGCTTGTGCTCCCTGAGTGAGCACATGGAGAAGGGCAGCGTCACCGTGGTGGCCTGGGCAGCAGCGCGTGGAGCTTGCCATCCACAGCACAAACTTACCCAAAAAGGCGGTTACTTACCAGTAATCAGCCATTCTTCGAGATGCACTGCTCATACCCATTCCTCTACTGTGTGCACGGCCACTGGAAACGTTCCCCATGAGTCCTGATAGGACACCCAGGTATGTAATGGCCAGGACAGCCCCACTGAGGGGCCCAGACCACAGGGCCCTGGCTGCAGTCTCCAGCACAGTGCTCTCAGGAAGCTGCTTCCCCCAAGCAAGGCTTACGGAGCCCCATTGCCAGCTTGGGGCAGCACAGAAACTGGAACTGACTTAAGTCCACCTGCTGGAAGGGGGTGCCCAATGGGGGGAGCTGATCCTGGAGCTGGCTTGTTGAGCAGGGTAAAAAACAGCAGGCATGGAGAACCTGCCCATGGCATGACCCACCCTATATGAGCTGTGCAGGGGCAGGGATGGGTGAGAGCTCACTGGCTGCAGGGCACAGGTCTATAGTAGCCATAGGACAACTCCTTGCATCAGAAATGGAGGGGCCATCTCATGGCCAGAACCTGACCCAGACCCCCCATTCCCTGATGGAGAGCGTGAGCCTGAGTGGTCCCAATAGACCCCCTATCCTGTGATCTAGAGGCTGGAGGGCAAAGGCCAAAAGGGATGGCTATCGTCCTCCCTACAGGGGATCCCAGCTCTTCGCACCCATCAGCCAGCTAAGGGAAGGGTCTGGGTGGGTCTGTCAGTTGTACCTCATGTTTGGCAGTTCATATGTCATGCTGTAGGAACAGACTGGTGCGATACCCTTGATCCCCTTCCCCTTCTTTAAATTTTCCCTGGTCCTTTCTGGGAATATAACAATATCTTCATCTGCTAGCCCTGGAATCCCTTAAACAATCTTGGAAAGAGCATTTTGAGGCTCTGTTGAGCCGTGAATCTGAGGACTCAGCAGCCACCACCAAGTCCATTCCTCAGCATCCAGCAGTAGAACCATTTGCCAACCTCCCATCTTCTGAGAAAGTTTGGTGTCCCAATAGTGCTATCACTCAGACTAGAAACAACAAGGCACCGGGCCCAGATGACATCCCTATGGAGGTCTTCAAAGCTGGTGGAATAGCACTCATTCAAAAACTTTATCAACTCCTAGCTAGAATTTGGGTTAATGAGGAAATTCCACCTAACTAAAGAATGCCAATATTGTGATCATTTTTAAGAAAAGGGACAAGTCAATGTGCTGGAATTACTGAGGTATGGCCCTTCATACCATTGCTGGGAAGATCCTTGCTTGCAACCTTTTGAACCATCTTCTCCTTCATGCTGAAGAAGTCCTTCCAGAATCCCATTGTGGTTTCAGACCATCTTGGACTTCTGACATGATTTTTGTTCCATAATAGATCCAAGAAAAGTGGAGAGAACATCACCAGCCATTGTTTATGGCATTTGTTGACCTAACTAAGGTCTTTGATTCCATCAGTTGTGAAGCATTAAAGAAGGTGCTTTCTAGACTTAATTGTCCATTGAAGTTCATTCATGTGGCTACTTCCTCCTGGAATGACTGCCACTGTCCTCTGTAACTGGTTAAAAATGGACCCATTCACCATCTGTACTGGTGTTGAGCAGAGCTATGTTATTGCCCCAACCCTTCTCTTTATCTTCTTGCTGTAATCTTGATTCTCATTCATGTCTGCCTTTCCTACAGAATTGAAACTGAGTATTGTATGGATTGCGAGAGGGGCTAGTGCGAACTTCACTAACACGGTGACGTTTGTGCCGCTGTCAGGCACTTCAGTGGGTGGGCCTCATTGTGCCGCCTCTCCCTCTTCCACAGCTCCACTTGTTACCTAGCAACTAGAGCATCTCAGGCAGCTTCCAGTCACATGGCTAGAAGCTGCCTTTGGCCGGATCCACCCTTCAGACTCAGGGACCTGGCCAGAAAATGGGAGCTGGCTATGCCCCTGAATTGTGAGCTCTTCAATCTGTGGAATCTCCATTTTAAAACTATGGTCACCAGGACCTTCAATATGCTTATGTCTGTGCTATCCTCTCACACACCAAGGCTGGCTTGCAATTCACCCTAGATCTTTTCTCAGACTCCTGTAATAGTCTAGAACTCTCCCTCAGCATTGGGAAGACTAAAGCTCTCCACCAGCCTGTCCCAGCACAAGTTGACCGCCTTCTTCCAAAATTGTCATTGGCGGTGAACCTCTGGAAAACGCTCAGCATTTCCCTAACCTTAGTAGCCACCTCTCCCAGGCAGCCAACCTTGATGTGGACATCAAACATAGGATCTGTTGTGCCAGCACATCCTTCGGAAAGTTACTCCGTCATGTCTTTATTGATAGAGATCTGCAGATGGAAACTAAGCTCCTGGTCTACAATGCAGTAGTCATCTCCACAGTTCTTAATGGCCATGAGACAGGGGTGACACACCAAAATCATCTTAAGCGTTTGGAGTGGTCCCAACAGTGCTGTGATAGGAAGATCTCCATATCAGGTCACATCAGTGCCAGCATCTCTCTCCAGCTAATGGCACCAGTGTTGAGGTGAAAATTATGAAACATCAGTGTTGCTGGGCTGACCATTGTGTGCAGATGGCTGATGCTCACTTTCTAAGGCAAATCCTCTTTTCTCAACATATTCATGGTGAGACGACCCACAGGGGACAGAGGAAACGCTACAACATCACCCTGAAAATATATCTTGAGAAGGGAGGTACTGATCCCACACACTGGGAAGAGCTGGCTGGCACTAGATCGCAATGGCGTCACATTGTATGTCAAGCCTCCTCCCGTTCTGAAGAAAAATGCCATGCTCATGAGGCTGAGAAATGGCAGAGGAGGAAGGAAAGTGGACAGCACCCTGCCAGGCTTTGTGGTCTCTCCTGGCAATCGTCTGTCATGTATGTGGAAAAATCTTTGGAGCATGAATTGGACTCCTCAGCCACTTTAAGTCTCATCAGTGACTTTCCCCTTGGCAGACCACATATCAAGGGACAGCAGCCGGTGATGATTCCCATACCTCTAAGGAGTAATGCCTTAGGGCTGTTCTAGTCTATGCATCCAGCCGTCAGGGGAGACAGTGAGTCCTAAGAACCCTGGAGTCATTGGTCCTACGATGGGTCACCGTGTCCGGGAGGATGGAGATTACATAAAGGACGCCACCACCCTGGGGAATCAGCAGTGCCTAAGTGGGGCTACTCCCATGCGAAGGATATGGGACGATACAATAGTGGTCTAGTCTCTGTTATTTAGTTGTACATATTTGTGTCAGAACATTGCCACATTGCTAGGTCTGGGCACAGGGCATGGCTTGGCTGGAGCAGTGTCAGCCATGTTTTAGCCCAGATTTTCAGGAGCTGCCAGGTCGGGGGGCTAAGTGAGGCTGGGTGGGGAAGTGATTGGCTCTGGTGGCTGCCCAGGCATGTGGGTGGGCACAGAGGCAGCGCCCTCTGCTGCAGCCCCAACGCACAGAGTTCCAAGGCCTCAGGACATGAGGCGCGGGAAGGGCAATTCCAGAAGGTGTGCGGCAGGTGAGGGCATGCTGGGACTGGGGAATCTGGCTGGACGAACGGAGCATTGGCTGGAGCCCCACATGCCAGGACACAAGCTGCCAGGTGGAGAGGCGAAGGACGCAGAAAAGGCCACCCAACATGCACAGAGACTCTTGGGAACTCTGGGGACAGGCTGCACTTGATAGAGGGAAGGCCTGAAAACAGGTGCCATGGGGCAAGTATCTCCCATGCCTGGGCTGTTGCTAGAAACCTAGAGAATCTGGCTCTGGTGAGTACATCCTGCCCCCAGCCCCAGTCCCAGGGAGGCAGCAGGAGAGGGCTTCCTCTGACATACGCTGCTGCAGTGAGGCAGCAGCGCTGCCCACAGTCCCCGGCCTGAGGTGCTGAGGCAAGCTGGGGGGCGAGGGAGGGGCCTGAAGGGCACATGGACAGGGAAAGGGCCTGGGTGTCAGAGAGGTGGGAGGTACTAGAGACAGCAAGGAGCAGCGGCTGGGCTGCAACCTGACCTGTGCCTTCAGCCACAGAAGCCCACGGGATCTGTTTTCTCAGCAAAGGCCAGAATTAGGGCCCAGCACAGGAGGGAGGGGGCAGATAGAGGGAACCCGGATGTACATGGAAACGAGGGCAATCGGGGTCCATGGCCCATTGCCAGGCCTACGAATGGCACCTTGGAAGGTTTATTTGGGTCCCCTGGACCTTCTCTGCCTGGCTCCTCAGTCAGCATCACCATCCTGAGTTCTGTCTATCACTTCCCTCCATGTCTGCCATAGAGATGGGGAAGCCTCTCTTGGCCACTGCCAGCCCAACACCTGGTGCATTGGAGAGACAGGAAATAGCACTGCCCATCCTCCCTGTCTCGAGGGGGAGGGGAGTTCTTTCTCAGTCTGGCTTAGCCTGCCCCCCTCACACCTGGAGGCACTGTGCAAGGGGCTGGGGCCAAAGCGCCCGGGATCCCATGGGGCAGATGCTCAGTGCTGGCTGGAGATGAGCTGCCGATCAGGACGCTGGAGTGGACATGGAGCAACATCATTGCCAGCCCTCATGGCAGTCCTTCCTGATCTCTCTGGCTGCATCTCTGCCTCTGGGAGAGGCAGTGGACACAGCAATGTTAGCTGTGGCATGGCCAGCTGCACAAAGTTGGGTGCGTGGCCGGCAGGGGCGAGTCGTGTAGTGATGAGTGTGTGATGGACGGTCATGCCCTGCTGAGTGACTCAGAGCTGGGATTACGGCAGGAACCCTTTGGTCACCACACAACCCACCCCACCTCTTCGCCAGCGGCCACGCTGGTTGCCCCATGTGATAGCCTGCTTTGCTGGGAGGGACCCTAGGCAGACTCAGGACAAATGGATTTGAGTCCTCTGGGAACTCAGGGGCTGGTGGGCAGTTCGGCCAGACTCCCTGAGTCAGGAGAAGATGAACACTCGGGCACGCAGCTCCTGGCACTCTGCCGATCTGGTCAGTGAAACACCAGATTCTCTTTTATGTTTCTCAGATGCCCCCCGACCAAAGGAGTCCAGGGCCATGGACTTCATGAAGACCAAAGTCTGGCTGTTGTGGAGGCAAGCAGAGAGCCATGGAGACATCTTGCAACCTGTTCCTCGTTCAGGGTATTTGATTAGGCAGCTCGTTGACTGTTCCTCTCAATAATAAAGTGCCCTGATGAGGCAGGCAGGGGAGACAGAGCATATGTCCCACCATATGCTTCTGTGGGATGGGCTCGTCTTTCCAATCAAAACCCAGCTCCCTGCCAACCTCTGCTTTTTCACCCCGGCTCTGGGCCCCGGCCGCTCCAGCCCTTTGGGAGGACTGGGAGCCTCACTGCTATTCCCCCATCTCTTATTGATCTTCCTGCAGGAAAATCAATAGCTCAATATGTTACACTCCAAGAGAGCTGCAGGAAGTGGCATTAAGTACAGCTGCATGGCTGGCCACCCCTAGTCATTAGAAGAACACAAGGTCCTCAGGTGAGAGCTTCCTGAGTGTTTTCAGCTAATCACCATGGTGTGTCTCTGGGTGGTGGGGATGAGCGTTCGGAGAGTCATCACTGGCCTTAGAGCTCCCTCTGCCATGTCACCGGCCAGCCAAATGTCCGGCACTGGGGGATTTCCTAGCACTCTGCCACTCAGGTGTATTCGCTTTAAGATCAAATGCACCACGCATCTTTATAGATGGGGGTTGGCACTGCGCAGGCTGTGAATCATCCCAGTGCTGATGACGTCGGTGGGTCCAGCTGGCACACAAAGAGTCCTGAGAGGGGCTGAGGTACACAAACTCCCCTGAGCACCTGGCCACTGACTGCCCACCATTGCCAAAAGACTTCTGGCTAGATCATGCTGCCGCCCTTAGAGACAGCTATCAGGACATTCTCCTCCCCTTGTATGGCTGCTTAGGGGCCACATGCAACTGCCATCTTCTCCTCTGGTAGTCACAGGGGCCCCGGGGGGAGCCAGGTGGTCAAAGGGACAATAAGGAAGCAGGGTCAACACCCCAGCCTCCTCCACATGGCTGGGAAATGTATCCCAGGGCATATTCTGCACCCCCGTAAGAGCTTGGGGTGCACACCGCCCACCACTGCCCCAGAGGTGTGTGTCTGGCCTGCTTGCGGCTTGGAATTTGCAGGCTATGAAACCAGCTCAATACTGGGGGGCTGTAGCCCAAGAACCCTCTTTTCCTTTTGCATGAAATTTGGTTAAAAAAAAAAGACATACGAATCCCAGAGACTGTGTGTTCGGGTGGTGGTGGTGAGGGTGTTTCACCCAATCTGGTTCTGATAGGGTTAAGCGGAATCCTGAAGGGGGCAATTAATCTTCTAGGCCACACCTGGTTGCTCTCTGGTTGTGGGATGTGGGAGGGGAGGAGCAGGATGCCTGGGATCCTAGCCCTGCAGAATGGGTTTACCAGAGGAGTTGTGGGGAAGAAAGCCTGTGGAAGTGCAAGTAGGAAGAAGTCCAGGGAAAGAGCAGTGAGGGTTGAGACTGTGCAAACCTTGGCTGCTGATCATAGATCCCTGGGCTGGAAGCTAGTATAGCAGGCCAACCTGGGTTCCCCTATCAGCCATGGGGGAGTGGTGCAGGACTGGTGAAGACAGCATCCAGATAGCTGTTCCAGTGAACCGTTGATACCCTTTGAGGGGAAAGCTATATGGCTTGGCCAGAGGGCTGAGCCATGATGAGAGAGTACCCCAAGTCCTATGATGGAAGAGGTTCTAGACTGGATGAGAGCATCTGACCCCAGACCTAGCCACAAGTAGGCACTTCCAGTGGTGAGTGAAACCTGTTACAGGGTACAGGTAGTGGGTACCCCACTAATTTTTCAGCCCCATATATTTTTATTTACAGATTCTAAGTCGGGCTGTGTGTGAAAAATAGGGCTTGACTGAGAACCAGCCTGGTTATCTTAGGACAGTTGCCTTGATAGACAGAGGGGTCATGAATTTGAGCTGACACCTGGATCACCTGTGCAAACAGAGGACCAGGCCTCCACATTTGCGGGTGCAGTCTCCATTTCTGGAAATCCAACTTTTCAGTGTTGTAGCTGGCTTTTGAGAGCTGCTGAATGCCTGAAGCTGCCCCTGACTCAGCCTCATAATCCCAAGCATTCATAAAGCAGCACTCCCACACCCCAAGAATGACAGGACTGGCCTAACACCAGGAGATGTATCCACCTGGGATTCTTGGATTTGTCCTTCATGCACATGCAAGCCTGATGGCCAGACTTCCCCCTACTGTGAGGAGGGCTTGAAACATGCAATTTACAAAGGGAAATCTGGCTTGTTCAGCCAATCCCATCACTGTGGGACCCTGAGCTTCACCTTACAGACCAAACAGCAGCAGAACTGGTAATAAAAAACCATAGGAGCTGGCAGCTGGACCCTTCCAGGGAAGCAAGACCCTCCCGCTGGGGCACATTCGCTTCTGAGAGCTGAGCTGTGAGGATTCCAAGCTAGCAGCCAGAATGGAGGCAGCCAAAATTAGCACCCCTTTGGAAACTGTCAGCCCTACCCCTCCATGGCCCCCAACCCTGACCTCTAAGGTGTGGAATGTGGAACACAGATGACATCTAGTGGTCACCTGCATTCCACAAGCGTTATCTCTGCTGGGCCTAAGAAAGACTGGGGATGCATCTGTAACCCATATGCCTGAAAAGGCTATCTCTGAGAGACCTGCTGAGGGTGGGTTGCTGTTGTTGGGCAGATTAGCGACCCACAACTGGAAACTTCCAGAAGCAGGGAGTGGTAGCAATTTGAGCATGCTCCACAGTGTTCCCTGCTGGTGTGATGGGATGTCAGTCAGATGACTGGAGAGCAGCAGCCTGAGCAGACAGCAGGCAGGAGCTGCCTTGAGGGGAGACCATGTGCTCAGTGTTCTGGAGAGGAGCTGAGCCAGGAGTGAACAAGATGTTTTCTCCATGTAAAGGAGTCATTTGCGACAGACCTTGCAGACATGCATATGGGACTGAGGGCTGGTTGCAGAGGAGAAGAGAAAGCCTGCATGTAATGCTACAGAGGATCCCAGTAAAGAAAGAAGAGGACAGCGATTTCTTGCCACTCAAGCTTCCACACTGGAACAGAGACTGTAGCTGAGAGTTGGGTGAACTCCACACAGACTTTGGGACTCTTGGGTATCTTTCATGCAAGGGATTGTTCTTGGTTAATTGTAGTTTGTTTTCTTAGGATAAGGTTCATTTAGTTAGTAGTTAATAAAGTTCATTGTTATGTTTGTTTTTAGTAGTATTTTAATGTGTGAGTGTAGCTCTGAGCAAGCTTCGCCGTGAGTCCTGTACAGACTGGATCCTGGGTCTCCAGCTGCTTTCCCCACAGGGATTGGGATTGATTTCTGTGGGGCACTGGAGAAGGGCAACTAAATGAATTTAGCCCACCCGAAGGTTACACATCCCCTCAGCTTTCAGGGGACATCCCATCCCTCCCAAGATGGAGCAAGCTCTGCCAGTGTCTCCTGTCAGGGACTGAGCTCTTGCTGCCCATCCCTGGTCCAGTGGGTGTTTAAGAGCTTGCAGTGTGAGGGATGCTGTTCCGTGGGGCACAAATGAGCTGGGCTTTCCATGATCACCTTGCTTCCTTCTGCTCATCCTTTGCCTCTGCTGGGGGCTGTTGTGCTCAGGACAGAGGGGAGACTGGGGAGAAAGAGCTGAGGGGTGTAGCTTAGGAAATACAGACCCTGACCAGGGAACTGCCCTTTCTCAGACTCCACATGTGGACCTTCCTGGGGACCTGTGGGGCAGGGGGGCAAGGGCTACACCCCATGAGGACCCACAGAGCACTGTTAATTTTTTCCCCATGAAAACTCCTTTGGCCCCGGCTCGTTCCCATGGCTTTGCCCAGGCAGCGGCAGTGCCAGTCTCATACCTTGGGCCCTACCAAATTCACCCTCCATTCTGGTCAATTTCACAGTCAGGGGACTTTAAAAATAGTCACTTTCAGGGTTTCTGATGTTTACCTCTGAAATTTCAGAGGGTGGCAACTGGGGGGGGGGGGGGAAGGATCCCAACCAAAAGGGGGTGGGGGGGGCTGCAATGCTGTTGTAGGCAGATTGCTATCCTCACTTCTGGGCTGCTTTCAAAATTGGGCAACACAGGTTGCTCCCCAACTCTGCTGGGTACTAAGTGCTTGTGGACATTTAGCGGGCTCCCTGACACTCTACCAACAGGGAACTACCGTGAGCTATACAGACATTCAGGCCTTGGCACAGGGCGGTACTAGACTATCACTAGATCCCCTAGTCTAATACACAGGAGATCCTGCTTGCCCTTCCCTTATGTGCTCCTTCTTCAGTCCCCCTCTTCCTGCACTACAGTCAAGGCCTCATGTCCCCAGGTGCTCTGTGCCCTGACATGGGCAAGCTGGGTGAGTTCAATGCTGTCTTGGAGCACAGAGCCAATGGTACTGCACAAAGACCTGGCCAGTCGGGATGGCACCTGCTGGCCCCAGAATCCAGCAAAGGAATTGATGGAAACCAGCAGGAGGTGCTAAATGAGTCCAGAGAACTGATACTGCTCCTGATGCCAATCCCAAGGAGGCTTGGCTGCAAGGACAACTGTGGCACATCCTAGGGCTTTACAAGGAGAAGTTTTTTGAAGTCTCCCTCCTTGAGGAAGAGCCTGCCACAGATATAGCAGCAGAGACAGAGGAGACAGAAGCTGCCATGGAACCTCGTAAGTTTCTGGCTCCAGTTGCATGTTTATTGTACTTTATTTGCTTGTTTATTATATGTTATATTTATTTATTATCCAGCTGGAGGAATTCTGTGCCAAAATGTAACAAATTCTGCTCGCAATATTTTAAAATTCTATGGTGGAGGCCAGCCCAGGACGTGGCAGCCAGGCCTCCAATGGGAAGTGCACAGAGTAAAAAATGCTGTGAATGTGGATTTTCACTGGAGAGGCACACAACTTTGCTAGGCCATTCCTGTTTCTTAAAAATAGTAATCTTACATTGCCATCCTTCTATGTACACCACCCTGTAACCATTCAACCATGTTCCAAGCCACATGGTCACAGTGAACTGTGAGAGGGGAAGGTGGAAGTGTATTCCATTTACAAATCCAATGCATTTTAATTAAATGTAGTTCATGGGGGATGAAATCATGGGTATGAGTGTGTGTGTGACAAAGAGATTCACTCATGAATTCTGATGAAATGCCAGGTGCTAATAGCTGCAAACTTTTCATGTATCAGGAACTCCAGATAGATAGTCACATTTCCAGGAAGTTCCAAAGAGGTAGCCCTGTTAGTCTAGTTCAGCAAAACAAGAGTGAGTCTGGTAGTCTTTAAAAGTGCCCACAGCCCATCTTCAAGTATCTGACAAAGTGGGATTTTCTCCCACGAATGGTCATGCGATAAGTACATTTGTTAGTCTTTAAAGGTGCCACCAGGCTCCTTGTTTGATTTCCAGGAAAGCCATATTTTCAAGGGTCACCTTAGTAATTGATCAACCCACTCCACCTATACATGTGCTGTTTGGTCGCTATGGCTGTGTCTACATTTGCAAGTTTGTTCGAATTAAGGAAGCTTAATTCGAACTAACTTAAGCCTTGACCACACTAGGCTTTCATTAGTTCGAATTAAGGGCTTCCTTAATTCGAACTAATAAATTGGATTGCTTAGTTCGAACTAACCCTTAATTTGAAATAGTTAGTTCACATTAAGTCAATGTGGCCATATTAGTTCAAACTAACTGCTTAGTTCGAACTAATCAGCAGATTGACCTACATGCAACTGACTAATTTGAACTAAGCAAGTGCCTTGCATGGACATGGCTAGTTCGAACTAGCATTCTAGTGGGGCCATACTAGTTCGAATTACTAGCTTTTGTAAGTGTGGACATAGCCTATATGTTTGACTGCATATGATATGCTATACGTCAACTGCATACACTGCTGGTTTCCCACTCGGCATAACATCTCCCTTTGCCAATCAGGCACTGCAAAACTGTTACGTTCTCTGAAATGTGGAAAGCCTGAAATGATGAACCTTTTGGAACATGGCCACCGACTGCTCCCCCAAGCTGTAATTGGTTTGTGATTTTTAGGGGGGGGAAACAGCTGTGATCTTTTAAAAAACCTATTGTCTCTGCACTTCTTTCACTGCAATTAACCTTGTTGTATCCAGGGAGCATCTGTGGCCTGATATATTGAAGTTCAGCTTGGAAAAGAAATATTATGTCCTGGAAATTCCACCAGGATTTTTTCTGTGCTCCTGCATTGAGCCATTGGAGACTATCATACACTATGTCTTGTTTATTCCAGATCCCTTTACCTCTACAGGCAGCAATACCTCTGCGGCTCACTCAGACTGCAGCAGCCTTGCCTGTATCTTCACAGATCTTTCTATGAAGAACTGATTGTTGAAGTTCTGGAGAAGGCCAACCAGCAGGTCCAGTCCCAAAGACAGAGGGACCTATGGCCTAGAGGAAAGACTGGTGAGACGCAAGCTGGAAGGCTCAGGCTGGTGTAGAAGGTGGATTTAGGAATGGGATTTTATATTATTGAGTTTATGTAGTTATAGAAATAGAAGTTTGTTAGGGTAGGCCCAAGCCTGAACCAGTTTTCAAAGGCCTTAGCATACAACTCACATGAACCAATGCCAGAACTCAGACGCCATATAGTCTGCCTCAGCAACCTTGGAAACTTACAATGTTACAAGGAATACCCTGCACATAGCGTGTGAGAACCAAGGGCTATGTTGCAAAGCCTTGTAATGGCTATGTTGCAAAGATTTGGCCCCGCTTAGAGCGTATGGGAACTGATAGCTATGTTGCAGATGTGTAAAAGCGTATGGGAACCGAGGGGCAATGTTGCAAAGACGTGGGACCCTCTGAGAAAATAGGAGGGGTATGGAGGGCAAAAAGTCTATAAATATTAGTCCCAAAGATGGGGAGGGAGACAGTAGGCTGGACATGACTCAAGATGCCCCGTGGCTCCGGCTACGATAGCAAGTGGGGTCTGTCCATAGCCAAAGACAGAGAAAGGTCAGGTCCTGGTCTTGAAGCTGACTAGGCTGACACGTAGACCCGAGCTCATCAAAGAGAGGACAGCACCTGATCCCCGATGGTGGCAAACTGACACGTTGGTACAGAGTTCGGTGAGTATCAAGAAATCACCAATAGGCTTCGGTGAACACTGGTTTGATAGTAGCTACAGGTATATAAGATATTAGTAACAGGAAAGGTAACAGAAGTATTTAGCACCCCAGGTCCTGGTGTTAGGACTAAAGTAGGTTAGCATCCCCACCCCTGAGAGTTTGGGGAGGTAGGTATAAGGTTAGGGAACAAGCAGTTTAGCACCCCAGCCTGGGAGTACAGGTAGATAGCCTGCCATCCCCTTTGAAGTTAGGGGCACCCCTTTGAAGCTAGGGGCAAGTGCAGAGTAATAAGAATAGTTTTAGTAATTAAATAGTTAATAATGCACATTTACTTTGATTTGTAAGGCCTGCTGCAGCACAATAATATTATTAGCATAACAGTAAAGTTTTTAATCTTGCAAGCTAAAAAGAGTGTACACTTACAACAAGAAAAAGTGCATAAGTGTTATTGTACTCATGATGATTTGCAATAAACATTTTATGCTTATAACTCTCCTGATTCCATTCCTATTTTCCCTGATGCTGTTAATCTTTAGTACTCCTTTACCCCCCCTGTTCTTCCCCTTATGGGAACTGTATTTAATTCCTATACTAATCACGTGGGTTATCGGCTGGCTCGGTTTAACCCTTTATAATCTGGTTCCCTTGACTACTGATGTACCTGTCAATGCCTCCTCTCCATCAGATCAAGGCCGGGCTATTATCCCGGTGGAAAAAGAACCTGTTGTCCAAGCGCGCCCCTCGATAAATACCACCCCGAGGGTAGATAGTGCTATGCAGCTGGCTGCACAGAGGAGGAGGCATTTGCCTCACAGTTCCTGGAGCATGACTGGCACTAAGAAAGGATGACAGAGCTCAGCAGAAAGAATTGGTTGACCAGCTGATATAGCTACCAGTCACAGGAGTACCTGGTGCGTGCTCCACCCACACCATGCAGAGTCCTCTACGCTGCACCTTGTGTTGCAATCCAGACACAGCTCTGATGAGTCCATGCCTGGCTCGCCCATGCAGTCATGCCCTATGGGTGGCTGGGCAGGGCAACAATGTGCCATATTGAGCCCTTCCTCTGTGGATACTTTATCCCCAGTGCCAAGTGCACATCAAATGTAGAAGAAAGAGAAAGGACAACAGGAGGCCAAGGGCCATGCAACAGTAGGGGGTCTGTCCTGCACAGGGTTTCGCTGTTTGCACTTGTTCCTGAACATTGGGCTTGTTTTTTATTTTTTTTTTAAAAGATGGTGCTGTTCCTGGTGGCAATGGCAGCTGGCCTGCCTGGCAAGGGGGCCACGTTGTATTTTTCTAAGGAAGGTTTATAAATATGACTTCTTATTTAATCAAGAGTCTTGCTGTCACTGCAATACCTCATACAACCTGTATTTCAAATAACAAAAGGGAAATATGTGATTAGGGAGAACTGGGATGGGAGTTTGGATGCAGACTCAGTACAGTTGGTTGAGGGTCAGGTGAGGTTACTGGAGCCCCTGATGTTGGGGGCAGGAGACAAGCCCTTGGTGTGAATTGAGGGGAGCAGGGGAGGCCCTTGGTATTGGGGGTGAGGCCCTGAGCAGAGAGAGGCCCAGAGTGGGGTCAATCTGTGGATTGGATTTGTGGTTTGGGGGGGTCGAGGAGACCCCTGGGATTAGGATGGAGGCCTCTGGTGTAGGGGCCCGATGGGCTCTACGGAGCCCCCAGTACACTCAGCCCCCACCCCGAGGCGCTGGCTAAGCAGGGGAGTGACCGTGTCAGGCGGGGCCGGGGCGGCCTGTGGGGGCTGACGGGCCACGCCCCCGCTCGGGACAGAACTACATCTCCCATCGTGCCCCGCGCGGCGGCGGGTGGGGTAGTTTCCGCCCGTGGTGCCGCGCGGCGGCTCTTCCTGTGGTGGCTGGACTCGTTCGCTGCCCTCGCGCTTCGTCTCTGCGCCGGGTCCTGCCGTGAGGAGCCGCGCTCCGCCCCGCCATGTCGGCCCAGGCCCAGATGCGGGCGCTGCTGGACCAGCTCATGGGCACGGCCCGGGACGGTGAGTAGGGCGGGCGGGGCCTTCCCGGAAGAGCCGCGGCCTGGTCGGGGCCCGGCACCGGCCGCGCTGGGCCCAGGTCCGGGCAGCGCCAGTGAGGTGCCTGATCCCGGGAGCGCGGGGCCCAATCTGGGGTCCGTACCCTTCCTCCAACTCGGCCTGCTGGGCCGGGCCCGATCCGCGCCTCCCGCTCGGGTCCCCGGGACCGATCTTCGCTCGCT
Organism: Pelusios castaneus; assembly: GCA_007922175.1. Lineage (NCBI taxonomy): Eukaryota > Metazoa > Chordata > Testudines > Pelomedusidae > Pelusios > Pelusios castaneus. The sequence goes on from ML685907.1 coordinate 2,318,127, forward strand.
TCCGGCCCAGCCGGGCCCGAGCCTCGCCCCGGCCCCGGGTGGAGGCTACGTGTCTAGCAGAACCTGGTGCGCCCCGCTCGCTGGCTGCGGGGTCCTTGCCGTGGAGCCTGGCCTTCCTTAACTAGGCCCCTCCTCACCCCCTGGGCGTCTGGAGCCTGGCTCAGGGCCTGCCTTACACCGCTTCCCTTTGTGTCAGCTGGAGTGCCCGCGGGGGTGGCTGACTCGGTCCAGGCAACCCATGGTTTGAAACCTTGGAGCCCTCGCCAGCCCCTTCCTTGGTAGGAGTTAATCAGAGCAGCCTAGGTTCGAGCCCCGTGCAGGCTTTCTCTGGACACTTCAGCAGAGGATCTGCTCAGTGTGCAGTTCTGTAACAGAGCCTCCCCTTAAAGCAGCCTTGAGACCCTCTGCGATTGTATTGCAAGGTGAGCTGAAAGTCCTTAATATTTATTTGTATGGAGAGACTTTCCAGCCATAAGCTCACAGGAAAAGCTCTGTGTCCCGGCAGTACTTTACACACACAAGCGTGTAGGTAGGTTTATGCTTAGAAACTGAAGGTTTCCAAGGTCAGGAATGTTGCATTCTGTGCAAAACTCTTTTCCTGCTATGGTTTGTATTTTCTTTTCTACTGAGCTATTGAATATTTAAACTCACTCTGGCAGATTAGCAGGGCTGTCCAGATATTTTGCACTTTGTTTCGTAAGTGAATTAAGTGCTTTTTCTTTCTTTGTGTATTGAGTTGCTTTTGAATTGCTTCCCATATTTTTATTTCATACAAACTGAACAATTGTGGCCCCTCTATTTTATTTATAAAGGTTCAGTGTATCTTTGCCTGCCTACATCAATCTGCAAGGGAGTTGCAGAAAAGCCTCATGTTCATCGAGCCGTGAGTCACAACCAATTTTTAAAGCTGTTATAACAAAAAAAAGTGTTTGCTTTTTTCCACAAGTAACTTTAAGAGTGTAGCAAAGAAAGAAAGAAAGAAAGGAGAAAAAAAAAACATTTTCAATAGACACTACATTAATCCTGGATGCTTTGCAAATCCTAAACTATATTCATTCTTTAGTATTACACATACCTGTGTCATATACACAGATTAGCTATAAAATTGTCACATACCATTGCCACTTTGCCTTTACTTTTATTATCATTCCCCTGACTTCCTTACTGCAGGTGTGGGCAAGAAAACTTTTCCTTTAAAACTTTTCAACAGTGGGCATAAAATTCTGCAGCTGAGGTCTTGAAGAATGCAGAAGGGTATAGTATGTGTTGGAGCTCGCAGTGTGTATTGACTAACTTAGTTTCTTTTTTTTGCTTTTCTGATATTGTTTTGTTTAAGTGGCTCCCCAACTGTAAAGTGTTTTCTGAGGGTGGGAAGCTGGGTGGGAAGTACATGTTTTGTGTTCCAGGCCAACACTTAAAAAGCTTCATTCCTTCCATGGCCTTGGAAAGCACACTGCATATTTGGCTGTCCAAACCAGTTGGACTGATGCATTACTTTATTGGATTAATAAATAGCAGTTGCCTGTAGAAATTGCCAGGCACAGCCCTGTTTTGTGATTCATGGCCCTCTGATAGCATGGGTTTCAGTATCTCCTGTCCCTATTCTTCAAAGATTTAAAAAAAAAAAAATCAGGTTATCAGCCGAGTTGTCTTTTTTTGCTGGCTGTGCTGTCTCTTTGCATAGGTGACAAGCCATGGGCACTATTTGACTTTTCAGCACCATATTTAATATGTGCTGTACTGGTCATCTCAATGCAACATTAATATTTCAGTTGCCAATTATAAAAGGTCCAGAATAACTTATTCTCCTCTGAGCTTTTCCAAACAATCTTGGGGAACAGGAACACGAAGTATTTTTAATCTGCTTATTGAGGCGAAATGATCATACCAGCCCCATCATGCTTTATCAGCATTCTAACGCTTTCTTATTTAAAACCACACATGAATTTTAGGAGATGAAACCAGGCAAAGGGTGAAGTTTACAGATGATCGTGTCTGCAAGAGCCATCTCCTGGACTGCTGCCCTCATGATATTCTGGCAGGAACAGTAAGTATATTTCTTGGTAATAGCAAGATATGGTGAAATAAAAGGCAACGGAACTTTTTCTGAGCACATCCCTGTGTCCAAAATACATCTTAGTCAATGCCAGTTAGGAAAGATCAGACTCTCTGTAAATTGTGAATGAGTTACTAGTGCATGAATTTCCATAGAGCCATCTGTGACATGTATATATTGCTTCTGAAAAAAATGTGACTGACTGTAGAATTATCTGGAAGTGGTCAGAAGTGAAGGGTTTTAGTAATCCTGTATTTGGTGCTAAAATATGTCTTCCCAATTTAAGATACTTAGTGCTTCTGAAACTTTCTTATGCTGATATGGGACTTCATACTACCCTCTTAATTCTTTGTTAATAATGTCAATCAACATAGGTTTATGGATAAATCTTTCATTGCAAGTTTGGTTGATAAAAGTATTAGTGTTGATGTAATATGTTTGACTTGGTACCACATGGCATTTTGATTAAAAATACTAGAAAAATATAATATCAACATGCCCAACATTAAATGAATTAAAATCTGGCTAACTGATAGATCTCAAAATGTAATTGTCATTGAGGAATAGTTACTGAGCAGGTGTGTTTCTAGTGAGTTCCCATGGGGATTGATTCTTAGTTCTGTGCTATTTAACATTTTTGCCACTGTCGTGGAAGAAAACAGAACCATCACTGAAGTTTATTGATGACCCAAAAATTGGGGCATGGTAAATAATGAAGAGCACAGATCACCAATAGAGTAATCTGGGTCCTTGGTAAACTCAGGGCCAGCAAACAATGTGTTTTTAATGTAGCTAAATATAAATGTATCCATGTAGGGACAAAGAACGTAGGCTGTCGAGGGACTGGAGGATGTGAGGGAGTGTATTCTGAGAAGGGTATCGTGGTGGATATCAACTGAACACGAGCTCCTGGTGTGACACAAAAGGGGTAATGAGATTTGCAGATGCATAAACGGGTATCTCTTGAGTTGGTTTTTACTCTGTGTTTGGCATTGGTGTAACCGCTGGAATATCATGTCCAGTTCTGGTGGATACTGATAAGCTCAGAGAAGAGCCACGAGAATGATTAAAGAATTAGAAAACATACCTCAGTCTATTTAGCTTAACAAAGAGATGGTAAAGTGGGTGACAATCACAGTCAATAAGTACCTATTTGGGAAAGGAACATTTGATAATGGGTTTTTCAGTCTAATGGAGAAAGGTGTAACGCAATCCATTTGCAGCTGGAAGTTGAAGCCGGATAAATTCAAACTGGAATTAAGGCATACATTTTTAACAGTGAGAGTAACAGCTTGCCAAGGGTCATAGTGGATTCTCCGTCACTGACCATTTTAAAATCAAGATGGGATGTTTTTCTAAAGGACCGACTCTAGGAATTGTTTTGGGGCCTTTCTCTGGCTTCTATTGTACAGGAAGTCAAACTAGATGATCACAGTGGTCCCTTCTGACTTTGCAATCTTTGAATCTTAAATGGGACACAAGGGCCAGTGCCCCTTCCAGCCCACCCTCCGTCCTTAGCAGGCTGGATCCAAGCTCATTTTTAGAACTCCGATGTTTTTAAATCACCTTGTTTCTCTTCAGTGTAATTTAATTCTCAACTCCCCAGCTTTCCAGTCTGCAGTCTTACTGCGCATGGTCATGTCCTGGTGGATTCTCAAGGGACCAGCTTTCTTACATCTTCCATCATTCAGTGGAGAATATATTAAAATATTAATGACCATTTGTAGTCCTCTGTAATTTTGTTCTTAGGATTGGTTTAACTAAGTACCATCATAATGTGTGTCAAAGCAAATTTTGAATAATCTGCTGATGAAAGAGCGAACTCAATTGCATCTCCCTGCTTTTCTAGTTTCTGCCCCTTCTTCTGGGGAAAAATCTGGCTAATCCTGGATGTTCAGTTCAAATGCATTGTGAAGGATCAAAAACAGGATGTAAGATTTTGGTGGTGAGGAAGAGATTTTATGTATTTAAAAGTATCTTAATGTGGGCTGCGTAAAGATAAGGTAAAATTACGTATGGAAAATGGACACCACCAGAGATATCGCAGAATTACTCGGAACTGTGTCAGACTTTCAGAAGAATAAGCAGCATGTCTTCCGTCATTGCCACACAAGAACTAGACTGCTTCATGCTGGAGATGAATTCAAATATTTGAAATCTTTCTGAAGGTTTGTCTTCTGACAGCAAGTATTAATTAAACTGTTCTAAAACCGGTCATTTTGTATTGCTACAGTCAAGCCAAGCTGCTTAAAATGCAACAGCTATTTATAGTCTTCCCTTTTATTATGTGGGGGCTAAAGCTGGAATGCTTGCTGCTAACAGAGGAAAGGTTCACTGTTTAATCTGTAGATTGTACCACTCAGAGACCAGTAGTGTCCATAGGAGCTGCTGTTACAAAGGCTGAATTGAAACTTGTGGCAGATATGGCAACTTCCTGCAATATTTTGGCCAAATCTTATTGATTTAAGTTAAAGGTTATTGAACTAAGAATAAGTATCTTAGGAGTTCATTGTATTATAAATACAAATGTTCGTGTATTATTGTGGGATTGTAGTATGTAACGTTTCTGGGAGGAGATGTGACTAGTGTAGTTTCTAGGAAGTGTTATGAGCTTCAGAGGACTAATCACAGGCATTGGTTCTAGCTGTGGGATCCGATGTTCTGTGTCTGAAGTGATGTGGGGGGAAAGGGAGGGTAGTCAGGCTTGCAAAATTCCATCTGAGCTTTGGACCTACTGCAATAGTATTAGGTATTTCCAAGTTGATCTGGTGGCTAAATGGGGATGTTGGCTAAGTGGGAAGTGACTCAGGGTGGATCTTGTTATGGCCAGGGGGATAACCAGCACTGTTATGGGTCAGAAAACACAGCTCTGGGCTGTGATCCATTGTCCACTTTGCAGGCTTGAAAAGATCCAGATTGCTTTGGGTCATAGAGCAGGTAGAGGTCTTTGAGGGAAGCCCATTTTTGACCTGTTCCCTGGCTATGTCATTTGAGCAGTATCCCCAGTCACCTATGTAAACAGGTAAATGAGGAAGGGAAAGGTCATTAACCCTGCTGAGGAACCACAGGGTTTTGATGTGTGGTGGAAAGACTGGTGCAGATTTAATTGCATCAGGACATCTCATGAGAAATGTGGACAAGCCCTCTTTAAATGGAAAATGAGGCAAATGCTGGTATGTGACTGTAGTCACCAGTCACAAATGACGAAGCAAATCATATTTGAATGTCCCCTTCATTCTTTCTCGGGGGCCTGAAGCACATTCAGCAATTAACTGCTGTGGCAACATGCAGGCTGTCAATCTGTAATCTGTGCAGCCGAACCAAGCCAGGTGAAAGAAGGACTAACTGAAACAATATGCCAGACAAGAATGAACTCTTAAATTTTCTAGGACCTCTCTACGAGAAGGTTTGTCCAAAACATCAGCCTTGAGGATGGGATACCTTTGTCCGCTGATCACCTCTTACATGAGAACAAGATCAGTGGCCCAAACTGTATAAAGGAACCACTCTCAGAACTGTGGGTTTCCTTGTCCTGAGGAACTGGTGTTAGGAATTTGTAAGCACAGTGGGGTTTGAGGGACTGACTCCTACCAGAGCCCTTGGAGATGGAGCGATCTCTTGTAAGCTTATCAGCATATCTGTAAGTTGTCTCGTTTTCTCTAATGTTTTCACCTTAAGAATAAATGCAGGTTGCTTAGCCAGTCTGACTTGCTGGGGACGTCAGGAGGGAGTAAGATGTGTGCCTCTGCCCAAGAGAGGTGACAGCTGGGGAACCAGAAGCCTGAGCGTTCGCCCCTTGGCGAATCATAGAGGTGGACTACAGATGACAGACAATGAAAACCTCTAGACATCTAGATTAGCACAAAAAACCGAAGAGAAGAAGGCGTCCTGCTGGTTACCAATGTTCTCTTTAAGCTGCTGAGCAAGTTGTACTCATTGAGCAGCAATTTGTGAGGCGTGGTGCCCCATGGACAACGGTTTTGGGGCCAGCATGGGCATTGCAGCCATAGGGCACTGGGGGCATGAACTCCACATGTGCCTAGCAATGCCCCGAATCCTGCCAAGGAGCTGGAGCTGGTGGGGCCATTTTACATTTCCCGCCCTGCTCTGTTTCTAGGCCCAGTAGCCTGGGGTGGAGCAGGGTGAGAAATGTAAACAGCTCTGGGCTCTGCTGCTGCATCGCTCTGTAGTCTCCCCAGCTTGGTAAGTGCTGTGCTGGGAGGGTCCTTGGGAGCAGGACAGGGGTGGGGGAAGGGTTTGGGTCTGGGGGGAAGGTGAGGGGCTAGAGGGGCTGGCAGGACTTGGGGCCCAATTTGGGGGACGGCTGGCGAGCTGGTTCAGATGGGGGCCTGGCTCGGGGGGATAGCCGGCAGCATGGCCAGATCAGGCCTGGGGCCGAGCTGGTGGAGGGAGCTTGGGGAGGGGACCGAGCCCACCAGCGGCAGCAAGCTGGCTAGGACGGGCCTGGGGCTGGTGGCAGGGGTGGCGAGCCAACTGGATTGGGCCCGGGGTGCCTGGAACATGTCACGGGGTGGGGGGATCAGGCTAACATGGGGCTGATGGGGGCCATGCCCTGAATATTTTTTCAAGGTAGTGACGCCCCTGATGGCCGGGCTGCCCCACACCCCCTTCCCTGCTGGTGGGGCCTCGGCAGCCACTTACTGGAGCCCCAGCCTGCAGCGGTGGGGGAGTGCGGCGGGTCAGGGGGGGCTAGGCGAGCGGGTGGACTCAGTGCCTGGGGCCAGGACTGCGGGCGTCTGTGATATGTGCTCAGGTGTGTGATGGCTGCTGCGTGGCCATGCATGAGCACAGCTTAGAGGGAACATTTGGTTACCCCAAGAGAGAAATTTAAAGGTGCATTGCTCTTTCAGAAGGTCTTCTGTCAGAAGACAGAAGAGAAGAGTGTGTAGGGTGTGTGTGGAGGACCTTTTCAAAGTGAGGACTTTGGAGAGGTGAGCTCCTAAGCTGGTCAGAGAAGTGTGATCTCTGCTTGCAGAAAAAGTTGGTGAACCTTCCTTTGGGAGAAGATCGTTCTGGGTTGTGACTGGATCTCTTTGTCTTGTGGAAAATCCCCCTCTGGCTGGCATAGGGAGGGAATGCTGGTAGAAAGGGTCCACAGAATGAAAGGGGTGAATGGCTGCAAAGTGACCCGATGCCCCTCTAGATTATTTAAGAGATAATCATAACGTCTTACGAGTCCTTCAGAGCTTTCTCTAGACTCAATCAAAATATTGCTCTGTCAAAAGGGCCTTTAAACAAGGCTGCTCCGGGAAGTACTGGCTGTATTTACAGGCCACAGCCATGTCTCCATGTGGCAGCTCAAGCTACGTGAAATGCAAAAGGACAAATGGCATCAGTGGTGACAAATCAAGCAGAACAGTTTGTCAATAAAGACTGTGTTGCTGTTTCAAGTAATGACTTTAAAGCAGCTATTTCATCTTTGTATAGTCTGTCTTTCATGTTCTGCTTCATTCTGAAATTTTCAGTCCTCTGCTGCCGCCTCTGTATCTGTTCTGCTAGGGTGCATGTGATTCACACTGCTCCCCCTTGTTTGCAGAAAAATAGAAATTGGAGCTGTCCTCCATTATCCAGGAGCTGCTGCAGGCTTTTTCCTTATAGATCACATAGTCAGTTTTCTAGGTATTGTCCTCTTACTGGCTACCTAATGTAATCATTTAGTTTTAATCATAGAATTATAGGGCTGGAAGGGACCTCATGAGGTCATCTAGTCCAACCCCCTGCTAAAAGCAGGACCACTCCCACTAAATCATCCCAACAGGGATCCTTCTTAGCCCATAATCATCAGTGTGTACAGATTCATACTTACACATTTGTGTACTATGATTCTGCAAGCCCTTCTGGAGCTTGTTCTCCATTCATACATGGGCCTTTCTATCTGGAGCTTTTCTGATGGTCAATATACTTTTTTCCATTTAAAAAAAACCAAACCAGGTGCCTGCCAGTAGATGCTAATAAATTCAAGGATGAAACTGGAGGTGTCCGCTGTAAGTAATATTTGAATTAAAACCTTAAAGCTGCTTAGATTTATTTTTTGGTTGATAACTGTGGAAATAGATTTAAAAATGGGAACAGATGGGAGAAGTGATTGAAGTCTTTTTTTGCATTTAGTCTTTTTAGTCTCTTGATAGCAAGGTGGATTAGTTTTAAATCAAAGCGATTTTAAATCACTTATTTTAATTTTTTTGGTTATACTTTGTAGTTCTTTTCCTAAAGAGACTGATTCTCATTGGTTGGTAACCATTATAATATGTTGATTGCAACTAAATAGCCTTTATACTGAATTTGTTGCTTCTTTTTTGCTAACTAGGAGGGTACGCTATATCTGTAGACATTTATTTGAGCAGTTATATAACTCAGCTTACATTTATTTAGATTCTTGTGGTAGTTTTCATATTTGTCAGAAAATGGTGAATGAGATTTCTTATTTACTAGATTAACTTTTTACTTTTGATTTGTGTTGAGCAGTCTTATGATTTGAAATTCAAATGCAATCATCAGTGCAGGATTTCGATTTTCTATTGCAGTGGTTCTCAACTTTCTGTGGGTCGTGACACACTTGGCAGCAAACTGTGACCCTACAGGACACGCTAGCCTACTCCCTCTAGGCCAAATCCATCCATCTCCCTGGTTCTCTGTGATACACTTATGCTGTGTGGTGATGCAGTAATGTGTCCCAACACAGTACGGTGGCTGAGAACTGCTGTTCTGTTGCGTAAAAACTACCTTTAAATAGAAAAAGTTTATCCAAATATGTTTAGGATTTAAAACTGAGGAAGTATTCTCTGTCATTAGTGAATTGACCTGGTAGTTCTTGGTCACCATGTCCTTCAGAATTTTAGAACTGGTAGATCTCACACCTAGTTTTTATTCATAGATTGGAAGAGGGAGCAAAAGCTTTCCTGCTTTTTCAACTCCCAGTTGGTTTCTTAATGTTGAATAAATTAATCATTGAATTGAAGTATTTGAATAACTAGAAGTGAAGAAAATTATTTTCTTTCCACTTGCAGGAGGGAGTACTGCTGCCAAACTGGTTTAGCATTTCAACAAACTCTGGTTCCAGGTGATAAGTCAATGATTTCCACCAGTTCGGTGGTTTGACTTGCTACAAAGCTGTCAGCAAACATCTACTACTTAATGATTCTTTTTCTGTTTAATTTACATGATTCTCATAGATTATAATAAATTTAGGTCTTAACATAGATTTAATTGAAAATACCTGTTTTTTTAAAACTTGTAATTTAAAACAATATTTTTATTTAAATATTCATTATTGGCCCCATTGTAGCTACATTAGAATGGAACTGTTAGTGCCTCTCCACATTAGTCACTGGCCCATCCTTTCTTCTCCCAGACTGGGTTACTCATAGCCCAGAGGCAACACCTGAGTGGGATGGGGTTGTATTGGGTTTCCTCGGGCACTTTCTCAGTTCCCCCCCAATGTAAATGTGTGTTTTCCTATTGCCCTTTAATATTAGGAGTCAGATAACTGCTTCATGCTACCTGCCTCTGACTGTTGAGTGATACATTTTGCTAGCATTTAGTCAAAATAGAGCCACTTCAGAAGCACCTGGGAGAATAACCCAACCAAACATCTCGTGGCCACTTCTTGTATTGGTAAATCAAGAAAGTAAGTCAGTTTCTAATTTGCCTTCAAGGATGAGAAGCATGAAACGAGTGTTTACACAGATGTCAGCAGTTAAATATCAGTGCTTGGTACAGCCATAGAGAGTTCTTATCTTGACTTTCTCTTTACTTTCCCATAGCGCATGGACCTGGGAGAATGTACAAAGATCCATGACTTGGCACTGAGAGCAGATTATGAGATTGCAAGTAAAGAGAGGGACCTGTTTTTTGAGTTGGATGTAAGTATTTTTTTGTGAATTTTGTGTACAAAGCTCTAACTCCTTATATGAGACTGAGCAGCAGAGAGCTCAGCTGACATTTGTTAATCTGTTTTTGTATTTATAGGCCCTTCTCCCAAATCAGCTTGATGCTGACTTGAAAAGTTGAAATTAGTTAATTATGGCATTTGCAAAACCTAAAAACAAACCAGAAGAAGTCAGGCTGCATTTCTTGCCTATTCAGAACTGCTACCACACTCAGTCAGGCTGGGAATGTCATGCGCTGTCAACAGGAGTCAATTCTAACATTAGAAACATGCTGTGTAGTCTTACCTTTTGCCAGTCTATGCTTCCTTGTTGATTCATGCACTGGAACTACTTTAGAGTAAAAGCAGTGCTGACTCTCCCTTCGTAGCTGCTCCAGTGTGACTGTGGGCCCCCGCTGTCCGTACAGTTGTGTTTCAGTGCTTAGAGACCATGTCAAGTTACAGCCAGATCAGAAACTCTTCATTCCCTCCACACAGCGACATAAATGTCAATGTTAAAAATAAGGTGTAATGACCGTGCTGTAGGTACCCTCCTGGGAAAGATGGGGGGAAGGATGGGGTCAGTGAAATGACCTTCCCTAAGCAGACAAGCAGCTGTTGACACTGAATTTACCTCATCAGAAAAGTCTATTTGATTCTTTTATACTGTGCCCTAATGTAATTTCTATTGAAATAATGGAGCCCTTCCCAATGCCTTTTCTACTGACTGTTCTTGTAGTGTAGGACACGGGCCTGGGCAGGCGGGGTCTCTGGCCTCAAACCTGCCTAGCAGGCTCGGGCCCCTTCGGGTGGGGCAGGCCCAAGCAACACAGTCACTGGGGTTAGGGGAACAGTCCTTCTCAGGGCTCGTGAGCGTAGACAGCCTCAGGGGGTGGAGCTATACTGACTGGTTCACCCCGGAGGGTAGGGGAGGAGGGGAAAGCAGGCCCACCCATCTCCACTGCATCCCAGCCCAGGGCCCTATTTGTGGCCCCTGCCACGGAGTCAGCAGGGTTCCAGCCGCACACTCTGACTTACGCCTTGGGCTCCCTGGGCTGCTTTCCACCCCCTCTCCCGGCAGTACCTGTCCATCCTGGCTCTCATCGGGGTAGTATCCCTGGGGCAGGTTGCACAGCCCCTCCATCTCATCTGGGGGTGGCAGGTCTGGCAACCCGTCAGGATCGTCGGCAGAGGGCAGTTCCTCCAAGTCCCATCCCCCTGGGGTCTCCTCTCCAGGCCCAACATCTGGCAGCTCCTCTAAGTCAGAGGGGACCATCAGGTCCCTCCAGTGAGTCGGGGCTGCGGCCACCTCCAGGTCTCCTGTCTCCGGTAGTTCCTCAAGGTTGCAGGTGGCTGGGGGCTCGTCCTGGCTGCGGGGGTGCTGTCTGTTGCCGTGGCTTGAACCGGCCGACCAGTGGCGTACAGGGATCCTGTCCCAGCCTGCTGGCAGCTCCTTTTGTGGGTACTGGTTCCAGGATCAAGGCAGCTCTGGAGGGAGGAGAAAGATATCCTTCCCCACTGGGAGCTCAGGGCTGAGTGAGCTGTGAAGCCGGCCACCTTTAGTCCTTCCTGCCCCGCCCCTTAACTTCCTGTCAAAGGGACAGGCTGGTTCCGGCTCCTCCCAGCTGGGTCTGGCCCCTCCCTCCTTGTCTGCCTCTGAGGGAGGCCAAAGCCGGTCACTACAGTTCTCTCTCTCCTGTTCTTTATCTCTAGCTAACTCTAAATTGTCTTCTCAGCCCTCTCACTAGTTACTGGTACTCTGCCGTTTCCTCTTCCTCCTTTGAGATTGCTGATATTCTAGTCTCCCAGTCACCTTTGCTCTCTTGTCCTACCTCTCTTTCGTCACAGGAAGGCTATGGCTACACTACGGCACCTCCGCCTTAGCATAGCTAGTGCTGACACTCTCAGACGATGGGGGAGCTTTCCCATCGACTTAATTACTCTTTCCACACAGCACTTAGGTCGGTGTAACTTAAGTTGCTCAGAGGAGTGGCTTATTCATACCCTTCAGTGGCATAAATTACGCTGCAGTAAATCGTAGTGTACGTAGCCTAAGAAGATACGTCCTGGCTCCATAGAGGAGTAATCCGCACTGAGTAAATATATATTTGTGCGTATGTGGTGTGAGCAGGTAGGGCCGAGCACAGCCACCTTTGTGGGACAAGAGCTAAAATCCCAACCATACCACTGCTTGAGGTTAATCGCCACCATCCGTTTAGAACTGTGTGTTCCCACATGGGCAGTGCTAGCTCGAAGAACATAGGAATTGGACTGGATCAGGTCAGTGGGCCATTCAATCCCAGTTTGAAATTATTGCCCCACGTCCACTCAAATAATAAAGGGAAGCTGTGTGGTTGGTTGGGACCAGTAAAGCAATTACCCTGGCTGGCTCTCAGCAGTGAGAGAGCCAGAGCCCAGTGAGCATTTATTGTATGGCGAAAGCCCTCCTGGTTACAGTTATTGGTTTGAATACACACAGGCTATGGATCACCTGGAGTCCTTTATCGCAGAATGTGACCGAAGAACTGAGTTGGCTAAGAAACGCCTGGCTGAAACTCAGGAGGAAATCAGTGCCGAAGTGTCTGCAAAGGTATCGTTGTCCAATTCAGCACTTGTTCCGAGGGACTATGTGCCCTGTTTTGGTTAGGCCTATCTCTGTTCAAATGTGATGCCTAAAATAGGAGGCTACAAACTAGCCATACTACGGAAATGTGGTTTTGGTGCTTCTGGGGAGGGAGGTTTCTTCTCACCGGCTCAGATGAGGAAACTGTTGGGGATAGAGATGAAGATGAAAAAATGCCCCTTTAACCTGCTTATAATTTTTTTCTTTCCACACACAGAAAACTCGTGTTTGGGCCACTGTCCTGTCCTGCTGCCATTTAAAAAGTTATATGTGCAGAGTGGACAGGTGCTGTTTATCTGGGCTGAATGATTTGTCTTTTGGGCTTGGCAACTTTGCCCAACTTTGTTTTTCTGCTTGAAGCATTTCTCTTCTCTTGTACTGTTAAGTAACGTTCTCTTTAGTATTTCCAGCCCTTATAGTTGGGGATCCCTGTAGGTCTTGAAGATCTGAGTTTTTTCAGTGCTGTCTCCTACTTCTGTGGAATGTTGCTGTGAAGTCTTTACTGATTGAGGAGTAGAGCCTTGCAGATCCATGGATATCCGCTTCTTATCTGTGGATAGGGGCTCTGATGTGGATTTTATCTCTTCATGGCTTGCTGCTGTATGTGCAGAGAGCACCATTGCTCTACCCAGAACAGCTGGTTGGTTCCATCTGCAGCCCTGGCTGAATCCAGGGGTCAGTCTAGGTGAAGTAACAGTTGCTCTCCCATCCATTTCCCCCACTGCTGGCCATCCACTCGGATGAATGGCAGCTGTCCCCCACCCCTGGGCACCAAACAGCTGAGTGATCTCAGCAGCCTCCACTTCACGTGGCCAGTCCAGCGTGGAGTAAGAGTTGCTTAGATGCAGGCTAGCCAGGGCTCTGAACAGCATCAGGAGCTTAGTAAACTCTAGTCCTGTGTCTCGCCCCCAGCTGACTTTGTCTCTGATTCCAGACTGTGAGAGCCCCAGCTCAGCCCGTCAGAGCTGGTGTTCAGTTTCAGGGGCCAGTCCCCACCTCCACTGAACAGCTAAGTAATTGCAGCAGCTCCGGCTTCCCAGCCCAGTCTGGGCCAGCGGAGGCTCTGAACAACACTGGGAGCTGTTGGCAACTCTCTCCTCCTTCAGCTGCTTTGGGCTCCCTGAGTCTTGCTTACCAAAGCTGTGTGTTCCTTCACTGGCCAGACCCCACACACAGATCAGCTGATGATGGACAGCTGCTTCCCCCCTTCCCTGGCTGCCAGCCACCTGATCTGATTGCTCAGCTGAATGAATTGCCTTCCCCACACTGAACAGTTGAGTGATCTTAGCCCTAGGTGGAATAACCAACTGATGATCAGGGCCAGCAGGGGCTCTGAACAAACAGCATTGGGAGCTGTTGGCTAGCCCCACCCCCTGCCCCCTTCCTTGGACTCTGCATGAGCCCAGCCCATCAAAGTGCAGTGGCCATCAGAGCTGCCAATCAGGAGCAGCTAGGCTGAGTCCAGATTCAGAGTCCTTGGCTCTTAACCAACCCCGATTCAGCTAACTTTCCAGAGACACAAATCCTAAAACCAGAGCTGTTCCAAGGTCAGCAGAAGCCAGCCCAGAGCCTACCTCTCCTTCTCCACTTGCAACCAATCAGCTGGTCTCAGAACAGCTTGCAGTACCATCTAACAGCTAAGTGGTCCAGGTGGGCAGGGGGCTATCAGCCATCAACTCTTCAGGGGCTGTGGGGTGGAATCTCCAGCTATTTGGGGGTCTATCCTCCAGGAAGCAGTGGAGGTCAGTTACTAGGAAGGCAGCTGCTGCTCTCCAACAATCCAGGAACTGACATAGGCAACTGCCCCAGAAGAAAAATGGAGGTTGCACCAGGATCCTAGGACTCTCTAAATTTGTTTAAAATAAAAAGTGTGTGCACATTTACTAATTCTCAGCTTTTACGTTGTTACATTACAGTACACACACAGGCAGGAACCCAGACAAACAGAAACACAGTGAGGATGGGGAGCAGAGCAGAGCTGTTGCAAGGCAGTGCTGTGTGGATGTGAATACTCACAAAACCTGGAGATGCAGCTTCTGGATCGGATACATGTTTACATGCACCAGAGATGCAGATCCACATTTATGTATTCATGTAGGGCTCTACTGAGGAGGCTTGTGCCAGTGGCATGTTGCGTTGCACAGAGTAAATATTCCGGAAGCAGTAAAAGTAGCCTGCACTAGAAGCAATTTAAACGGTGATTTCTTACCACCAGATCCATGATAAAAGATTCCTGTTTTCTCAGTCACGATTGGCTCCTATCGACACTTCATGTAGCCAAACAAACAAGGAGTCCTGTGGCACTTTTAAAGACTAACAAATTTATTAATAATGCATACGCTTTCGTGGACATAACCCACTTCCTCAGATGTGTGAAATGGAAACTGCACTATGTCTGGTAATACACATACGGAGAAGGGGAGTCCCAAGGTTAATTCAAACAGTTCCAGTGGGGTAGTCTGTTAATCTATTTCAGCAAACCAAACAAGTTGTTTTAATTCAAATAGAATGGATGTGGGCCTTTAACAACAGTAGATAAGAAGGTGAGACTGTTAAGAGGGGAAGTCCTATTCAGACCCAATCTGATAGTGTTGTTTGCATATGAATTGCAGCTCTGCAGTTTCACACTGAAGTCTGTTTTTGAAGCTTTTTCACTGAAGTACTTTAACTTTCATGTCCAGAGAGATTGAAGTACTCTCCTACTGGTTTTTGAATGTTAACATTCTTGATGTCTGATTTGTGTCCATTTATTGTTTTGCACAGAGACAATCTAGTTTGGCCAATGTGTATGATAGAGGGGCCTTGCTCTGTTCATTCCCTCTGAAGTTCTGGCATTGGTCACTGTCTGAAGACAGGCTACTGGGCTAGATGGACCATTTGGTTTGACCCAGGATGTCGCGTTTGTATGTTCTTATTAATATTTTGTCTCACCCTTTTCTAACCCCTAAGCAGATACAGAATGCTGGTGGGGTGGAGTGGTTGAGAGGTACTCTAAATAACATGCATAACTTGCTTGTGGCTCTGCTACTAGTGGGTAATGCAGATCAAATCTACTTACCAAACCACCATGCATCTAGTGTGTAATGTATAAATATCAGTACTGTATTTTAACAAAGCATTATCCCTCCCCAAGCATCCTGAGGAATTCCAGCTGCAGATGCCCTGACATCTTGGTCTGCTAGTGACCTCACAATTACCAGAATAGGTCTAGAAGAACCACCTCCATTTACTATCCTGGTATAGATATTTTTTAATTTTCCACCACACTCTTTGTGGTACTTGGAAGGACATTTGCTTTGGCAGAAAAACTTGGAGGTCAGTCGCCTGTCTTCCTCAAGCTCTTAAAAAGTTGAGTGTGTTCAAATACTTAATTTTGTAAACAGCCAGTTACTCACCCTCCTGAAATCTTGCAAGCAAATATAGGTTGTTATTGCAAACTTTTGGTAGTTGACTGTATATATTGATACATCATCTTTAGCTAGGACAAAGATAAAACAATAAGGATGCTGCCCGCAGCTACTGCTTCTGCTAGGGCGTTCTCTACAGCGTTTCATTTCTGAGGGTGTCTGTTCTGAAACATTGTGGCTTTCCTAATAAGTTGGAAAAAAGCTCCAGCTTCAAAGAAGCTAGAACACCTTAGAGACAAACCATTGTTAAGTGTTGGAATAGTTAAAGTTTAATTTGAAATACGGGAGTATCCTTTGGAGATGGTGAATGCACTCTGTATATGGGACGTGCGTGGCTTAATACATGTCAGTTATTAAGAGGTGAGCTGTTTGAATAGCTGGCGTGTATCTTACTGGAGGGTGACATTCTACATGGGATTTATGTTGAAGTTAGATGTCTTAAGTCACCAAGCCCTGATGAAACACATCCTAGAATGCTTTTAGCAGCTGATTGAGGAAATATCTGAGCCATTAGCAATTAAAGTCATGGAAGATGGGAGAGATTCCAGAGCACTGGAAAAGTGCAACTATAATGCCAATCTATAAAAAGGGGAATAAGGACAAGCCAGGGAATTATAGACCAGTCAGCTTATCAGTACCAGGAAACTTAATAGAGCAAATAATTAAGCAAACAGTTTGCAAACATATAGGCAATGATAAAGTGATAAGTAATCATTAGCATAGATTTGTCAAGATCAAATTGTTATAAACTGACCTGTTAGCTTTCTTTGACAAAGTAACAAGTCTTTTCACTGGAGTGGGGAGCAGTAGATGTGGTATTTCTTGAATGTAGCAAGGCTTCTGATGCTGTCTCCCATGACCTTCTCATAAACAAACTAGGGAAATACAACCTAAATGGAGCTACTTTCAGGTGTGTGCCCCTAACTGGTTGGAAAACGGTTGCCAGAGAATAGTTATCAGTGGTCTACAAATTAAGTTGGAAGGAAATATCAAGCGGAGTTCCACCACAGGGATCAGTTCTCGGTCTAGTTCTGTTCAGTATCTTCATCGGTGACTTAGATAAAGTCAGTAGAGTTTGTGGAAGCTGAGATGGGTTGCAAGTGCTTTGGAAGGTAGGATTAAAACTCAAAATGATCTTGACAAACTAGAGAAATAGTTGAAAAGTCAATAAAGACACATGCAAAGGGCTCCACTTAGGAAGGAACAACAAGGTAGACGTGCTGGAGGGCAGGGACAGGATTCAGGGAGACCTAGACAAATTGGAGCATTGGGCCAAAAGAAATCTCATGAGGTTCAACAAGGACAAGTGCAATGTCTTGCACTTAGGACGGAAAAATCCCAGGTACTACAGGCTGGGGACTGATCGGCTAAGTAGCAGCACAGTGGAAAAGGGCCTGCAGGTTATGGTGGACGGGAAGCTGGATATGAGTCAACAGTGTGCTCTTGTTGACAAAAAGGCCAATGGCATATTAGGCTGCATCAGTAGGAGTGTTGCCAGCAGATCGAGGGATGTGATAATTCCCCTCTATTTGGCACTGGTGAGGCCGCATCTGGAATACTGTGTCCAGTTTTGGGCTCCCCACTACAGAAAGGATGTGGACAAATTAGAAAGAGTCCAGTGGAGGGCAACGAAAATGATTAGGGGGCTGGGGAACATGACTTATGAGGAGAGACTGAAGGAACTAGGCTTCTTTAGTCTACAGAAGAGAAGACTGAGGGGGGATTTGATAGCAACCTTCAACAACCTGAAGGGGTGCTCCAAAGAGGAGGGAGCTAGGCTGTTCTTGATGGTAACAAAGGACAGAACAAGGAGCAATGGTTTCAAGCGGCTGGGGAGATGGAGGTTGGATGCTAGGAAAAACTTTCTCTCTAGGAGGTTGGTGAAGCATTGGAATGGGTTACCTAGGGACGTGATGGAATCTCCATCTTTGGAAACATTTAAGGCCCGAGACAAAACCCTGGCTGGGGTGATTTAGTGGGAGTGGTCCTGCTTTTAGCAGGGGGTTGGACTAGATGACCTCATGAGGTCCCTGCCAACCCTATGATTCTATGAAATAGCACACATACAGAATGGGAAATGACTGCCTAGGAAGGGATCTGAGGATCATAGTAGATCACAAACTAAATATGAGTCAACAGTGTAGCACTGCTGCAAAAAAAGCAAACATCATTCTGGGATCTATTATTTAGCAGGAGCATTGTAAGCAATTCACAGAAAGCAATTCTTCGGCTCTACTCCGGTTGAGGCCTGATTGGCATGAAGTATTGTCCAGTTCTGGGTGCAACATTTCAGGAAAGATACAGATAAGTTAGAGCGAGTCCAGAGAAGAACAACAAAAATGATAAAGGTCTAGAAAACATGACCTATGAGGGAAGATTGAAAAAGAATTGGATTTGTTTAATCTGGAAGATATAAGATTGAGAATCAATATGAAAAACAGTTTTCAAGTACATAAAAGATTGTTAAAAGGAGGAGAGAAGTAAAATTGTTCTCCTTAACCCAGGCGTCGACAAATGTACCGCACACCGCCAGCCTAAAAACTGAGGTGTCTGCGTGTGCGACGCTGAAGGGCCCCCCTGCTGCTGAAAAACTGCTTTGGCTGCGGACACTCTCCGCAGCAGCAGAGTGCGCAAAAGTCCCCCCACTGCCAAAAAAGGCACTGCTGGGGAGCGTTTGGTGGCTGCAAGGCTTGGGGGGAGAGGCGGCAGCAATGGAAGTCTCAGCACCGCCGACTCTATTTTTAGGTGCCGGGGGGCATTTGCCTCCTTGGCTACCATGGTGTGGCTAACTGGTACCCAGGATTTATGAAGTCCTGCCTTAACCTCTGAGGATAGAACAAGAGGTAGCAGGGAGCACAGTTTTGGTTGAACATTAGGCAAAACTTCCTAACTGTCAGGGTACTTAAATACTGGCGTAAATTGCCTAGGAAGACTGGGGTATCTCCATCAAACACCTCTCAGGAATGGTCTAATGCCTGCTTCCGCCATAAGGGCAGGGGACTGGACTAGATGACCTCTTGAGGCCCCTTTCATTCCCATAGTTCTATGATGGGGGTAAAATTTCTACCACCTTGCGCAGGCAGCCTGCATGAATACAGAGGTAGAGGAGAATGTAACCCTACCCTACTTCCAGAAGTATAAGGTGCATTTAAACCGATTCCCGGTTAAGAGATAATGTGCAAAGCTGGTTCAAGGACCTAGGTGTTGGGTCCTTCCCTGCATGTCTATTAATTCCTTCCCATTTGTTAAAACTTCACGCTGGGATGTTAGCAACTGCTGAGGGAGTCCCCTGCGGAAGCTTTCACCCACAGAGGGAAAAGTGAGCTTGGAGGCAGTCCTGGTCATTGTTAGACAATCGTGATTGTGGTGGTGGTGTCAGGCAGAAACAACAAGGGTTGAAAATTGGGACCTGGGGCAAAGGTCAGGGTTTTATTTTGTTTTTTCCTCTCCCTCTTTGGCGTGTGGAAGTTCCAGTGGCTTGCAGTCCGCAAGCCCTAGGGTCATGGTCATGGTGATGGTGAAGTGATTTAACATGGGTCCCTGTGTGTCTGTAGCTAAACATGTAACTAAAGGATTCACTGGCTGCAAATCCTACAAGTTTTACAGGGTTCTTTTTCTTATTAAAAGCAATCTCCTCTCTTTAGGCAGAAAAAGTTCATGAGCTGAATGAAGACATAGGCAAACTGCTGGCTAAAGCTGAGCAGCTGGGAGCTGAAGGAAATGTGGATGAATCCCAAAAGATCCTGATGGAAGTGGAGAAGGTCCGAGCAAAGAAGAAAGAAGCGGAGGTTTGCCAAAATCAACACTTCTTTTGTTCCCATGTTTTCTGTAACATTGAACTGTATTAGAAAACAGAGCGCATAGCACTCAACTAGGCAACTTCCCATCTCCATCTGCACAGTGGGTTAGCTGGTGATTGGTCTCAGACAGTGAAAGGAGATGAAATGGTTCTTTGTGAGCTTTCATCTGTCTACAATGCCTGCCTCAGGGTTTCTTTCTTTGACGCGGTTGGTACTAACCATGATCAGAGAGAGGATGCTGGGCTAGATGAACCAGTGGTCTGATCCAGTTTGGCAGTTCCTGTGTTCTTATTAGGAGGTGCTTTTTAGGGCTTTTTTTAAAGCAGGAGATTGCATAATAAGGGCAATACAGATTTCACTGCAGGCTAAGATCCAAATATTGAGAATGAGATTCCTGTTTAAATTTAAAGCAGCCGTTTCAAGCCCTCTGGGGGGTGGGTGGGTGGGAGTGTGTGTGTGTGTGTATGTGTGCACGTGTGTGATGGTCATTCCCTTAGTTTTGAGCTGTCTCTACCTTTCTGCAGGAAGAATACCGCAATTCCATGCCTGCATCCAGCTTCCAGCAGCAGAAGCTGCGTGTCTGTGAGGTCTGTTCTGCATACCTTGGTCTCCATGACAACGACCGGCGTCTTGCTGATCACTTTGGAGGCAAATTACACTTGGGCTTCATTCAAATCCGTGAAAAACTGGACCAGTTGAGGGTAATCCAGTTACATTTTTAAACCCCATCGCTTCACCTTGGCCAGCAATGGCCTGACAATTCTTTTGTGGATATTTTTCATTTAATTTGTTTTGTAGCCTGCTTTCTGTGGCTCACGTGGAAATTCTACACAGTCTTTGTTCTGAAAAGCTCTGCATTCAAGAGCAATAAAACTTCAAGTGGCTTGCCTAACCTCACTTCTGGTTTTGGCCTGTAATGTCTGCGTCACTGAAATTATACCCATAAAATCATCACGCATTGTTTGCAGATGACACAATTGGATGAGTGGTAATGAGGAAGACAGGTCACTAGTACAGAAAGATCTCTTAATAAGCTGGGTGCAAGAGAACAATATGCATTTTAATATGACTAAACATGCATTTGGGAACAAAAAAGTGTAGGCTACAGGTGGGAGACTCTGTCCTTGGAAGCAGTCATTCCAAAAAAGATTCGAGTTATGTGGGGTAACCAGCTGAACGTGAGCTTCCAATGCAACACTGTGGCCAACAGGGATAAAGTGATCTTTGGATGCATAAACAGGGAATCTCAAGACATAGAAGTTATTTTACTTCTTTATTTGGCACTGGTCTGACAGGTGCAGGAATAGTGTGTCTAGTTCTGGTGACAACAGTTTAAGAAAGACAAGGATAGGTTAAAGATGGTTCAGAGACGAGCCATGAGAATGGCTGGATTAGAAAACAAGCTTTATAATGATAGACTCAAGGAGCTCAATCTGTTTAGCTTAACGTAGGAAAGGTTAAGGGCATTACTTGCTCCCAGTCTACAAATATTTAACGGGCTCTTTAGTGTAGCAGACAAAAGTCAAACTGAAGCTAGACAAATTCAGACAGGAAATAAGATGTACCGTTTTTAACAGAGGATTTTTAATAGTTTACCAAGGATTGTGGTGGATTCTCTGTCACCAGCAATTTTAATTGAAAAGGAATTATTTTGGGGAAGTTCTCTGGCCTGTGTTATGCAGGAGGGTCAGAAAAAATGATCATTGTGGTCCCTTGTGGCCTTGAAATCTCATTGACTTTCAGTCCAATACAGAGACAAATGACACGCATACAACATTTCCCTTTTCCAACACAAGTCCCTTGAATGATTGCATTTTGCCATTAACTGCAAGGTCTTCCTGTCATCTTCATTTGCTCCATAATTGTGTGAATTCTTTCTCATTTAGAAAATGGTGGCGGAAAAACAGGAGAAAAGAAACCAAGATCGTTTGAGACGAAGAGAAGAGAGAGAAAGAGAGGAGAGAATGGGCAGACGGTGAGTGAAAGCAAGTGCACCCTTCTTCTGTAAAATTGTACAATCTCCCATTTGTGGTGGCTACAAGAGCCCTGCAAATGACAGACGAATCCATGCTGTCATTAATGATTGAAAGAGATCTGCTATGTCATAGGCATTGTGTATTACTGTCCCTGGGGGAGCTCCTAGGAATGTACTTGATGAAAAAATGAGTGTCTATATAGTGTGTTTTGTCTTCAGTTACATTGCTGAAAGCTAGAAACTCTGGGAACTTTCCGGCATGTGTTAGTCTGTCCTCTGCTTAAGAAATCAATTGTGGACACACATCTTCAACTATGGCCTGGTCTCTAACCTTCCTAGATTACTAAGAAAGTGTTGCTGGGTCTGTGCAAATAGCCCCTGCCATGCACTGATTTCATGGACAGGGTTTTGGGGTAGGACAACATACTGAAACAGCACTAACCTCTGAACGGTTTCATGGCAGGTATCCTCCCTCATTCAGCAGTCCTGCTGTGGCTCTGTTCCTTCCTATCTGAGAAATCTCAGAGGTCTTTGCTCCCCTCAGTGGCTTTCAGCTGGGCCTGGCTCTTGTCATCTCTTGTTCAGTGTGGATGTAAATGTTCTAGGGGAGAGCACGATAGCCCATGTTGTCTCCTTGATATTCTGGTGACATCAGTTCCGCCTCCTTGTTTTGTAACTGTAGCAGGGTGGCTTTCTGCTCTGGTGAAGAAAGAGGTTAAAAGCCCAGCAGAGAGTGAGCAGCCAATAAGAGCTGGCAGCCGCAGAGCCAATCAGGGATTTGGAGCCAGTATATTAAGGGGCTGCAGCAGCGCCAGCTCAGGGCAGTCTTCCTCTGGTGGGCGAGGAGGAAGGAGGTTGTCAGCTTGGCTGTAGGGTACAGGATCAAGGACAGCTCCATGTGGACTGCCCCAGTTTGGCTGGAACGCAGACCCTGAAAAAAGGAAAAGAAGGTACCTGGGGGTAGGTGAGGATGTGGCCCAGGTGACCTGTTGCCCTGTATTTGGGGTCAAGGCAGTGCCAAGGAGCGGCACTTGGGGTCCCTGGACTAGCTTGGAAGGGGGGAAACAAAAAGACGAGTTGGCTGAGGTCCTGAACAGACTGAGACGGACCGTAAAAGACAGAGCACAGGCCGCTTGTTATTCCCTGGCACCATCATCAGGAGGCACCTGTCCAGCGAGCTAGCGAGAGACCCATCTACAGTAACCAGAGAGAGCTCTTTCCCCACTTCCTCCCAGGTGACTGACAAGGATATTGCCTGGAAACCAGACAGCTTAAGCTCAGCCTGGATGTGATGATGCTTATTTGCAAGGGGCAGCCTCTGGAGGAACTGGCAACATCTGACTGTCCCATCAGTGGCTGTGCCTCCACGTTCATTATCCCAGTGGTCACAATCTCAAGGCACTGCTACGTACATCTGCCCATCGAGACCCCCCAACATAGTGTCCCGAAAATCCTCTCATGGCCTTTGGGTGGCCAAGATCTGAGCTCTCTGCTCTCATTGGAGACCTTTTGTGATCTGTAGGGAGCCCCTGGCCCAGGAAGCACTGCTGCAATGTGCTTTGCCTAGGACCAAGGAGGAGGCTGCCCAGCAGATACAGATGTCTGGCAGATGAGATCACTTTGCTGTCTGCCAGGAATGGACCTGTAAAAATGCAGGGTGCTGTTTACTAAAACAAAGCCCCGTATGGCTTACAGTCCAGCTGCCTCTGATAGCCTCTCTCTCTCTGACCCATGCCAACGCTGTGGATGCTGGTGTCCATCTGTCTTAAGGAAAGTCCTCTCCATGGGAGCCTCTTGGCTGTGGAGTTCACTTCTGCCAAAAACAGATCTGGCTGCCTTGAGAAAATGCTCAGAGTTTCTTCTTTTGGCCAGACTTGCCCGTAATGCTGGCTCAGTTCCTGCAATAGCTGCCTCCTCTCAGCTCTTCCTGACTTGTATCCTTCCAAAAGCCAGGGTCTTGAGAATCAGGAAAGGCGGGTTAATGGCCTCTTATGTGTGGGATCGCTGGTGTGCCAGCTCTTAGTGTTAGGTCCCATGCCAGAATCAGATGAGCATGGTGCTTCTGAACACACATGATGCTATAAATGCTAAATGCTTAAAGTGGTGGCTTGGAACTTTGCCTGGTGCCTGCAGGTTCCCCATATGGCTTTGCCTGAGCAGATACTAACTCCTTCTTAATCTGTTGACCATTCAAAGGCAAACATACCCACTCCTTGGAGAGTGCAGACCTCTTACAGAGAGGCAGATAATGTTCTCTTCCAAAGCACAGACTGCTCTCTTCCTAAAGCTGTCAAGATTCTGTACCTGTCTGAATGTGAAATACTTACTGAAGGTTCAGTAGGGAACACCAAAAGCTATTATAAATGTTGCCTAACTATGGGACGGCTCTGCGGTTCTACGTGTCGTCGCATCACGGCGTAAGACTGTACTGATTTTCAGTTCTTTCTCATATGTCAGTTGTACCTTGAGCTCAGCTTGTCGGCGTCATCTCAGTGTGTGCTCAGTCAGTCTAGTTCCAGCCTGGTTACTGTTCCGTTGGCTGTATTCCGTTTTTACTTCGTGTAGTCATTGAATGGTAACATTTCCTTGTGGGTGAGTCATGATACCTGCTGAGTCTTCAGTCAAATGCACCTTCTCAATAAAGTCCCTTCCTTAATATGCGGTTCTCTTTTCTCCTCTTTTCAGCCTTCACTTGACACTTTTTTTCATGTGATTTTTTTATTAATGGATGTGCAAGGTTAAACGGTCAGAAGGGAATCATTGCAAAATTAAAGGTTGAACATGAAACCTTAACTCAGTTGCTGTAAAACACTGTATGATAGTTTTAAAATCCATGGTTCCAAGGAGTCTTAGCTATGTGTATCTAAGGTATTGGTTTTTTCAACCTTTTTCATTTGCAGACCCCCTAAAAAATTTCAAATGCGTGTGTTGCTCTCCTTTGGAAATCCTAGACATAGTCTGTGAACCCCACAGTGAAAACCACTGATCTAAGGTGATAGACAAACTGTGAGGTGTTAATACTATACATAACAGAAGGCAGTATGCATACATAACAGTGTAGCAAATGGCTGTGAGGGGTGTTGGGTTTTTGCATTTAATTATCACTCCATGGCCACTCACAATCAAATTGGACCAGTGCAGTTTTTTAAAGTTGAACAAGACATTGATGCACATCTGATTTCCCATTATGTTAGTGGCCCCAGCTGAGGAGCCAGCTTACTCAATGTCTTCAATGTCCCTGAGAACAGCTGTGTTAAAGAATGGGTGACCTTATGAAAACTCATAGCAATGTCATGAATTTTTTCTTTGTGGTGCATTCTCTGAAGTGAACTTTGCCCTTCTTTCTAGGTCTGGATCCAGAAATAGAGATCGCAGAAGGTACGTAAATTTTATAAAGGCTTCTTGAAATGCCGCATGTAATATCCATGTGCTTGTTCTTGTCTAGTTGAATTGTGTTGTGTTCCTGGGTCTGGTGATCAGAAACTCTCTAATACTTTCAGTAGCTGCCCCAATCACACTTGTTGCCCTCATTGAATGAAAATGGGAACTGCCACAAGTACACTTTCACAACCCTGCATTTCCTTAGCCTAAATGTGATCTGCAGGGGCAGAGGAAAACAGTAAGTTGAGGGAGAATAAATGGCGACTATCCCAGCCAATCAGGGAATCGGGCACTTGGCATTTTAGCAAGTGAATGTGTTGGATGCCTGTTTGCAGTAGAATGTCTGTAACATTTGTGTGTACAGAGCCTTGCAAACCTGGATAGCGAGCTCTGTACAAGTACAAAGTTGTTGGGATTCCAGAACTGTAGATGGCTGCCAGATTTCCCCATACATCCAATACAGTGGCATTCTGTCTAGGAACCACTTAAGTTAACAGATGATCACATTCTTCCCCTTTCCTTACAAGTATGTCAGCACGCTTTGCTGGCTGCTTTAGGACATACTGATTGAGTTTACTTTTCAAAGTGCAGCGTTTTAATAGGAAAGAGTCCATTTGCAGTCCTTCTAAAGATCTTGCATGGCGCTTCCCATAGCCATTGATTCCTCAGTTCTTTCTCCTCTGATGGGTGGATCCCATTTCTGACTGATGCACTGTAGCTGTGTTCTTTTTCAGCACGTGTTTAATTGAAGTTGAGGTTGGGAGCCTGCTGGCTAGTTTGCCATTTGGAATTAGGTTCTTGTTGATAGTGCCCCATCCCAGAATGGAGCGTGTTCTTTGAGGTCGGCTGCTTTCTGCGTTAGGAAGAATACATAGTGAAGCACAACTGAGTCAGCTGCTGCTACTTTTTCAGATGCCCTATTACTCTGGAAAGCCCCTGTGTTGGCAGGGAGGTGGCTCAGGTGTATGGAGCCCGGTGTTCTGAAGCAGCTTGTGTGTTCTCTCAGATCACGATCCCGGGACAGGAGGCGAAGGCGCTCGCGATCTGCTTCTCGTGAGAAACGGAAGTCCCGCTCCAGGTCCCGAGAGCGAGACAGACACAGACGTCATCGCAGCCGCTCACGCAGCCACAGCAGAGGTCATGGCCGGGGTTCCAGAGACAAGAGTTCAAAACACAAGTACGTTCTCCCTTCACACAGCACAACCAGCGGAGTGCCCTTTCTCTGGGAGTCCTGGATGCTGCGAACCGCTTTTCTACGTAGGAAGAAGGGGGAGCTGTGGTGGCAAGAGAGTTAGGAACTAAAGCATCTAGGACAGTGGTTTCTGACCTTTTTCATTGGTGAACCCTTAAAAATTTGAAATGGAGCTGTGGACCCCTTTGGAAATCTTAGATCTAGTCTGCAGACTCCCAGGGATCTGTGGACCACAGGTTGAAAACCACTGCAGGAGGAGTGGGACTAACTCCATGCCTGTGAAGTTCTTTGCCCTGGCCATCTACAGGTGGTATGCCAGGAGAGCAAGTTGAGGGGTGACTGGTGTAGTGGAGTCACAGCTTAGAAATGTGTTTCTAGAGGAGAACATTTACTTTCCTTTTCAAATCACAGTGAGGGCCTGCTGCGAGGTAAACCTTTCCCTCACTCTCACCCCATAGGGAAAGGCCAAAGAGCCTGCTGGGGTGAACCTGGCTCTTCGCTCTTGGCCTGCTAACTGCAAAGTGAACAGGGGATGTTGGGCTGGCTACTGCTTGCTCAGCTGCCTCTTGGTGTGGGTCTGTATCATCTCCACAGTAAGGGGGTTGCAGATGTGTTCTCTGCTGGCAGGCTGGCATTGGGAGAGGGATATGTTGTTTGCTGGGCCCTGGACTACATCTTGATCAGTCTTTAGCAAGTTCTAGCAGAAGGGGTGGATGGTTCCCTAGGAATCTCTGTGTTTTGAGAGGGCAAGGGGATTGCGGGAGCTATGGCATTGCCCCTTCATGCCTCTCTCTCTTCCCTCAAGGTCCCATATTACAGCCGTTCTCTATTTGAGAAGAGCTTGATGTGTCTTGTTGGGAGCGGGGATCTAAGAATAACTGCACTTGGAGGGATTGGCATGCCCTCTTGCAGCACTTGTTAGTGCAGAAGCCTGAATCTGAATGGTGACCCTGTGTGTACATGCATGGCACCACACTCTTTGCTGAAGTCTGCCATAGCATGCTCTGACAGTGCTATAGACCGCTTTGAAGAAGCTGCGTTTAGTACTGCCCCCTCTTTCTGGAGCCACCCGAGAACAGTGCAGATGGTATACAGAGCATTCTGCACACGCTGTACTTTGTGACTGCAAGCCCAGGAGCTGCGGGTGATAAGGGCTTTTACAGATTTATGAAGGGGGAGGGAAAGAAGCAACTGAGAAAGTAGGTCTTTTATAAATAAGGGGGGTGAAAATAATGTTGACTCACAAATGGCTGAGATACTAAAGTCCTTTTTTAAATCTGTCTTGAACATGAAAAATAAAGAAAAGAAGTTTGGACAATTAGGAAGTGAGGAAGACCCTGTAATAACTATTGCTAAAGAGCAGGTAAGGGAATGCTTCGAAAAACTTGAACATATATAAACCAGCCCCCTTGGATAACATGTGCCCTAAGGAATTGGCTAACAAACATCTTGTTCCTGTGGCTCATTTCAGAAAACTCAGAAACTGGAGAGGTTTCCAAAAGATGGCGGAAAGCCAGTGGACTTCCCAGTCTCAAATTAGTGCACCTGAAAATTTTGCTGTTCCATTGGCCAAGCAGAGTTCTCCAGACATCTTGAGATTAATGGAATTTGGGGCAAAAGGCACCGTTGAGGGGAGGGGCTAAAGACTGCCTTGCTTTTTGCGGGGGCTAAATGAGAAAAGTACAGAATGGTGGCTGTGATATAGCTGGGTTTTATGGAAGCATTTGGGACAGTGTCTCAAAACCTTACATTCCAGATTAATTTAAGCCTGCGTGTAAATAAAACCCTACACCAGTCTTTTGTGGCTGCAAAGGAAACCTTTCTGAACCTTAGAATAAAATGCTTCCCAGGCTTTCTAAAGGTACTGAGGGTGTAAGAAAGCTGATGGGAAATAGCACCCCTTGAAGGGGTGGGTCATCACTGGAAGAGTGACTCTTAAAATGGGCCTAAGAATCTAGTATACTTAATTCTATGTAGGCTGAAGTAGCCACACCTTGATTAAAATTCTAGCTCTTCTCATGACAGGCCACAAGAACGCGTGCTAGAGTAGTCCCTGAGTCCAAATTTACAGCTGTTTTGAACAGAGGACGCTAGCAAAATTGACACTTCTCAAGAGGCAATGTATGAAAAGGCTAGGACCGCACAAGCATTAAACCCAAGGGAGGAGAGTCAATTTAAGGTAAAGGAGCACTCCAGGCAGGAAGCCAGTGTCTCGGTATCACCAAAAGTGCTGTAAGAGAAGCAGAAATGGAGCTGAAATGAGAGGAAGTATACATACTTTGGGGAAAGGACCTGAAAGAGTCTTGTCAAGTTATTTAAGGGGAGAATGACAAAGCCTGCACATTGCTCTTACCACTGAGAAATGTTACTTGCCTTCCACGAACAGTCAGGTGATGGTGATGCTGTTACACAGAGCTCACCCGGGCTGTCTGATCTTTCAGTTCATTACAGCATGACAGTGTAATCCTGATTTAGCATTATCTATGCATCTGTCTCTGAGGGATTGTACTTGGTTTCCTGATAGGAGTGGCTCTTTACCATCAAGTGTGCATTCATGAATGCTTTTAAATGTGAAATTTTCCGACAATCGTTTGGTTTGTACTTCAGATCCTCTAGAGACCGATCTTCAAGAGAAAAGTCACGAGACAGAGAGAGGAAGGAGAAGAGCTCTTCTGAAAGACGGCATGAGAGCACAAATGGCAAATCTCGTTCCAAGAGATCAGAAGAGAGAGAAGCTGGCGAGATCTGAACTCAAATGATGTGTGTTGCACTGTAAATAGTCTGATAAACATTCTACACAAAGCCTAAATTTTCCATTTATATTTACTGAATACAACTCATCTTTTGTAGTTTTGAAATTTTTATTTGGCAAATAGCTGTGAGTTTGTAGGGATGCAGAGTTGTGTACTGTTCACCAAGATTTTGTTTTAGTAGGAATAAATAAATCGGATGAATTGTTTTCAACGCAGGTCAGTGATCTACATACATGTTGGTTGGCATGACCCAACGAATGCAGCAGTTAGAGCTAGTGCTGTGGTTGGAAACATAACCTGCTGAAACATTTGAGACACTTATGCCCCATTGGAACACCCACTTGCCCCTTCACAGAATCGCAGTTTGAAAACATCAGTAGGACTGGTGTTACCTTAATTCACATTTGCTTTCAGTTTAAACACGTTAAGAGGAATTTTTTTTAAAAAAAGCAAGAAAAATCTTAAAGTGCTTAACCATTTATTTTGTGTTCCCAGTGTTTTGAGAAATGCCTCAGTATTCTAGCTAATTTTGGACAAACAAAACTTGCCCCTAATTTCCCTCTTAAACAACTCCAGTTCGTCGTCTTGACGATGGCCAGACACCTGGAGCACAATACTGAGATGTGCTTGGGCCTAGTCCTAGCTATGTTTACAGATAGCTGGTATAAAAAGCATGTGTTCAAGTGATCTTTTCGTAACTGAGTTCAGTTGTGGATTTTCATAGCCTGCCTATCTATTGTGCACTCCATGGTAAAAATATAATCTCCTGGATTAGGTTTTCTGCCTTTCATATATTTACAGATAGAAATCTGAGATGAGCAATCAAGCTGGTTGCTTGATGGAGGTAGCCATCCAATCAGGAACGAGCATCTTGAGGAGTGATCCCTGAAGACAGGAGGAGGTTGCCTAATAAGGGTGGGCCCTGGGCCTGGTTTCTGTGTATGAATTGATATTGAACCAATTTATCTCATTGGTGCTTACAACTGAGGTGAAAGGAACCTGGACTATAACAGAGTGGGGAAGAATCAAATATTTCTAATTATATTCATCTTAAAATTAGGAAAGCTTACTGTCAGAGTTCACTGTGCCTGCCCCAGTGGGAAAAGAACTAAGTTATTGTGAGACTTCCCACAGAATAACATAGCTCAAGCAGTTAGTATGTGCAGAATCATGAATTTAAAGGATTGAACTCTAGCCAAAACTGTCCAGTTTTGACCTTCCAGCCTGCTCATTAATTAGGTAAAGCAGAAATCTTAAATTAAGACAGTTAAATCTTTCCCATTTTCACTTAGTGGATATTAAAGGTATTTGTATGACTTTTGCATTAGGTTGGCCAGTGTGTTGGGGTTTTCCAGCCATTTTTTCCTTGCTGGGCCTCTAAGTCACTTAACTCTTTGATTTCCTTTAATTTGTGGGGAGAATGGGGTGTTTTGTTTCATTTTGCAGAGGTGCAGGAGTTGTCTGTGGTGTTAGTCTTCTAGATGCATGTTTAGCTATTGGGAGGAATCTAGTTCCTTTTTGTTTTAAAACTAAATCTTGCATTTTAATTATTGTTTTGTAATCTCTATGTATCACAGTTGATGAGCGCCTGCTTTTCAGGGCTCTTATTTACAAGGTCACCATTAGACTAAACTAACCTGTGATGAGGGAACATCTCACGTTAGCAATTATAGTAAATATGCTGGGCTCAGCTCTTGCCTTCAGCTACAGCTGCAGCTCCTGTTGAAGCCAATGGCAGGGCTGTACATGTTGTGGGGGGCAGGGTCTGGCCCAGTATATTTCCTTTCTAGAAAAATCAAGGATCTAATAACAAACTGACCTCTGAAGCTGATCACACAAGTGTAATGGAGTGTTAGAAAGGAGTCCACCATGTATGTTGCAGTTTATCATGTTGGCGCATTTTGTTCTTTATAGCACTTTTGCTTATGAAGAGTTTTGGTCTAAGTATAAAAATGTAAGTAACATGCTGTTCTCTTGCCAGTCTGACTCGCATTAAAGATTTATGTTTGTGGCTTAGAGTGGTACTTTTGGCTTCTGTATGCTATCTAGTGTCTGAACCCTGCTGACATTACACTGCCATTCCCTCTTAATGTGCCTCAAAACCATTTAACCTGCCAGTAAATTCTGTAATTGACAGAGTCACTGTAAATTGGGGGGAAGTCATTGCATAATCACTCTAGTGACCAGCGCTAGTGGCATCTTGCTCCCTGTCATGGGGAATATAATGCCTCTTGTGTATGCAAATAATGGCTGCTTTTATATTTAAATATTTCTGAAAAAATGGAAAGAATGTGAAACTGGCAAGTGGCATTTCTGGATGCTAAGCATCCAGGGCTGAATTACTCCCACCTCCTGGAGCGAGTGCTTATTGGGTAGAGACTCTGCATGGATGGTTCATCCGTATACTGCAATTCAGGGCAGTTCTCTCTTGCATTGGCCAAACCTGGCACATCTCATGTCTACCTGCCGCTGTCACCCAGCTCAAAAGGGCTGGTAATGCTGGTCAGTGTTTTGTTGAATTTCAAGTGCCAATGCATTCCCTCTAAGTGCATCAGACTTCAGCTATAATTAAAAGGAGGGATCTGTTGACACAGCAAATGAATAATGGTGATAATCTTCCTTACCAAGTAGCTTGGCATGTGCATATGGTCTGACCCCATGGTACAAACTAGCTAATTGTGCTACACTGGCTTGTTAGATACATTGATGTGTCACAGCCAGGGCTCTGCTGGAAACATTGAGGCAACTATCCAGGTTAGGACTCTTGCATGATGTTCTGTCCTGCGTGACCAGCTGCATTTTCCTTCTCAAGCACGTGGCTGCCGGTGAGAGGGTTAAAACAAGATCTCAGCCTAAACATATGAATCAATACCCACTCCCCCCATGATAGCTGGCTGACGAATCTATCTTGAGTTGTGACTAACCTGGCCTGTCTAGATTTTTGGTTGCTAGCTGAGACGGTGCTAGAACCTTGAGACTTAATTCATCTTGTGCATGCCACTGCCCTTTCTCATGGCATTTTAACTTAGTGTTTGTCTAGACACTACATTAACTGTTCCTGTGGATCCAGCAACTATCCACTCAGTTCCCTAGCATGCTCTAATCTCGCATTCAAAGTAGCATAGACTATAGTAGCCACTTTCATGGTCAGACCTGTAAAGTTATACATGCAATGTCTCCAGGGCTGGCTCTGCACTGTACCTGCCTCATAAACACAGCACACAGAAACTATTGTCCATGCCAAGACAAGTCAAGAAATCTCTGCTCTGGAGTATGCATCCCAACATTTGTGCCGGAGTCCCCTTCTCCAACCCTGACCTACCATGATTCTAATCACTGATTTCCTCCAGCATTGTGGCTCCTTTCACAGGACACTGGCCATGTTTGTCACCCAAATTCACAAACACTCTAACTGAAAGCATGATGTGTTCTTGGTTCATAAGCTCCATTAAGGCAGTGGTTTTCAAACTTAGGGTTGGGACGCAGTAGTGGGTTGCAGATCCTTAGGCACTGGATTGTGGTCCCCCCTGCTGCTGCCATCAAAAGACACGAATGCATTGCTCAAAGATATAAGTGTTGGGTCACGGGCATAAAATGATTTTTTTTCAACTGGGTCCCAAGAAAAGTTTGAAAACCACTGGATTAGGGTACAACTGGCTGCTGTCACTATTTTTCACCAACCTATTGAAGGATGCTGGGTATTCACCACCATTGCTCAGTAAGTGTTTTATAAAGCACATTCAAAACCTGTACCTTCAGATATGAGCCCTCATCTGGGACTCCAACCTAGTCCTATGATTGTTGATAAGACTCCCATTTGAACCTATGGCAACATGTTTGCATTTATATCTAGCCATGAAAACTCCCTTTGTCATTGCCATCATCGTGGCTCATCAGCTTGGAGAAATCTTGTCCCTTATGGCACATGTACCATATACTTTGTTTTATAAGGTGAAAGTGACACTTCATCCGTATCCCAAATTTCTATCCAACATCATAACTTGTCATTTGAACCAACCTACACCCCTCTTCTTCCTCTTCACCTTCCTTCCCTCCTCCCCCCCACACTGATATAGTAACCAATGAGGTGCAGCTCTTCATGCATTGGACGTAAGGTGCGCTTTATCATTCTACTTGGCTAGAACTGGACCATTCAAAAAATCACCATGTCTGTTTGCATCCACTGGTGAGAGGTCCAAGGGTGATGCTATATCAAGAGTATTCCCTAAATGACTTTCACAATTGCATATGCCTCACACATAAACTTAATAATAGACTCCATACAAGCACTGTTCAGCTCCATTGCACTTAACAATGGTTACGGCCATTGAGGTATGCAAGGTGGCCATGTGGGCATCCTCAGATACATATGCTCACCACTACGCCATTATGCAGGATTCCTCTGTAGGAATCATCATTGGTTCAGCTACACAACCTACCCTGAAGCCCCAATCTGCCAACTGGGGGCACAACTTTGTAGTCTCCTACAGTGGAGCACCACTCAAAGAGACAGTTACTCAACTTGTGCAATAACTGAGGTTCTTTGAGATGAGTGTGCCCATGGGTGCTTCACTACAGGCCTGCCTTCCTTCGCCTCTGCTTTGGAGTGTAACATAAGGGCTCTGTAGCAGAGAAAGAACTAAGAGCAGTTGCATCGCACAGCACTATATATATTTCTGCACATGGGTGGTCCAAGGCACACTGCTGTTGAAGATATATAACTCCAGATGCAAAGTTGCTGCTGTGCTGGGGCATAGCCAGGGGTGGCCCTGGGTAGGCTGAGACCCACCCACTTACAGATCAGGCCTGCTCACTCCAGCAGTGCAAACTTCTCTGCTGCAGCTACGCAACTCTGTTCACAGGTGCTAGCTGCTGGCCTGGCCCCACAGCCGTCATGGCAGAGTTCGCACCGCTTTTGGGTCCTGTGGTGGACAGGCCTGATCTTGCTGCCTCTTCCCCTCCCTCCTCCTTGTGACAGCGCCAGGTGCTAGTAACAAGGGGAATTGGAGCATTGGCATCATCATGCAGCTTCCGGCCCCATGGTGCCCAGGGCCAGCCAGGTTCCCTCTGCAGACTCAGGGGGCCAGGTAGTAAACTCCACCTGGCTACGCCTGTGGACAGGGCCCACTCTAGACCAACTGGCATCTCGGGCAAGCAATGTCTTTGGCAGGTGCCTCCCCCCTTTCTTCAACTTTTGCATTCCTCCTTTGTTTAGTGCAGCAGTAGCCCATTTCATGGCTGTGAGCCTTGTTATACAAATTGATAACTTTGCCCACCAGGCCTCGGTATTTGTTCAGGCCATCAAGCACCACGGGAAAAAAATCGTTTCCCCCCAGCTTAGAGTCGCTTTCTAATGTGATCTGTGTCTCCCTCTATCCCTAGAGCCCTGCAAATCCATGGATATCAGCATTATATCCGCATCGTGGACCATTTCTTACAGATGCAGATCAGATGCAAATCCACATATTTATATCCACACAGGACTCTATCCATCCCTGCCCCTACCTCCACTCCTGCTTGCGGAACTCCCCGCCACTAGACGCACTGGAATATCCGAGGTGCGGGAGCCCACCCTGCGTGGCCAACCACCACCAGGGAGCGCGTCCGCACCACAAGCCTGAGTAGCGGCTAGCTGCGCACGCGCACAAACCATTGGGCCGTGAACTGAGCTGCCACCGCCGCAGGTGAACGCGAGAGCGCACCGTCCTCGCGCAGGCGCGAAGCTCCGCTACCTCACCCCGCGCCCCCCTACTCCAGTGGCCGGGAGTCTGAGGGGACCGGAAGCGGAAATAGCGTTCCGCCAGCGGAGGGGCGGAGTGAAGTGTGTTGCTTGCGGAGTCCCCCCGGCTCCTCCTCCGGAAGAGCCGGAGCCACGCCCCGGGGCGGAGCAAGAAGCAAAGGAGCCGGTTGGGGGCTGGCGGCGAGTCATTGGTGAGTGCGTGACCCCTCTCCTGCGCGTATGGGAGGTGGGGCTGGTTCCACCCTACAGCCTGTATGGGGGAGTCCTGGGGGACAGGATTGGTTCCCCCCACAGCCTGTATGAGGGAGTCCTGGGGGATAGGATTGGTTTCCCCCCACAGCCTGTATGGGGGAGTCCTGGGAGACAGGATTGGCTCCCCCCACAGCCTCTGTGAGGGAGTCCTGGGGGGCAGGGCTGGTCTCCCTGGGGGGAACTTGCGGAGCAGGGCTGGTTCCACCTCCCCACCCAGCCTGTACTTGTTACAGACTGGTCCCTATGACTTGGTCTACGTGTGGGGGTTCCCATGATTCCCCTGCATGCAGTTGGGCTGGGGACTGCTGTGGTGATCCTCCTGTGTGGGGGACCTTCCCAGCCCCCAGGGCCCCCCAGGACAGGGAATTTACTAATATGGGGCCTGGTGGGGGAGTGGGGCAGAGCCCTCAGTGCCCCATGTAGTGGGGTGGGGACATCTCCAGTGCATGGCTGGTTCTCTGGAAAGGGGCCACAGGCACTCATCACCAGGCTTCAGCAGTTTGTGGTGCCCCCAGGAATGCTCATGTTGTCTATGTGTATTTCATATCTGAATGTATGATTGTTTGTCTGAGTAAAGTGCATCAATTAGCTTTAATTGCTCCTGTCTGTCACAGGGCAGCTCTGGACACTGGTGCTTAGATTATGAATGGTTTGGTTCAGTTCAGTTTAATATAAATTCTGTGTAAACTAAATTGAAATAAACCCATTTAATTTTGGAGTAAGAGTGTCTGGTTACAGGCTTCCTGTAAATAACAAAAATCTGATTAAAGCTACTCTAGCTAATTTCATTGCCAGTTTGTGTGTGGACAAGCCCTCTGTTTGTCATCCTGTCCTCAACCATGTTGCTCATCTGGTTACAATTTACAGATAATGGCAGGAGCAGATTATTAGTAAGTTGAGTTAAGGAGGTAGGATGGCTCTTTTTTCCTTGCATTCTCTTAAACAGAAAAACTTTAAAATGCGCTCATTTGTCTGAAATAACATTTTTCAACAGCAAATGTAGCAGGCTTGGTTTCTTTAGTTTGCTGCATGTTCTGAGGCGCCATTTGATGTAAGAATTTTGTCACCTGTCACTAAGGTGACCAGATAGCACGTGTGAAAAATCAGGAGGAGACTGGGAAATAATAGGGTCCTATAGAAGACAAAGCCCCTAATATTGGGAAAGTCCCTATAAAATAGCGACCTCTGGTCACCCTACCTATCACTGAACTGGAGTTAGTTCAGGTGCGGAATTCAAGTGTTGAGCTTGCAAAGCTACGGCTATGTACACACGATCACTTTATTAAGCGGTAAGGCTCCTTACCAAGCAATAAAGCCAGTAGCGTACACACGATCAATTTCCCTGTTGCGCGGCAA